>VZRW01002719.1:710402-737107 GCA_013398125.1 Aegotheles bennettii
AGGTTCTCCTCCCCCTCTATTCTGCCTTGGTGAGGCCACATCTAGAATACTCTGTCCAGTTCTGGGCCCCTCAGTTCAAGGACAGGGAACTGCTTGAGAGAGTCCAGCGCAAAGCCACAAAGATGATGAAGGGAGTGGAACATCTCCCTCATGAGGAAAGGCTGAGGGAGCTGGGGCTCTTTAGCTTGGAGAAGAGGAGACTGAGGGGTGACCTCATCCATGTTTATCAATATGTAAAGGGTGAGGGGCAGGAGGATGGAGCCAGGCTCTTCTCAGGGATGTCCAGTGACAGGACAAGGGGGAACGGGTGCAAGGTGCAACACAGGAGGTTCCAGGTGAACACAAGGAAGAACTTTGTCACTGTCAGAGTGACAGAGCCCTGGAACAGGCTGCCCAGAGAGGCTGTGGAGTCTCCTTCTCTGGAGACATTCAAACCCCAACTGGGTGCATCCCTGGGTGACCTGCTCTGGGTGACCCTGCTCTGGCAGGGGGGTTGGACTGGATGATCTTTCAAGGTCCCTTCCAACCCCTGACAGTCTGTGACTCTGAGATGTGTCCTGCAGCCCATTGTAAATACAGGAACACAGAAGTGGCTTCAACTGTGTTGTAGGTGAGGTTGTTGTTAATTGATGTTGAGCTATTCAGATACTTTGTACCTCTTTTGTGGTTATTGGTTTTACAGTTGGCTGCAGAAGATGGGTAGTGAACCTCAAGGAAGTGAAGGTGTCATCCTCCTTTTTTGTTTCGTTTTCAAGAACAGAAAAGAGCTGAGTAAATTCTAGTGACAGCAAATGAAAGGCAGTAAAGAAATTAAGACTGTTCTGTCCTTATGTCTTGTACCTTCAGGAAACTGGGCTGTGCAGCTGTGCTCACTGGTTGTCACAGGTCAGAAAACCTACCTGGGAGCCTTCTCCTGAGGGACGAATCTTTAGGAAACCAGAGGTTATGGGTGCTTGTACTAATGGAAAAGTGTTTGCGAAACTGGAGCCATCAACTTAAACTCCAGTTCTCTGCAAGAGTTTTGCCTGTGGCTGTTGCAGCTGTTATGATTTCAGCTGTGTAGAGATGCTATCAAGGCCTTTCCCTTCCATGCAGGTCACTGAAAGGCTCCCAGAGGACAGCAAACCCCATGTGTTTTAACAGAAATGTTTGGGCTTTAGGATAGAAGTTTACATAAATGCAGACCTATGTTCCAAGTGTCAACTTGATTTTGAGCTTGGTAGGATCTGCAGGAAAGCAGTTTTGTAAGTTTGTGGTTTTTTCATTTTTAGGGGTCCCAGAAGATGCTTTGGTGGTGATACCTCTTTCACAATGCAAGTCATGACTGAAATTCAGTAACTAACAAGCCCTTCCTCACCCTGATCTCCAATAGACTTCCTGTAACACTTGGAAGAAAGAGTCAGGGGAGAAGGGTTGAAGGTCACCATGAAGCTAAAGCAGCGAGTTGTGCTCTTGGCCATCCTCCTTGTCATCTTCATTTTCACAAAAGTTTTCCTCATTGACAACTTGGACACCTCAGCTGCCAACCGGGAGGACCAGCGCGCCTTCCACCGCATGATGGGCAGCCTCCACGTGGAGCTGGACCCCCGGCTGGACCACACGCTGCAGTCCCCGTGGGAGATTGCAGCCCAGTGGGTGGTGCCCCGGGAGGTGTACCCCGAGGAGACCCCCGAGCTGGGCGCTGTCATGCACGCCATGGCAACCAAGAAAATAATAAAAGCTGATGTGGGATACAAAGGGACCCAGCTGAAAGCTTTGCTCATACTTGAAGGAGGACAGAAGGTTGTCTTCAAGCCCAAGAGGTAAACATTGCCTTCAATAACTGAATTAATAAGTGCTTTACGCTTGGTTTTCTTTTCTCCATGTTGTTGCATTAATGCTTAAGTTACAAATTCACCCAGAAATGGGAAGGCCACTCCATTATTTGTGAGACAGACATCACAGAGCCTTGCTGCTCCTCTGGTAGCACTGGGTTGCTGTGCCAGCTGCCTCTGAGGCTCTATGGCTTTCATGTTCTAAACAGCCTGTCTTTAGGTTAAAGGGATAATAGGGAATGGAATGTTGGTTAACCCTGATGTTTCTGAGCAGGGGCTTCCTGACAGTGAGAGAGCAGGTCCTGGCAGTGTGCATACAAGTCTTTCTGAGCAGGGGTCACATCAAACTGCCATGAGAGAAAGCTGTTCAAGAACGGGGAAGGAGTGAAAGTTGGCAGTGGTCTTAAATGTATATCTGGGTGTCTGGTGTAGCTGATGAAGACATAAAAGATGGCTTGATAGGTCATAGTGAAAGCCCTGGAGTTTCCTTTCTGTCAATAGTGCCATATAAGAATGGGTGGGCAGTGGTATGGTGGTGGATGGTTTATGGTGATCAGCAGGGAAATTTGAGATGATTGAACATTTATGAAGAGTCTTGTGCACATCTGTAAAGCTTTCCGTTTGCCCTTGGGGAAAAAGAGAAGAAAGAAAGATGTAAAAAGCCAAGGCAGGTGTGTTTTATGGGAGTGCACCGCAAGCGTGAAGTGTTGTCATCACAGCATGAGCACATCTCTCTCCAAAGGATACTGGGTTGGGCAAGCATGAAACTTTTCTGTCATGTTAATGAATGGTTAGAGAATGAGAAAAAAAATCTGCCCTCTACTTCTTTAATTCACAGCCCTGTTTCTGTATGATAATTACTGGTCTGACTGGAGTTTCACTCTGGGGCTGGGCTGTGTTTAAACGTGTGACAGGAGTCTTGGTGGCACAGCAGGCAGCTTGTCCAATAAATGCAGTAACAAGACATAGCATTTCTATAGTGCTTTCTGCATAAGTGAGGCTGTAAAGCATTTCACCAAGCATTAAATTACATTCCCATAATGGAATGTGTGTGCAGGTGAATGCAGGGAGTGTGGTCCATCAAGGACACGTGCAGCTGGGACTGCTTATGGGCATGCCAGGCAGTTCATAGGAGTGCTGGACACTATGGTAGACCCGTGCTCTGTTTGGGACTGCTGAATAGCTGGGCTTGTAGGTAGAATCTTGTTCTGCCATTGCAAGGTAGTTTCTTTAGCTCTGGAACTGAAGGGCGTGTCAAAGTTACTCCTAAAAACCGTTTGGAGAAAGTTACTGGTAGGGATGAATGGATTGTCTTGGTTTGTCACCTTTGCTCTGGAGTGGACTAGATGTCTACTGTGCATGGAAGCAAGAAGTTGGTTGTGTTTTACCAGTAGGTTTCAGCTCTGCAGCTTTCAAATTGTGACCATGTTTTCAGAAGCCTGCTGTAGGTACATACGAAAGACCTGACTCTGAGGACGTGCTCTGAGGATCAGCCATCTTGTTTCAACATTACTTGAAATCCAGCCTAAGTTAATAGTTGCCACAATCACAATCCAGTGGTATGTGTGAAGTAGGATGCTTGTTTGGTGTAAATTCCAATTTGGCAGGAATCTGTCAGATCCTCCTCCCAAAAACTCCATACCATCAAGCAGTGGTCAGTTCTCTTCGGAGCTGCCTTGCAGAGAAGCTAAAGCATTTGCTCACGCTGGGGAAATGGACTGTCGTCTCACCCAGGAGATCTTCTCTGGGCGGAGTTAAAACATCACAGAGCACTGTGGCTTCTCTTACAATGTTGCTGCTATTGCTTGAAGCCCTAGTCTGTTGGAAATAATCCAATTTACACCATTCGATACATAGATGGAAATGAGAAAATAGATAATCTAATTTGGCCTTACTTTATTTGAAAACCCATAGCATTTCACCCATTTGCTCCATATTGATTGTGGCATTTTATGCTTGTCTGAAGCATGCTGTGCAAGCATTGTCTAGACCTGATTAAAACGTCATGAATCTTGGAAATTTGTGTTTGCCTTGCCTGTGTAAGTAACATTTGGAAAGGGGAAAGGGGGAGGGAAAGGGGGAAGGGAAGGGCCCACTAGTTCACCAAAATATACCACTGTTGTTGTAACGAGTGTGTAATTTCTATTTTTTGCTGTTCATTATGTCTTTTCTGCACCAGAATGAAAGGTCTTTTTATATCCACTGTTGTCCTCAGGTCACGCTTGCTGATCTTCTAGCTAGTAAAGATTGCCCTTTGCATTTCTTCCACAATATCAGATTGTATTCCCACATTAACTTACAATCCATTCTAACCCAAAAATCATTTGTGGAATTGCTGCTTTCCAGCATAAATAGTCTGCTGTTCTGTAGCTGGGTCTGTGCTCTTTATTCTTAGATGTGACTTGGCATATGTTTGAATTAAAACTCATTAGTTTGAATAGGCACTGCTTCCCAAGCTCTCGAGACCACTCTTATGTTACTGACCTTTCCTCCTTATTTACTACTTCAGCAGTCTGTATGCTATTTAATCTCATTATTAATTTTTCCCTCTCCCATTGGCAATCATTTTGAAAGTGACCCTGAATCCATTTAACATAGCACTATTATTGCACTTGGTACTCTGAACAGCAAAATTGATGTAAGTCTTGCATGAATCACTTTATTTGACTTATTTCAATTACAGATACGCCAGGGATTATGTAGTGGAAGGAGAACCATACGCTGGCTATGACAGACACAACGCAGAAGTGGCAGCCTTTCACTTGGATAGGTATGGAATTACTGGGTTACCTGGTTTTATTTGCTCTGGTGAACACTTTATTGGAGTTGAGGAAAAAGGACTTCCTTGAAGAGTGCGCCTCAGGTGTGAGCTGTTTCTAACCTGCTAATATACCACATTGAAGTAAAAAATAAAAATTAGCTTTTTTGTGAAACTTCACTGCAAAAGTCTGTGTAAGATTTTAACATCTAAGATTTTCGTGAAAAATTTGAAAAGGAGAATGAGCACTGAAACCACTGATATTTTATGTTATATGGAAGAAAGAGCTCAGCCAAATCCTATGCAAGAGCCTGAAATACTGAATGTATGTGCTAAATTAATGACCAGTACGCTAAAATGTTCAGTCTAATGGCTAGAGTAACAATTTCTTTGTGACTAAATACAAATCAGTGCATCCTAGAGGAAAAATAGCTATTCATATATGAATTGTGTTCAGGGGCACCCAGGTGGTTTTGTGGACCTGACCTGGAGATGCAATTACCAGAAGAAGAACAAAGTTACAGGACATAAAAAGAATGGGACAGAAAATACCAAACAGTGAATGTTGATGTTTATGAAGTGCAGTTTCACCTGGAATACAAGTGCAGTCTTGGTCTCCTCATTGTAAGAGGACTTCATTGGCATGTTGGAGATGATTTCTGAAGATAATTAAAGATGTGAAAAAATCTTATATGAAGAGACTTAAAGTCTTAGGAAAGTGACAAGTAAATTAAAGAATTGAATGGTTGAACTTGAACTGAGGTTTCTCAGTACATAAATAAGAGGCTTGTCACTGTGACTGAGTTCATAGGTGGTAAAAGAGATGTTTGTTAGTCCTGATTCATCAGTGGAGCTCTTTGCACAGGCAATGGAAATTAGTAGTTCTAGGAAGGTTTGGTGATAACTGGTTGTGTAATACCCATTGCTGTTGTTGCAGTCTTGAGGTGATGGGTGAAAATCAGGGTATTTTAAGACCAAAAAAAGATGATGCAGCCAGATGTCTGTTGTTCGTTTGTGCTTTCAAAATACAGATGGGCTTCAGTTTCCCTGGAAAAGCTGTGATCAGAGAGTGGCCTTTCAGCTGTGGGCGTGAATTACAGGCACAGGTTTTCCAGATCTAAGCTATGTGCTTGTTTACTTGGAACACCTGCTGTACACAACTCTCTGTGTTGGCCATGAATTTTGTCTCTATGCATACGTGATTTGTTCAGGCAGATGTTTTGTGTTGGCCTTTCTTAGAGCTATTTTATACTTAGGAAAGGAGACTAACTCGTAGAATACCTAAAAAAATACTTTGCAGCTGTTAGAGTGACTCTCCCAGTGTGTCTGTGAAATGTAGGTTGTCCTTTTTCAGAAGGGACAGACCCTTTTCAGTCTTTTTTTCCGAGATGCAAAGACTACCAAAAGGGTGTCAAAAATACATTGTACTGATGTTTGTACTCATCCTTCAAGCACTTTTAAGATACCATTACAAATACCCAGGTCATTTGTGGTCACAGATCAAAGGCCATGGCAGACATGGGAGTGGAACCTGGATCTTGTAACTGCAAGTTTTATGATTATTCTTCCCACGTCACTTTTTGTTCCAGACACTTCAGGCATTCTGTTTTGTTGTACCATTCTCTCTTCCCTTCTCCCCCCTTGTGCCAAACAAAATAACTCCTAGGTTGCTTACTTTCAAGTATAATTGAATTGGGCTTAAATGTAACATTTTAATAGATCGTAATTCCCACAAATTATAAATGATCTTTCAGGTGACCAGCCCAAAGGCCATATGGTTACTGCTTCAGCCTGTACACAAGACAGATGATGGATATTTCTGGTATGAGGTCTGATTTCTGAGAGTTGGAGCATGGTGCATCCTGCGTTGCTCTGCTGCAAATGCTCTAATAAAGGTGTGTCCCTGATGGCCTATAAAGCAAGTTTAACATCCAGGCACTTGAGAAAAAGGAGTTTCCTCACTGTGCCTTGGAGAAGAGAGGAGGTTGCTACAGCATTCTGACTTTATTCTTTGATCTCACAGTCATATCAATTTGAGACAATGGCACAGAGACTGTGCTTTGGTTTTGTTTTAATTTAGAGCTGCTGCCTGTGTTGCAAATTTTCATGTCGTGTTTTTTTCACCTCCAATCAGAATTCTGGGGTTCCGCCGAGCTCCACTGGTGGTTGGCAGGTTTGTGAATCTACGCACAGAGATCAAACCGGTGGCCACAGAGCAGCTTCTGGGTACCTTCATGACTGTGGGTAAGTGGGTTCCATGGACTGTGCAGCCCAGTAAAAACGTGTTTAATATGGAGGAAAAGAGCCACAGGAGTCTGACACAGTTGCAGAACAGTTAACTATGATACAAGAAGCTGGTAAGACTCCTTCTGTGCCAGGAGAGATCCTAACACTTGTATAACCCCACTTGTGGAGGGGGAGGACTTGTTTTTATCCAAGTAGTTTTTCGTTTTGTAACTTCTCTTGTGTTCCCTCATGCTGCTATTACAGATGGGTTTTTTTTTTTAATAAGTATTTTCTCTCTGCTGTCAGAGGTGGTTAGAAAAGTCTGTGATTAGGCCTGAAAGGAAAGAAATGGAATTGTATTTAATGCAAACACAGTAGTGATTTGGGATAATTTATAGTGCTGATGCGTTGGCTGGTGTTAGATGTTGTTTGTGCTACATCAGACTCTGCTGAGCATTTATAACTAAATGTGTCAGAACTTCCGTGTGTTGTTTACAGTAATAATGCTGTGAAGGGCACTTAATGGGAATTACTAATGTGACCTCCTACCAGGTTGTCATTAAGCACCAAGAAATGACTTTGGCTGCAGCCTTAACACCTTCAGGCTTTCATTAAATATCCAATTATTACTCTGGGGTTTTTTTGGTTGTTTTTTCTTTCTAATAAGACTCTAGAGGTGGTTGTTCATTACAGCTGATAAATATGTGTGCCTGTGTGTATTTCTATTACAAGCACTGTTGGCAGTTTCATCTCCTAAGTTTGCCTGACTCTTTCAGTTCTAAGGTGTACCTTTCAGGTGAGGGTAGCTCTGCTTTGCCAAACTCTTATTGCGTTCAGACTGGGTGTCTGCCTCAGGCAGACTTTATTTTTTCTAATTTCAGTCAAGATAACTAGATAGTTTTCTAGCAGAAATGCTCACTGGAAAACTATGGCTCCAAAAATTTTCATTGCCTTTCCTTAGAGTCCTTGGAACTGCCTGTTCTGCAGAGCGTGAACCAAAGAAATGGGTGGATCTGGGATCTGGATTGTGATCTTTTGTCAACCCAAATTTGACCAAGTTTCTGAGGTTTTGAAGAACAGATAATTCATGCATACTCAGTGCAGATCTGCTAGACTTGCAGCTGGAACCTCAAAGAATTCTCTTTTGCTAGACCTGCTGCAGGCGCTGGAAAGAGACTTACAGGGCTTTCCATACAAACAAAAGATCTGGTCTGCTG
The DNA here is from genome assembly GCA_013398125.1 of Aegotheles bennettii. Taxonomy (NCBI): domain Eukaryota; kingdom Metazoa; phylum Chordata; class Aves; order Caprimulgiformes; family Aegothelidae; genus Aegotheles; species Aegotheles bennettii. The sequence continues at coordinate 718,418 of VZRW01002719.1, forward strand.
CAAACTCTGTGTTGTTAATGACCAACTCTGATGTCCTCAAGTTGTCTGACTGAGGTAGTGGGAGCACAAGAGTTGGGTCTGGATGGAGGACTGCAAAATAGTGCTGACTGGCTAAGGGATTGGGATGTGTAAGGATGGAAAGTGAGAAACACATCTTTCAGTGAGCTAGGCCTGGTCTGGGGAGCATGTTGGATGTAGAGCCAAAGGAAGAAGGGGCAGGGAATAAATGGAATCACGAGGAAGTGAGACACAGTTGAATAATGTTTTGGAAGAACATCTGTTAGTATAGAACTGGAATTGACTTGGCAAGTGTCAAGACAAAGGCAGGTTAGAAGGGTGAAGTAGAAAAGGTTAAGCTAAAAATGTTAATCTAGGCTACACAGGGTATGCTATGGGCTACATAGGCCTTAGTGGACTAAAGACTGCAGGGTTGCATTGTTCCTCACCTGTCAGAAGACACTCACCAATCTCTTGACAGATCCACATTCATGTAAGAATGACAGCTCATTTGTGTTTCCCCTGCCGAGGCAGCTCAAGTGACTGGATGTGTGGCAGGTCTCAGGGCTCCAGATCCGTTTGCTTAGTCTTTTTTCACTTGTCTGTTTTTGGTCAGCTTCTTCAAAATAGTGGGAAATCTGGCACATGAAGTGTGAAAATTAAAAAACAAGCAGTGCTAAGATTGTAAAGTCAAGGTCCTAAAGACTAGGAAGGGAACACAAAAGCTTGTTGATAGTGCAATGTTGTATTAACTCTCAGTGTGATAAAAATATTAGAAAATATAACTACTCTCTTCTTTGAATGTTAGACTTTAATGTTGCCTTGAATGAATAGGTGTCTGTTTAATCTCTTTTGAGCCTCTGCCTCTCAGGGATAAGAAGCACGAGGTCAAGTGCAGTGAAATCCTATTGCAGAGAATGCTCCACTGCAGCAATACACTCCTGAATTTCAGTTGGCATCCCCTGGATTACCTTCTGCTCTTTTGATACCTCTTTTTGTTTGTTTGTTTTAAGGTAATAACACTTGCTTCTATGGGAAGTGCTACTATTGTCGGGAAACAGAACCAGCTTGTGCAGATGGGGACATCATGGAGGGGTCAGTGACTCTGTGGCTACCAGATGTCTGGCCTCTTCAGAAGCATCGGCACCCGTGGGGCAGGACTTACCGTGAAGGCAAACTGGCCAGGTATGAGAGCATGATAGGGTTATTCTCTATACCTGATAATTTTTGCTAGAATTACCCTTGCAATACAGTGGCTAATTAAGGAGCAAGTGTTCTCAAAACCTAGAGTCTGGCCAGCAGTTTTCTTTGTATGACAGTGAAAGTCAAGAAGTCTAGGATGAGATTTCCTGCTTCTTGCCTGGAGCACAACTCCACCCTGCAGTCACTTCAAGCTCTGAAAATCTTGGCTCTGGCAACCAAGACTGTTCTCTTGTGCCACTAGACCTTCTTTTGACACTGTGCCTCTCTGTGGCCCACTGAAGTATGGTAGCACTGTTGTTTTCTGCCAGGCCTGATGTCATGGTCCTTGTAGTTTGTTTCAAGAATTGTGGAGCTGGTTTAGCTTATGTAGGTAGGCACTGAAAGGTTGTTCTTTGCTTTGAATACCATAAGTATTTGGTGACCATGCTCAGCATCTAAGGAATGCTTTTAGAGAAGGACAAATATGGGATCTAGCAATCTTGTACAACAGATGTAACATGTCTGAGTATTTCGGTTGGAGATGTTTTTGCCATGATCGGAGCAAATGGATTTGAGTTTAGTCAATTTTTCCAAGTCTGTGTCCTGGACAAGTGATTAGAAAGAGATTTTTAGTCCTTGATCTAGAATATCCATTGATTTCCAATGGCATAATTGTTCTCAGAAAGAATCTCATCCGAAGGTTTCAATTATTTGTTTTAGAGTATTGAATGTACAGTTTGATTTTTGAGCAGCAGATACTCTCTCAAACAGGTCAGAATCAGCTGTATTTAGTACATGGTAAATTGCAGTAATGAATGGACTGAATTTTTTGAAGGTGTTTATTTTTTTTGAGAGACTTTTTCATCCTAAGTAGCCTACTTACACAGGAGTTCACCTTCACACCTATGCTGATTTGATGTTCACTGCAATTTAAACTTACTTCTTCTTGCCTTGTTCAGATGGGATTGTGTGGTTCTGTTGTTTTGCACCTTGTCCTGTTGTGCTTTTCACTTTGAGAGCATCAGGAGGATTAAACGTCCTAGACGTCATGCTGTCCTTCTTCTGTGTATGGTAGTTATGGAAAAATAACTCTAGGATTTTTTTTCCTGATCTAGCTGCTTCTGTTCTGTCCTGAATTGACCTTTTGAACATAATTCATACAGTCACATTAGTGTATGTGATTTTTAATGGACTTGTAATAGATAAAATCCCTGACTTTTGAAGTCCTATGCTAATACAATATAAATGATCAGAAATAAATGTTGGAGAAAGGTCTATCTTGAAAGACTGAGCTGAAAATGAGAAGAGAGAGCATAGTATGTCTGAAAAATTGTTGCAAGGAGATTAGATAACTGATCTAAAGTAAAATGAGAGAAGGAGAAACACTTGAGGGAGAGAGGGATGTAGCATAAAAGAAATGTATCCAGTACAAGGAGGAAAACATTGTGAAACTTTTGCCTTGTGGGTTTGTGCTGTAAGTTGAATGTGAGTTGGACCCTAATGCAAAAAAAAGAGGGAACTAGAGGCAGCATTTGGGGAGTGTGTGTGACATGTTAACAAAAACATTGAGAAGATTAATTCTGGCCACTCTGATTTGGAAAGATGTGATATTGGGAGCTCAGGCTCCAGACCTCTAGAAGATAAGGTGGGGTGTGTGGCAGTTCTAGTAGTTAAATTCTGATCTTCTCCCTGCTTTTATGACTCTGCAATTTTGCATGTGTCAGCGAGCCTCTCCAGCTGATGTTTTCTCCATTTCTGTTTCCAAGTCACAGCTGGTTTAAGGCATTTCCAACTTAACTGCTATTTCGTGACTGATTGTTTCAGTCCTTACAGGGAAGATGTTATAGATGCACTTGTTATTTAGGTTGACAGATAGAAAGGATTTGGCTGTTTTGGTGATATTGAGTAGCTTTGAAAACTGTAAAGAAGAAAATAAGAAAATTTAAAATCCCAGCTTTGGAGAATTGAGACATGACATCCTTGTTGAAAACCACAAGTACGTGTCCAAGTTACGTGTAGAAGGAGAGGAGAGAAAGGGGAAGCTTGAAATCCTGCCAGTGGAGAAGAAGGTGAGATACTCTGAAAGGAAAGTGGGAAGGAAAGAGACAACTGTGAGTGAAGGAGAACAAGCACATGTGAGGCCTTCTCCTCAGGACAGAGGGAAGAAAAAATGTGTTAGAAAGAAAAAATGAAGAGGTTCTCTGGAAAGCAGGACTGATGGAAGCAGGTCAAGGCAATAGAAATAGCCACAGTAACTGTTGTCCTTAGGAAGCTAAGGGAGGTAAGTCATGATGGGAATCTTGCTGTGAGGCAGCCCAACCACTGCTGAACTGCGAGCAGTGAGGAGGCAAACTGACCTTGTTTTCTGCAGGAAGATGGTGTGTCAGTTGCACTCAAGCTAGAGGTTGCTGCATGTGCTAGGGTGCTGATACAGGATTTACTCTTAATAAAACACTTTTGTCTAGCTCTCTCATTTATGTATCATTGACTGTTGCGCTCAGCTATTCTTTATGTACTCATAAGTGAGTAAAAGGGCAGCTGTAAATACCATTGGTGTGCAAAGATGGAGTGTTCCTTGAAGTTTTGATTTGTTTTCTCTTGTTGCCCTGCAGGTGGGAGTATGATGAAAGCTATTGTGATGCTGTGAAGAAGACATCACCCTACGACTCGGGCCCCCGTCTCCTCGATATCATTGACACTGCAATCTTTGACTATTTGATTGGGAATGCTGACCGGCATCACTATGAGAGTTTTCAGGATGATGAAGGAGCCAGTATGCTCATCCTCTTGGATAATGCCAAAAGGTAAGGGAAGTCCTGGTGGCCAGGCAGTGATGAGCACAAGGACACACATTTATCTGCTCTGTTTCTCTTTGTTTTCTTTCTCTCACTAATTTTTTCAGAAATACCTTTGTGATAAAAAAACCAAAGCTTTCCTTCTTACCAGAAATTACTCATCAAATATTAGGGTCCTTCAAAGGCTGTCATGCTTACTCTGTGCTCTGGGTACTACGACTGCTTTGGGCAAAGTCTTACTCAAACTACAGAAACGCCCAAATTAGCACAGTATGACCTTTTTTCCCCAAGGAGCATTGCAAGATTTGCCTGTGTCCTCCTATCCCCAGAAGAGCCCCTCCTTTTTATGCTTTTAGGTAATGGAAGGTTAAAAACTTATGATGTATTGTTTATCAGTGAGTATAAGTGAGTGCCATAGTAAAAGTACATCTTTTCAAAACATATCTCTGAATAATCTGGTGTTCCCTGCCTTCTGGATCTGTCTGCTCTGGCTTTAAAAGGTTGAAAGTTTAAAATGGAGATAGAAGTGGTACTGAGAGCGAGATATGACCATGTCCTGAGTGTGGACATTAAGTATAATCAAAACTAAAATGAAGCATGTAGTAACTGAGAGTCCTTCTTGAGGCTAAACTTTACTATTAAGCATATGTGTGTAAAATGTGAGTTGTTCTGTCTTTGATACAGTTTTTGTATAGTTGGTATAGTTAAGTTAAAAATCTTATTGAAGATACAGCCTTGTTTAAATCATAACAACTTGCTTATTTTTTTCTTAAAAACAAAGATAACTTATACCACTTTCTCATCATTTAGCCCAGAGAGTCCCAAGGTTTTTTTTTCTGCTGGGCACTACCATCTGCAGTGGTGGTGTTTCCCCTTCTGCAGATGGACCAGCTTCTTTTGGATGGGTAGCTCTGGCAATTCCTGTGCCAGGCTCTGCTCTGCAGTGGCTTTGCATACCACATGTGTGAAGTGCACACAGCAGTTGAAACCTCTGATCTAGACAGATCCTTGGAAGGCCTGGAGTTCTAATTTCTTTCCCCATTTTCCTTTCCTCTAGTGGGTTCCTTCCTTCCTTTGTTTCTAATTTGTCTGCAGTGGCTGAGTGTTCTGTCTTTATGCATCAGCCTGTTCAGTAACACCCCTTCAGTTATGTCAGCAGGATGCATTCCACCTCGGGGCTGCTTTCAGACTGCTTTAGGTGAATTTGGCAAAAATTGTCTTTCTGTAATGCTCTGGCAATGTGCCAGGAAGAGGCCAATGCATCAGTGACTGGGAGGGAGTACGGTGGTTGAAGGCCATGTCAGACCTTCCGTTATGGTGCGTGTGTGTAACGTTATGAAAACATTTCCAGTGGGGCTTTGCAGGCCCCGAAGTAAATTGTTTTCTGGAAAGCCTAAGTAAAGTTCTTTCAAATCCTTTGAGATAAGGGATAGGGGGAGAGTTTTTTCATAGAACCATAGAATATCAAGTTGGAAGGGACCCATAAGGACCATTGAGTCCAACTCCCTGCTCCTTGCAGGACTACCTAAAACTAAACCATATGACTAAGAGCATCATCCAGACACTCCCTGGTGTCGTGACCACTTCCCTGGGGAGCTTATTCCAGTTGTAAAGCTACTAATAACAGAATTATTTGAGCAGGGTAAAGCTGAACTCCCAAAGCAAGTTCTCTTTGTCAAGGGGAAAGTTCTTTATTGAGAACAGTAGTATGAAGGGAGGAAAGTAGTTAAAAAAAACCCAAACTCAAACCAGTGTTTAGATAAAGCTTGAAATCCTTTTGACAGGTCTCCCTTAGAAAGTGCGACCATGACATGTTAGAGTATATCACTTTGTTGGTTGAAGCTTGGCCATCTAAACCAGCACGTGGCTGCTATTTCGTTCATTCCCTTGCTTTGCACCATGAGCTCTATTTCTAAACTCCTCTGAAGTTTGTTTCCAAGGTGCCTTTTTCTGATAAAGAGCTAGGTATGCTGGTGTTGCTTCCTTTCATCTCATACATCAGCTGATGCTGTTGAGAGTTATATCTGTAATTGGTCATGACCTGCTTATATTTTAATTTAAATTATTTGAGCTGTTGGAGCATGAAATTGTGTAGCATTGATTTATTTTTTTTTAATTCTTTACAAATCTGTTGATGTTGAAAACATTAGGGATTCAACTCATTCACTTGGTTTTAATTTTGCTTTTCAGCTTTGGAAACCCTGCCCTGGATGAAAGAAGTATCTTAGCTCCTCTTTATCAGTGCTGCATGTAAGTGAAATGCAGGAGTGTATTTATGCAGTTGCTGTCCTTGTGTTGGCAATATAATAAAGTTTGAAGCCTTCTGGCAGTGTGAAAATGTTTGCTGGGGTACATAGTGCTTTACTGTTTTGAGGTACTGTGTTTGATGTGTTGTCGCTGCTCAGGAAGCTGAGGAGTACATTTTTACTAAGGTGTTAAATAAGAGGGTGGACTGTAGGAAGTAGTCTTGCCTCCAAGTCACTGGTTGAAGTCTCTCCTTAGTCAATATGACAGGTATCTGCATCTGCAGCTGTCTCCATCCAGCTCCTGCTGAATAAAAGTTTGTATCACAGTTTGAGTTGTCCCTGACAGAAGCTAAGGACTCAACGTGTTTGGCAACTTAACTACCTTCATTTCCAAATGTTCTTTCTAAACAAGCCTGCAGCACTGCTCAGGGGGCTCCTCTCAAAGTGAGGTTTGTAGATTTTTTTCAGGATTTTGTTTCTGCTGTGGCCTTGCGAGCTGTGGGTTTGTTTGTTTTATTTTTAGAGGCTGTGACTTGTTGATCTCTGTTTTCTGTGTCCACTCCCTCACCAGGCCATTGCTGCCTCTCATTAACAAATAGATCAAAATACCATGAGGAAAAACACTGATCCATCTGTTTCCTGCATCTGTTACTCCAAGATAACTTTAAACCTTCCAAAGTACACCTTTAGTTGAGGGTTCCTAGAGCCTGTCCTTAGAGGGTTCTGCTTCCTGAATCCTCTGGGGCCTGTGAAACCTGGGAACTCTGCAGAACACCTGAGCTTTCACTCCCTGCTTGTGCTAAGCAAGGCTCTGTGGATGCTACAGCACACCTGGCCTACGTTCTGCAAGATTCTTGCAGAATCAATATGGAAAACAACTAAAGTAAAGTATTTTCAGATTCTTTGCTTTTCCTGCATTAATTTTAAATGCATTTTTGATTTTGTATTTTATGAGGATCTTTTGGAGTCTTTCTCATCTAGATTCTTCCAAATACAACCTGGAGAGAAGTTTATCTATGTGAGAGACTTTGCAGTTTCCTGTTTTTCAGATATCCTTTCTTTCTGATACCAGGCAAATGCCATATAAGAAGTCATATGCATAATTGTTCTAACTATAGGTTTGTTACAACACTTGCTTATATTGCTGGTTTCTTTGGAGGCGATCAAAAGCCAAGAGTTTAGACCAGTGGTGCTAAAACAGACCTTTCAGGGAGAATCCCAAGAGACTTCACTGAACAAGACAGTTTATGTGGGCTGACATGAACAAGTTCAATGGCCAGTGAAGCAGAAAGACCACTGCCATGTTCGCTTTCTGTGGAAGGTCAGTTGACTGGCTTGTGTCCTTTGTGATTAATTGTTGGTCAGTGATGCTCTTCCTGAAGTAACAGAAATTTTGGGTTTGAATTAACAGCCAGACTGTTCGTTTTCTTTCCTTTTCTTTCTTTTTCAAACTGAAGAACTGCCTTGCTAGCAGTTGAAAGTGTTCTACAACATAAGAATTACATGGCATTAGATTTTTTTCTTCTTCACCTTCAGTTTTGAGGTTACATTTAGATATTGCATATAATGCAGTTATACATGGACCCTTCCATCCCAAAACCACTTTTGTAATAAGGTGCCCTTCTATTTAGATAAAATCATGATGTTGCAGGCTCCCTCAGGAGGTTGGCTGTGGTATTGCTGATGGGGCTTCAGCTGGACAGTGGTATGACAAAGTGGTTTTTTGTTTCTTTTGCAGCATCCGGGTTTCTACCTGGAACAGACTCAATTACCTGAAGAATGGAGTGCTGAAGTCTGCCTTAAAAACTGCTATGTCGCATGACCCCATCTCACCAGTGCTTTCTGACCCTCATCTGGATGCCCTAGACCAGCGGCTTCTCAGCATTCTGGCTACAGTGAAGCAGTGTACAGACCAGTTTGGGCCAGATGTGGTGCTGGTGGAAGACAGGATGACACTGTCTCATTTGTAATTGTAGTGGAACACAGACGAAACTCCTTTTTTTAAAAAAAACAAACAAAAAAAAGTGATAGAGAAACAGCACAATCAGTTCGGAAAGGCTGTGGGCCAAGATGGACTGAAATGAACAGGAAAGCTTCCGAGCCAGAAAACAGAGGTGACACTGGCTTTTACCTTGGGCTGACAGCAATGAGAGGTGGAGAGCTGGAGTCTTGGAGGGCTCAGTGCCTGTAACAGCATCTTGGCTGTTGTGGGGTGTCCATTGCCGGCAGTGGACACTGCACTGGATAAAAATGGCTCTGGCGTTGGTGGGAGTGTGTGGAACACGGACACTAATTGTGGACTGAGTCTAGAGGGGACAAATGGAGATGAACAGTAAGATCCTCTCCCCTGCTCCTCCCCACATATGCTCTTGCGAGTGTTTGTCTGATTCAGGGTTGTACATAATCAGCTGTGAGCTGGTTAGGCATTTTACTGCTTCTTCAGAGACAGGGGAAGTGGTGAATAAAATAATTATTAGACTGAAGAGTCGTGCCACCCCCCCCCAGGGGTGGGATGTTCTTCAGAATGCCATTAGGGTTGGGAGAGGGGACCTCTGCTGCTCAGTTGTCCTTTCCTCGATAAAAGGCTGGGAAAGGGGTTTGCCTCATATGTGATAATGCTTCAGTGTTTTTGCTGAAGCCCTATCAAAGATTTATCCACAGGGTTGGAGATTTAAGGGAGGACAGGGTGGTTATACAGCACTTGGTAATTAAGGGGTTAAAGTAAGTTTCCATGTGTCCTGTCACTGTTTTCCATTTATAAGGAATCTGGCAAGGTCTGAGTAGAGAAAATACCCTTGCAGTGTCCATATTAACCAAATTTTCATTACATTGTAGCCGAGGAGGAGGACGGACTGTCCTTGGAAGCAGGTTCTGTTTAGCGAGGTCATGCTGTGTGCCCTGTTTGACATGAGGACCCTGGGGAAGGAGAGGTGTACTGCTGGGCTGCCCCAGGAACCAGCGGCCACAGGCGAGGCCCTGAAGGGTGGAGAGAACCCTGAGCTGTGCTTTTTTCTTCTTCATCTTGTGTGGAGAGAGCTTCCTGCTGCTTGATGTAACCACAGCTCAGTGCTGCTGTTTGGTGGAACACCAGCTGTTCTTCTGTCCCACTGTCTGCCTGGCCTGGCTTGTGGCTGAGCACTTCCAGTAAGTTTTCTGCCTTCCTGCAACCCCTACTGGGGTGGTCATCTTGGGGTCCTCGCTCCTCATGGTCTTACCCATAGATATGAGAGAGTTGGTGTAAGTTGGCTTTGAGGGCAGACTCATAGCACTCATCTCGTGTCAGTCCTGTCCTTCAGCACTGCATCAGCCTGTGCTGCAGGTGAGCTGTGGCTGTAAAGCTTGTCACACTTGTGGTAGGTCTGAATCTGTGTCTCTAGGAGGGGAGCAGCTTTGTCATTATGTTTTCAGATTTAACAGCTTTGCATCCAGTTTCAGGCAGTGTGGTCCTTAGGAGTAAGGGAAGAGCTCACTTCCCAAAGAAATTACGTACGATTGAAGTTGTGAGCAGGAGCAGCAAAGTGTCACTTTAAGGCCTCTTCCTTGGTTTTTCTGTCAGAATCTTTCTAGCTCTGCAGTAGTGTGGTGGGCCACAGAGAGCCATTCCATGTTCTCACACCTGCCCCATGCCTGATCAAAGAGGCACGAGTGAGAGAGCTTATTTTTAAAATGCAGTTTTATTTCGTCAAAATCTCTTTGCCACTGCCTGAGCAGAGTATCTTGGAAGTAAAATGCAACTGTTTACCTGAAATTGAATTTTGTGTTGTTCTAGACCTCTCCTGGACTTGGCCACATCACAGACCTGCCCCACAGCCTGGATGGGATGTGGGGTTATTTATTGGTGCTGCTAGTCAGGGCTGTTATGCAGAGCCAGCTTTTAGAGCACCAGTGTTAAGCTGGTGCCTGTTTATTGCTGCACTTGATCATCTCGCACACGCTTTAGTAGCCGTGGTCCTTTGGTGAGTTTAACCCACTGGTGTGGATCATGCCTTGGGGGAGTCCCCTTGGGGCTTGGCTGATGGTGAGCGTGGGCAGGAGCTGGGCAGGGATGGCCCTGCTCCTGTCACTTGGCTGGCTGGCACATCCCTGTTGGGAAGTACCATGGGCAACAGTTAAGCAGTGAGTGAATGCTTTTATTCTAAAGCAGAATAGTTTCATACTGAGGCATTTTGGCATAAACTGTCTCCCAGGAAATGTAAGATGATTTACCAAAGGGGAGATGGTAGAGATGGTGGGGGCTTGCAGCATTTTTGAAAGCAGGTTCTTCTCTTTGAGCTTAATCATGAGCACTTAATGTTTTGGGAAGGATCTACCAGAATTTGATGGTTTGATTTCTGTATGATCGCTCTTGATCGTTTACGTTTGATTTAATAATGGATTCCAGAAAAGTCTTTCTGTCCTAAGGAAATTAAATCAGTGTTCAGTACTTACGCACTGCTTGGCCATGGGGCTCTAAGCTGAAGCTTTTGCCATCAGTTGGAACCTGGGCATAAGTCTTCCCCTGGTATGAATTGGTTTACTTGTGAACCAGCCTGGCATCATCAGTAGGAGGAAGCAAGAAACAGTTGCTTTTTTTCTTCTTTTTTTTTTTTTTTTGGTCAAGTTGATGCTTCTGGTCACTGCACACCACTGGAGCTTGGTGTTTTGCAACAGGAAAGAAGAATAAATTCCTCTCTTACCCAAAATCAGGAAGATCTGATTTTGGCCTTGTGATAATCTCTGGTGTTTTAGCAGTGATCATGGTTTTGCTTGAATACACAACCTGGAGAAATTTTGGATTGTAACCATTGCCAAGGAAATCAGAAGCAGCATCCACGTGCAAACAAGGTCCACTTGAATCTCTGAAAAATTGCATCGTTTGTGAGGCAGGTGCTGTGCTCTGTCCATGAGGTTTTTGTGACACCTTCTAACTCTTGTTCACCGTGCACGCTGTAATCCACTAGCTCCAGATGTTACCAAGTGGTTGTGTTGCGGATATTAGTAATACCACAGTGCTTGAAGCACAGAAATCAAGAACTAATTAAAAAGAGGCATCATCAGCCATCTGCTATATCTCCTCCTTCCTAAGTCAGCAGCCAGGCTGGAGGAGACACTGAAGCCTGCTCCTCTTGCAGCAGCTCATGAACTGGAGTGTGTCTTGCCAAACAAACTTCCACTGAAAAATACTAATTTATTACGAAGGTAATTTATTTGCTGTGGCAGCTGGAGCAGGATCCTTGAAACAGACACCCCTCTTGGAGCTGTCAGAGGATTGCCCCTGGGAGCAGCTGCACAAATGGAGGTTGCTAATAAGAAAACAGAATGCAATCATGACTTTCTACTTGTATCCCCCGGGTCAGATTCCGCATAAAGCAACATTGTGTGAATAAAGATTTTAATAAAGCAACACTGATGGATTGTTTAAGTCTCTCTGTCTCTCTCCTGTCTCTCTCTCTCTTGTTCCAGCTTGCGGTGGGCTGAATGTTTGAAGTGTTTTGCTACTGATGTCTCATGGTTATTCCTTCATTAATAGTTATCCATGGCATTTATTCCAGAAGAGTATATCCAAGAATGAGGTCAAATGTGCAGGTGGTTTGCGAGAGCCTTGTTGGTAAGGAAAGATGTGTTTAAGAAGAGTGTCCTGGTGTGATACAGAAGAAGAGTGGTCTTCAAACAGCTTTTGAAAGTGAATCCCATGGCCCTGCATCTGCTGAGCACCAAGGCTGATTTCTTGGTTGTGTCCCAGTAGGTTGGCTCTGTGATACGAAGCAAGGGATGTATATTGAGTTGGCAGGAGATGTCTTTAGAGTTGGCAGGTGTTCATGGTTGGCTTTTCTGTGCTTTTATTGAAGCCCTTTTATGAGCTGGGACAAGTGAACAACCATCAAAATCTGTTCCCGTGGAGCGCAGGGGTTTAACCTGGCTGTATCAGAGCTTGTTTACTTAATAACCCACTGCAGTGAGTTTTTCAGAGGCAGGAGGTGATGCTTGCAGCTCTCGATGTCAGACACCTGGAGGCCACCGAGAGCTGTTGAGCGCTTCTGAGGACTGCACGAGCTCCTGGGGACAGGACACCACAAATACACCAAGGCACTGCGCAGCTTCTGGAAGTGACCTGGCCAGTAGTAAATGATCCCTAGCAGTGGTAAATGACCAAAGGCACCTGCTTTTTTTTAAAACAAGTGTTTTCTCAGTTGAACCTTTGGACTTCAGCATTGCTGATTTTTGCAAGAACCGTTTTTTGGGTTTCACTGCGGGGTTTTGAGGGGGAGGATGTTCTGGGCTTTGGGGTTTTTTGTCTCCTAGCATTGTGTCGTGACACTAATTTTTCATATCCTCCATCTCTATTTTTAAGGTGCTAATTTGCTCAGGGAGCAGGACAGGCTTCTTGCTTGTGTATAAGCAGTCGAGCAACTTGCAGGAACTACAGATGGCTTTGGAAGTTTTGAAAGACTGAAATTGCTGGTTTTGATCACTGTTCTTACAAGCACTTTGTGGTGCTACTGCTGTGTAATTTTGGAGTGGCTGGCCTTACTAACAGGGTGAGAACTCATACAACTGGAAGATTTTAAAGTGTTTCTGATTATGTAATGAACATAATTTTACAGAAGAATGAACGGAAACAACTTTGAGCCAATGGAGAACCAAAGGGTTTGGAAATTAGCACTTTCTCTGCATTTCTTTCAGATTCTTCCCCTGCAATTTTTAATTGATTCTAAGAATTAGAAATTAGAAGAAGTTCTTAGTTTGTTTATCCCAAGTATGGGACTGGTGCTCTGTTATTTTTACTTTGTGGAGTCTCTCAATATTTTTAAGAGACTCGGCATAGGACTTTGTGGGGAAAAAAACTCTAAAGCAAGGAGAGGGAGGGATTCCCCTATGTCATTTATTCTAGATCTTCCCTTTATTTACTGATCTAATCTGTGGCTGTATTATACTGAGCTGCTGGAGGGAGACTCTCTTCTTGCTGCCCTCTGTCAGAGTTCACTTATGGCTGTGCAGAAGGAATTGCTGTATGGAAACTGGAAAAACCATGGGAGGATGGATGCTGGGCATTTCCCTGCCCAGCGGATACACCCTGCACTGTGAAATCCTGGATTGCAAGGCTCCCTCTGAGTGTTTGCTTGCACCAAGTTGTGTTAAAGTAGGGGTGCCGAATAAGCCAGGCATAACCACATCTTTGTGGTGCTGTTTTTTCTTTCTTTTTAGATGATACCTGCACTGTGAGACCTGACTTGAGCCGAGATCGTGGATTTTTAATCGGGTGGTTGCTGCTCACCAGGACTGCTGTGGAATAACCAGCCGTGAGGTGAAAAGCTGTGTATCCTCATATCATCTCCAGGGCCACACACGTCCCCACAGCTGTCTCTTCCTGCAAGACTGCCAGCTGAAGATCAGCAAATATTGTAGTGAGTGTTAGAGATACAGCACAGGAAGCAAACAGAAAGAGAGGGATGTAATCCTGGTGAGCTCAGTGTACAGTACTAGGATCTTTGCCAGTCTCCTGCAGCTTCCCTTCTAATCCGTGGGGATAATTTCCTCCCTGAGATCCTGCAAAAGGAATTGGATTATTTGGGGGAGGTGACTTTTTTCTTCTTTCTTAGTTTTTTCCCACTTTGGTGTCTTGTTGACCTCGGCCCCAGGTTAAAGAACATATAATTGGGAGGTTATTAATGGCTGCTTTATCTTCCCCTCTAGCTCTTACGATGTGCTGCACTTGAGCAAAGCTGCCACCCCCCAGGAGTTATGCCATAGTGCTGTGGAACTGGTGTGGTGTTGGACAGTCAGTTATTTTATCTTTCAGATTTTGCTTTCTCAAACTTATTTCCTTTGGAACATGGAAGCATCTATTTTTTATGAAGCCTGTCCCTTTTGATAAGCTCTCTTCAGCTAAAGCGTTTATCCCTGGGAGGGCAGAGTTTGAGTGTTACAGCTATGATTTTTTTACATATATATAAATGTGTATAAATGCTTCAATTCAGATGCTTCATCTAGTTTTCAGCAAGGCTGATACCAGTTTAATTCGCTGTGGCTACAGGGAGTTCTGTTTTGAATTGATTTTAAAATATGCACAGGTTCTAATTCTGGTGAAGTTATTGCAACTGCTGTTAAGGTTTTAGCTTCACTGTTTTGGAAGCTGGAGGGGGCATTTACATTAATGCCAGTCTCTTTACTGCCGATGTGTTATTGTACAGCTGCCTGTAGATGGTGATGTGCTCCACTCCATGCTCCCCATCCACCTGAACGAGTGGATTGCCAGGCTGGATGAATTGCTTTAGTGTCCTTATTTTTATTTTTCTGACCACATGCGATAGCCTTGAAATTCTTTCTGTGTTCAAAGCACCTTGGCCTCGGCTCAGTTAGGATAAGTCATGGGTGGACTTGTCCTGGTGCTCAGTGATTTGTAGGGGTGTTACTCTCTTCTAGCAAGCCAGCAGAGTGGGTACAGCTTAAGGGAAAGTGCAAGTTGCATGAGGCTTATCCACTTTTCATCTCCCTGCACAGCTGAGTGAGTGTCCTTAGCATGGTAGCCCCTAGCAGTTGTACTTTGGAGGGTTGAGGAGTACCCATTTCCAAAATCAGAGCCAGGCTTTACATGGGGTCCTAGAATCTCCTGCCAAATGGTGGCCAGCCCTACCCAACAACTGTGCTTGCTGCTTCCCCATACACGAGGGGTATGTGGCTTGTGCCCTCCCCAATGACTGTGCTTGCTGCTTCCCTGTACAGGAGGGGTTTGTGGCTTGTTGGAGAAACTTGATGGAGAAAACTGGTTCTTGGTGGTGAGCTTAGTGGTGATAAAGAGTTACACCTTTGTTCTCAATGTGATTTTATGGTGGTTCCATGCTGGATTTTTTTTCCCTGGCTGCTTGAGTGTAGCCCACCTTGGCTGTCCTGATGTGTGGAGATGCACTGATGCCAACAGCAGCCCTTGGAGCCCATGGGGAATGACACACACCCGGTGTCACACAGCAAGCTTGTCCAGAGCCAGTGACAAAACCATTTGTCCCAGAGCTGGGATCTAAGGGGTGAACTGAGCTCGTGGTGCAGCAGATTCACCCGGGGCGGGGCAGTGCAGCTCCCTGTGCTGCTGCTCTGTCCCCACTGCTGCCTCTGCTCCCTTCCTTGTGCCCCTTATTGCGGTGTCCCCTTGGCCGTGACCCTGATGAGCAGCCAAGCTCCAGCTGGGCTGTGTAAAACCCAGATCATTGCTCTGCCCCAGGTGTTTGGTGTCCGTGCTGCAGCGTCCCCAGGTGCGGAGGCCGGGAGGGTCGGTAGCCACGCCTGGAAGCTTCTGTGGGCATCTCCATGCCGGGGAGAAGGGGACCTGCTCTCCTCCCTCCCGGCGGGGGCTGGCAGGGGCTGAGGGGAGCGGGGATGGCTCCGGGTTGGGTGAGGAACAGCCGGGGGTTGTGTCGGGTCCCTCCTCTGGGGACAAGGCGGGGTTTTGCGGGGGGGACAGGGGACAGGAGGCCGCGGTGGTGACACCACCCAATGTTCTCCAGCGGCCGGGAAGTGAGGTCACGGGCGGGCGGTCTCAGGGAGCCGGGAGCCGCCGGGCAGAGCCAAGGCAGGGGCCGCCCCGCCGCCATCCCCAGCGCCGCCATGGGCCCGGGGCTGCCCTCCCGCCGCCTCCTCCTCCTCCTCCTCCTGCTGCTGGGGGGCTCGGGGGGCCAGGGCAGCCGCGGGACCCGCCCGCCACCCGGGCCCTGGGAGGAGGAGGGGGCACGGTGGGTCAGGGCGAGGTACGAAGCCGTGAAGAAGCAGCTGGGAGCCGTGGGTGCTGTCTCCAGGCAGTACTGGCAGTACCTGGCCTGCAGGGTGTGGCAGGAGGGGTGCCAGGAGCAGAAGGAGCAGCCCAGTCCCAGGCCAGGTGAGCACCCGCCTTTCCCTCCCACTCCCGGGCTCTGGGCACCCCCTTCCCCCGGCACAGCTCCCGGGGGTGCTGCCCTCCCCTTCCCGAGGGCTGCGGCCCCGGGTGTCCCCACCTCCTCACACAGCAGCCCCGGGGGTGCCCCAGCCAGGTCTGGCTGCCCGGGGGGTGCTTATCCCCCCCCCTTGGGGGAGGGCTGACCCCCAGCACCTGGCTGGGCATCCTGCAGAACGCAAACCCCACACTTTGCTGGCACCTCTCAGCCCAGGCTGCTGCCTTTTCCAGGCTGGAGCTTGCCTCTGGTGGGCCAGGATTACCTGGAGATCCTCTCTGCCTGGTACTGCAGCTTCGGCAAGTGCTGCAAGACAGGAGACTGCCGGGTCGTCAACAATATCACAGGTAGGAGCTGTGCTGTGCTCGGGAGGCCCAGGCAGTGCTCCCCTCTGCTGCCCAGCCCTGTTGTCTCATTTCTTATTTGTTTGTGGATTTTTTTTCCTTTAGAAAAAAATGTATTTAAACAAGTGCTGTAAGTGAGGGGCATTCCTGAGCAGGATGCTGAGCTGGTGGGAGGGCGAGGGGCTGAGCTGAGTTCTGTTTCCCATTCCTTTGTATTCATGGGACTCCAAGAGAGTTTGCTCCTGACTGTGCAGCACGTCTGCTCCAGTTTGCCCGGGCCTTGGGGCTCTCCAGACACCAAATACCTCCTCTGCTTCCCAAAGGAGAAAAAGGGGTCAGTGGAAGATGTGCATCTTTCTGCAAGCAGGGTATGGGCAGCCTGCCTCATCAACCCTGCAGCTTTGATGCCACCACAGACTCCTCTCGGGCAGGCAGCCCCCTGGCAAGGCTCTGTGAGCTCCCTGCCTGCCACATCATCTCCTCTCACTTCCACCTGCAGCAGCAGCTGGGCTTGAAAGTGGTAGCTGAGCCCTTGCTCTCTCTTTCCTGCAGGGCTAGAAGCAGACCTCAACAGGCAGCTCCACGGGCAGCACTTGGCCAAAAAAGTCATCATCCAGGCAGTGCAAGGGTTCCTGCAGAGCCCACGGCCAGAGAAGGCTCTGGTCCTCTCTTTCCATGGCTGGTCTGGCACAGGCAAGAACTTTGTGGCCCGGATGCTGGCCAGTCACCTGTACCGGGACGGGCTGAGGAGCGAGTGTGTCAGGCTCTTCATCTCACTGTTCCACTTCCCCCATCACAAGTACGTGGACTTGTACAAGGTGAGAGCCAGCAAGGTGGTGGTGCCGTGGGGATGGTCAGGTGTCCTGGGTCTGGCTGGGATGGAGCTCATTGCCTTCCCTGCAGCCCGTGGGATGATGTTTTGGGTTTGTGAGTAGCACGGTGTTGATAGCACACCAGTGTTGTGGCTGCTGCTAAGCAGGGCTTGCACAGGATCAAGGATTTCTCCTTCTCCCACTCAGCCCCCCAGTCAGTAGGTCAGGGCTGTGCGAGAAGTCGAGGGGGACACACAAGCAGCTGATCCCAGCTGACTGAAGGGATATTCCATGCCATTTAATGTCGTGCTCAGCAATAAAAACTTTATTTATCTCAACCCACACGTTTACTTGCTTTGCTCTTCCTGTGCTCAGCCCCTGCCCAATCTCCTGGTGGCTTCTCACCCTTCTCCCTGCTGCTCCGCAGGCTCAGCTGAAGAAGCAGATAAGCGAGACTGTGCAGCTCTGCAAGCAGTCCCTGTTCATCTTCGATGAGGCAGAGAAGCTTCATTTCAGGCTCCTGGATGCCATCAAGCCTTTCCTGGGCCAGGTGGATTACCGGAGACCCATCTTCCTCTTCCTCAGGTGATTTCTGGGCCCCCAAAGGGATGGGGAGGAGTAAAGTGATGGAATTTATCCCCTGAGGTGTGTGTGGTATGAGGGGCTCAGGCTGTGGAGGAGGTGAAAGAGTTGTCTGGCTCCTCCAAGAAGTGGTTGACTCTGTGGTCAGGTTTGCTTATTGATGCTGGGCATCCTTACTGGTACAGGGTGTTTGCAGGAGGAGCTGAGGTCCAGCTTAGCTGGGACACCTGGGCCAGTGTCTAGGCTTTGAGACGAGGAACCGGGGAGGTTCAGAGCTAGTCCATCACCCTGGGAGGTTCAGAGCTAGTCCATCACCCTGGACAGCTGAACAGGGAGATCTTGTACTGCAGGGAGCAAAGCTGGGGCTGCGGGAGGTTCTTGTACGATGCAGCACTGTTGGTTGGGAGCAGAAGGTGGGGACTTGCTGCTGCCTGGCTGTGGCTGCAGCCTGAGGTGCCATCTGTCTCCTGTGCTGTGAGGGCTCATCATGGCACCGGCTCACCCTCTGGCTTAGTGGTTAGAGGTTGGTTCCTCTCCCACCCAGAGGGAGAAAGGATTTTGGCATGTGCACACCCCAGTGCTGTCCCTGGCCCAGGCCTAGGTGAGACACATCCAGAGGGAGAAGGGGGACATCTCAAACCTGAGGTGGGAGATAGACACCTGCCTGAAACAGCCAGTGAGAAATGCCAAGGAGAGACAAGCATCTTGGGCCCCCTTCCATTTTGGATTGGCAGCCTTGGCTCTGGTGAGAGGTTCCCACAGGCTGGAGGTGGGCAGAGCATTCGTTCTCCATCTCCCACCATCCAGGTGAATGCTCGCACCTCCAAGCTTGG
>VZRW01002721.1:708-25041 GCA_013398125.1 Aegotheles bennettii
AGGAAGTGTCTGGCCACCAGCTCCCCCCTGTCACCAGCTCCCCTGTCCCCAGGGGCTGGCCTGGGTGGCCCCGAGCTGCCAGCCCCGGGTGGCAGTGCTGCGGCTCTCCCGGGCTCCGGGGTCCCCTCCCCGGGGGTCTCACGCCGGCTGTGCGGCACCGGGGCTCTGCACCGTGTCCCGGGGGTGGGAGATGCCGGGGGAGGGGGCTCTGCCGCCCGAGGGCTCGCTGCCTGGGGGGCTGCCCGGGGGGGGCTGTGCTGGGGAGGGACCCCCGCTCAGCGGTCTCGGCCCCTCTCCCTTGCAGCCGTCTGGAACTTCCCGCGCACCAGCGAGCATCACCTCCCGCTGCAGATCGGGGAGACCGTGCACATCCTGCAGGCTTCCGAGGGTGAGGGGTGGCCGTGACACCCAGCAGCACCCTGACATGGGGACTTTGTGCCCCCCTGCCCTGCCGTGCCCCCAGCGCAGCTGACAGCGTCCTCTTCCCTCCCCTCCAGGCTGGTACCGCGGGTACTCGCTCCGGAACAGGGCTGCCCAGGTAGGTGGGGGGCAGCCGGGGTGCTGGGGCGTGTGGGCATGGCTGGCAGCTCTCCCTGTCCCTGCGGGGGGATGTGCCAGGCCCCCTGGGACCCTCTGTGGGACCCTTGGTCCCGGGGGGGCTGTCTCCTGCCCAGCCCACCCCTGAGTGCTGACGGCTCCGGCTCCCCCAGGGCATCTTCCCGGCCTCACTCATCCACCTGAAGGGTGCCATGATAGAGCGCAGGGGGTAGGTACTGGCACCGGGGGGTGTGTCCCCACCCACCTGCCCTGGCTGGGGGTCCGCGCGGTGCTCCAGGGCTCCCTGCACCTCTCCCCAGGGCGGAGGAGAGCGTGGTCCCCGCCGAGATGCCCATGGTGCAGGAGATCACCACCACGCTGCGGGAGTGGGCCACCATCTGGAAGCAGCTCTACGTGGTGAGGGCAGGGAGCTGAGGGGGCTTGGGGGGTTGGTGGGGCGCAGGTGACCCCGTGTGCTGCCCGCAGGCCGGGCAGACGGAGCGGTATCGGCAGGTGAAGCGGATGATGTGCGAGCTGATGGAGCGGCGCTCGCAGCTGCTCTCGGGGACACTGCCCAAGGATGAGCTCCTGCAGCTCAAGAAAGAGGTGACCGGCAAGATCGACTACGGCAACAAGTGAGAGCAGGGGTGGGAGTGTGAGGGGTCTTGCTGTCTGCCCCCACCCTTTTGCTGCAGTGTCCCTGCCTGGCTGGCTGTCCCCGTGTTCCCATCATCCTGGTCAGGTGTCCCTGGGGCACTCCATGTCCCCTCTCTCCTGGCTGTCTGTCCCATGGTGGCTGGGGACAGTGCGTGTGCTGGTGGGCGTGCAAGCCACCTGGCCAAAGGTTATGGCCGAGGAACCCTGGCTGGAGCAGGAGTGTCCCTGGTGCTGCCAGGACCCCTCAGGGTCTGTCCTGCACCCTCAGCCCCGTGCCACCCCGTGCCCGTGCGAGGGCGGGCGGGTCCCAGTGGAATGCACAGACCCGTGTCCCCGCAGCCCAGCCGAGCACCGAGTCCTGCCTCACCCCGTCCCGGCCTCCGCAGGATCCTGGCGCTGGACCTGGTGGTGCGGGACGAGGAGGAGAACATCCTGGACCCCGACAGGACCAGCGTGATCAGCCTCTTTCAGGCGCACAGGAGGGCGGCACAGACCGTCACACAGCGCATCCAGGAGGAGACGGTGAGAGCCCACGGTGCTGAAAGCTGCTGCCACACGGCGTGCCAGGGGCTGAGCCGTGGGGCTGAGCCTCCTCGTGCCCCGCAGAGCCCGCAGCAGAGCGCTCTGGGGCACAGCACCCGCCTGGCAGCTTCGCCCTCGCACAGCCTCTACCTCTGCGTGCGCAACTTCGTCTGCAACATCGGGGAGGAGGCGCAGCTCCTCATGGCCCTGTACGACCCCGGCCAGCAGCGCCTCATCAGGTGGGCACAGGGCCACCCCGCGCTGGACCCCCACCCGCTGCCCAGACCCCCTGCAAGGAGCCCCTGCCCCTCTGCAGGGAGCAGGCGCCAGCTCAGCTGCTGCCAGACCCCGGGTGCCGCCGGGGCAGGGTGCAGGGGCCGACGTGCCCGGAGCACCCACGAGCTGGGCTGGCAACCTCCTGCGGCTGGGGGTGGCCAGGCTGGGCCAGTCCATGTGCCACCAGTAGGGCTGCTGGTTGGACAAGGGGTCTGCATGGTGGGAGCTGACAGGGGCCGAGCAGCGCCGTGCCCGTGGCCACGTCGCGGCGTTTGCTCGTGGGCAGCTCTGTCCTGCCGCCCCCGTCCCCCCCAGGGACACGCCGGGGGCTCCTCACCCCCCCTTCCCCCCACAGCGAGAACTACGTGATCCGCTGGGCCAGCACGGGCGTGCCCCAGGACATCGAGCTGCTCAACAACCTCCGGGCCATCTTCACGGTGAGCGCGGAGCCCTCGGGAGCTGCCTGGTGCCCACCCGCCGGGAGCGCTTTGGATGCATCCAGTGCCATGCACTGGGCCCCTGAGCCCCCCCCCCGCCCAGCCCATGTTCCCCTCTGAGCAGCCCAGTCTGCTCTCCCCTTGCTGCCCCTTTCTCCCGTGGCCCCCAGCCCTGGCTCGGGGTCGTGGGCTCCTGCTATGGGGTTGTCCGTGCCCGTCTCTGCTCCGTCCCTCGCCCGCAGCCCCTCCTGACCCAGCGTTCTTCCCGCTGCACCGGCAGAGCTGAGCTGATCCTCAGGAGTCCCCAGCGGAGCCGTCCCTATGCGGATGAGCTGGGGAAATCGATGCTAATGAGCAGCATCAGCACTTCCAGCCCCTGCGGTGCAGCTCCCCCGGCTCTCGCCCACCTCCAACCGCTGCCCGCTGCGGCGTGACCCCGCCCCGCCCCGCAGCCCCGCAGGATGGTTCTGGCACAGGGACAGCACCCGTGGGACCCGGCCCCCACCAGCCCCAGCATTGTCCCCATCCCTTGGGCTTGGGGCTGTTTCTTCCAAGGAACAAGCGATGGGACAAGAGGGAACGGCCTCAAGGTGCCCAGGGGAGGTTTGGGGTGGGTCTGAGGAACAATTCCTGCTCCAAAGGGCTGTCAGGGTGGGGTCCCCATCCCTGGGGGGATCTCAAAGCCGTGGAGATGTGGTGCTGAGGGCCATGGGGCAGTGGGGACTGGGCAGTGCTGGGTTATGGTTGGGCTGGGGTATCTGAGAGGGCTTTTCCAACCCAAGTGGTTCCATGGTGGGATGTTTCCGTGCACCTGGGCTGTCGGGGTGGTGGGGCTGTGTGCCCTCCAGCCAAGCCCCTCTGCTGGGCAAAGCAGCAGGGACCTCCCCAGCTGTGGTGTCAGGAGCAGGGGCTCATGGTGGCTCTGCACCCTCTGGCCCATCCTCCTGCACAGCCCCCGCTTCCCCGCGGCCACCCGGTGCCAACACAACCCCGCACGGTCCCACCAGCACCTGGCTCACGCAGCCCCTGCCCCCCCAGGACCTGGGCAGCAAAGACCTGAAGCGGGAGAGGCTTTTCCTGGTGTGCCAGATCATCCGGGTGGGACGCATGGACCTGCGGGAGACCTACAGCCGCAAGCTCAGCACGGGGCTGCGCCGGCCCTTCGGCATCTCAGGTAGAGCCCCCCCAGCTGCCCACGCCAGCACCCCCCAGCAACCCCCTCCTGGCCTCCGGGCTCCGTGGGGTGCAGCGGTTTGGGGCAGTGTCGCCTATCTCCACGTGTGGACCCCGACCCTCGCTTGCCCCTGTGCGCGCTGCCCTGCTGCCCCCTCCTCAGCCGGACCCACAGCCCCCCCCAGCACCTGGGCGGCTGGGGGGTGGGACGGACCTGGCACAGCCGCTCCGACAGCCGAAGCTGTGGCTGCCTCCGGTGCCGGGCGCTTCCCCTGGCCACTGTCGTGTCGTAGCATGGGGACCCCCTGCTCGGTGTGGCCGGGGGTGCCCCCAGGAGCAGCCCTGGCCCCTCCACCGTTCCCATTCCCACCTGTGGTCCCACTCTGGGTATTGATCCTCATCGATGGGCTCCTAGGAAATGATTGATTTCATTTGGCTGATCAGCCAGCGCTGGGAGCTGAGCCTCGGTGTGGCCGTGGGGTGAATTGTGCACACACACGGGCGGCTGATCGTGCTGCCAGCTGAGTGTGTCCCCGGCAGGGGCTGATCCTGGTGCCCATCCCGCAGTGCCGTGTCCGTCCTGCACCAGCCCCTGTCCCTGAGCAATGGGGAGGTTCTGGATGGGGCTTGTTGTGGCCCAAACCTGCCCAGGAGCTGCGGGGTGGTGACCGCCCAGTTATGGTCACCCTGTCCTGGCGTGCAGTGGAGAGGATGCTGTGTGGCCTGAGTGGGTGTCCTGGGGCTGTGCACTGGCACGGGACCCTTCCCAGCACCAGGGGCTCTTGCCAGTGCCACTGCAGACCCTCCCGGAGTGTTTCCCCTGGGCAAACTGTGCCAGGGTCCCTTGGTGCCAGGTCCCACCCACATCCATCCTCTGCAGTGCCGTGTGGGCATGGGGTTTCTCCCTTCCCAGAGCCCCATGCAGCTCGGTGCTGCCTGACACGGGGGGCAGAGGGGTCTCAGTGGGGCACAGGGTCCCCGTGGAGCAGTGGGTGGGGCACAGCAGGGTCGGTGCTGGGGGCACAGGCGAAGGGGTGGCTGCATGATGGGACAAATCTGGCCCTGGGTGCTGGTTCTGGGAGGGTTTGGTGTGGAGGACTCTGGCACTGGGGCTGCCAGTGCCCATGGCAGCTGCCCCACGCTGCCACCACTGTGCCACCGCAGTTATGGACATCACCGACATCACCAAGGGGAAATGCGAGAGCGACGAGGACAAGCAGTACTTCATCCCCGTGCACCTGTGAGTGCCAGGGGGGGACAACAGCGACAGGGGACAGCGCGAGGGCAGGGGGACAGCAGACAGGGGAACAGGACTCAGCGGGTCTGGAACAGGGACAGCAGCTGCGAGGGGGCAAAAGGTGCCAGGATCAAAGAGAAAAGGTTTTTCTGTTAAGTGTGGCTTTGCAAAGGGACTGGGGGTCGTGGGGATGCAGTGTCACCAGGTCCAGGAGCTTGGTGAGGTTGGGAGAGGGGATGTCTGGGAGCAGCGATGTGCTCAGAGGTGCTGGACCCCTGCAGCCACTCAGGGCATGCGTATGCTCGGGGGTCCTGCGGGCTGGGGGCCGGCATGTCTGGGAGCTGTGGGGGGTTGGGCTGTTGTCCCGCTTGCTGGTGGTCGGTGCCTGGCCCTGGGGAGTGGCTGTGGGGGTCCTGGTGTGTGCCCAGTGAGGAGCTCCTCTGAATGGCCCCGCTCTGGTGTCCGCAGGGCGGCTGCTGACAACGATTTTCTCCACAACATGATCAGGAAAGCAGTGGAGGGGAAGGACATCAACCACAAGGGCCAAGGTAGAGCCCCCACGTCCCCCCTGCCCCATGTGCCCACTCTGCACCGTGGGCCAGGCCTGACACCCCTTCCCAGTCCATCTGCATTTCCCTGTGGCTGCTGCTTGTGCCCGGGAAGGGGCCACCGTGTCCACAGGAGCTGCCCACACGTGGCCGCAGCCTGGCATGGCCCGATCTGGCAGGGCACAGTCCCACGCTCTGTCCTGGCAGGGTTCTGGGTGTCCCTGAAGATGCTCTGGGGAGACCTGAGCCAAGTGCGGAAGGACCACCCGCACCTCGTGGACCGCAGCACAGTGGTGGCACGCAAGCTGGGCTACCCAGAGGTCATCATGCCAGGCAAGCGGGGCAGTGGGTCGAGCTGTCCCCGGGTGGGTTCCGGGGGTCCCAGCGTGGGGGGGTGGGGTACCCTGTGCTGACCCTTCCATCTGCCCCCAGGAGACGTCAGGAACGACATCTACCTGACTCTGGTGCAGGGCGAGTTCGACAAGGGGAACAAGAAGACGCAGAAGAACGTGGAAGTGACGGTGTGCGTCTGCGATGAATCAGGCAGCGTGGTGCAGGTACGGCCCCAGCGCTGGCATGGGGGATTGTCCCTCACCCCCCACCCCACAGGCAGAGGCAGAGCTCCATGGCGTGCTGGTGCCAGTGTCAGTGCCAGTGCTGGTGCCAGCATGAAGTGGCTGGAGGAGCCTCTGTGGCTTCTAGGGCCCCTGAACCTGCCCTTTACAGTAAAGCTCTCTGTGCAGAATGTGATTTACCACGGTGCGGGGGACAAGCCGGTGAGCGAGTACCGCTCTGTGGTCTACTACCAGCAGCGACACCAGCGCTGGATGGAGACGGTGAAGGTCTGTGCCAGCCTCAGGGCAGGGGCGCTGTGACCCCCCAGGGCTGCCTCCCTCTCCCCTCCCAGGCATTGGGGGGGACTCCCCACCAGGGCCGGCTTCCCAGGGGGCAGAGTCCCCAGGTCCCCAGCTCGAGGGGTACGAGAGGTGCTGCTGGAGCCACGGCTTGAACCCTGGGCAGAGCCCCCGGGGTGTCCTGGGGCAGACCCCGCAGCAGGAGCAATGTCAGCAGGTGATGCTCCAGCATTGCTCCTGCCTCTCCCTGCGGGCTCAGGGCCACCGGCCCTGCACACACCTGGCTCTCCAGTTCAGCCTCGTTAGTTGAGAGAAGCCCGTGGGTGTGGGTGGAGTTCAGTGCAGCCTTTGCCCTGGTCCCGGGCAGCCAGGATGCTCACTGGGCACTCCTGTTCTCTCTCTCAGGTCGCCGTGCCCATTGAAGACGTCCACAAGACCCACCTGAGGTTCACCTTCCGGCACCGCTCCTCCAGCGACTGTGAGTGTCTCCTCGGGTCGTTCCCTGCCTGTTCCCTGCCTGCGCTGGGGTCCCCGGGCTCCTCCTGAGCCCCTTCACCTCCCCCATGTTCCTCTCTCCCAGCCAAAGATAAAAGCGAGCGGGTTTTCTCCATGGCCTTCGTGAAGCTGATGCAGGCAGACGGCACAACGCTGCGTGATGGGGAGCACGACCTGGTCCTCTACAAGGTACAGGGGGGGGTCAGAGCCCCTTGGGACATGGGGAGCTGCAGGGTGGGGACTCGGCCACAGCTGCCTGCGCAGGGAGGGGGTCCCTGTCCCTGCAGAGCTGCTGTGCTGGTGCCAAGTCTCCAGCGTCCCCCAGAGGGTTCCCAGTGCCTCCAGTCCTCTCTGCCCTTGGCAGTGGGGGCTCCTGCCATGGCCCCCCCACCTCCATGCTGCTCCTCTGCCGGTGACAAGTTTTGTTTAAAAAATGGTAACTCAAATGTGTCTGACTGGGGAGGGAACGTCCCCTTGAAGGTGTTTGCTGCACTTTGCCTGATTTCACCAGTGTTCTGCATAAAACTGCTGGTTTTCCTTCTGGGAGAGCAGAAGAAGGGACGTGAGGAGGGGACGTTCGCTGTTCGTTTGGAAACAGTGCAGTGGGCTCTGGTGCCAGAGGGTGAAAGACCCTGTGAATGCGCTGACCCCCTTGCCTCAATGTCCCCTCCTCCTAGGCCAGGGGACCGGGAGGCATGAGCTGGTCACTGCTGCCAGGGCGAGCTCAAGACTTTACCTTAGCATTGGTTCCCCATCAGCTGTGGAGCTCCAGCCCCCTGGGAGGTGACCTGCCCACCTCAGGCTGCTCTGTTCTCTAACTGGAGCTTTCCCCAACTGTCCCTGCTGGTCCTGGCGATGTGACCACACTTACCCAAGGCTGAACCATCTCCCTCCCCAAGTCCTGCATCTTTCTGGGACAAGCAGATCTGGCTCCAGCTGGCCGTGGCCATTGTGCCTGATGGAAGAGTTCCTCCTCTTCATTGCCACTATTCCTTTCCTTTTTGGGGACCCCCTCCGCACCCTGGTGCTGCTTCTGTGGCTGCGTGGTGCCCTGGCGGTGGGTGGGCTCGGGCTGGCACACTGCTGTGCTCACACTGTGCTGTGGGTCTGGCATGGTGTCACCTCAGTGTTCTCCTGCCCCCCCGAGCTCTCTGCCATCCATCCACCTCCCTGCCAGGGCAGGACCAGCCCCCCAGCCCTCGCCCAGGCACACTTTGCCCCCTGCCCAGCTGCAGCGATGCCCAGCAGCGCTCCCGCAGGGCCCCCATGTGCCCTGCCCGTGGGGTGGGGATGGAGCCACGCTTCCCTCCCTGCACATTCCAAATTGTCACCGTGTCCTTCCTCCCTGCTCTTCTTGGGCAAAACACCCCAAGTCCATGACTGCTGCCATGACCTGCAGAGCTGCAGAGGCGGTCCCTGGCTCTTGGGGGACTGTCCCCTCCGCAGCCCACGCAGCAGCAAGAGCACCGAGCGCCTTCGGGACCTGCCAGTGCTGGCAGCGAGAGAAGACCCTGCGCACCCCCTCCTGGGTGTGTTTCCTCCTCAGAGGGTTGCTGCTGCCCTCGCTGGCCCGTCACATTCACCAGCATCCTCCACCCTGCAGTGGGTGACAGCAGTGTCCTCCCCCTGGCTGACTCCTGCTCTTCCCGGCAAACACCAGGGCTGGATTCTGGGAGTCAGGAACAATTTCATCTATTATCTTTGGCTGCCAGAGGAATGTGGATTATATGCTTTTAGCCCCTCAGACCTCTTGATCTCATGCTGGTCAAGAAACGTCTGAAATGAAGCCCATTTACCCTGCAAGGGCTCGGCTGCCCTCAGAGCAGCACGGTGCCTCCTGTGCCTCAGCTGGACGCCGCGGCTGTGCTCGCTGCAGAACAAAGCCAACAACAAACAATTCTGCCATCTTTGTCTGACCTTCAGCAGAAGAGAAGTTTATTGTGCAGGTTGCAGGCAGAGGAGGATAAATGCCCCACTGCCAAGCTGTGAACGAGCTCTGGTGAGCTCAGGGCGGCTTGAACATGGTCCATTGGCATGAGGCAGCCAGCTCTGGACATCCACTGTGTCCCAGGGGTGCAGATGAGCACAGGAGGATTGTTTAGAAAGTCACCCCAACAAGTCCACCTAGATGCAACGTCATCTTAAATCTTCAGCTTAAGAGTAGGGGACACAACGAAATGGTCTGTTTTGCCACGGTGGGGAGAGACCCTGGCTGGTAACATCCCATTGGGGTGGTGATGGAGATGGTGATGGCGATACCATGGGACCATGCTGGCTGCCTGCTCCGTGTCCCACTGCGTGTCTATCCCTGCAGCAACGCTCAGGCACAGGTTTCATTCCTGGTGCTGCTGCCCAGCCCCAGGCTCCCCCATTGCTGGCCTCCCCCCAGCTCACGCTCCCACCGGTTCTCATGTCCTCCCAGTGTGGCACCGGCTGGGATTTGGTGTCTCCCAGCCAGCCGGCCCAGCAGAGCCAGGAGCCCCGCAGGGAGCAGCTCTGTTCGATGCTCTGTTGAAGAGGGCTCTTCACTGCTGGAGCCATTCCCTGCGCTGGGTCCTGCATCCCAGCAGCTCCCTGAGCTGGAGGTTCCCACACCATAGGGATGCTGTTGGGTGGGAGCCACCATTCCCATGCACAGCTCCTCGCCCTGCCCCATTCAGCATGTGAGGGGACTTGCTGTGGGGACAAACCCGAGCCTGCGGGCCGGCCCCGAGCCGTGGGGCTCCGGGCATGAGCCGTGCTCTGCCTTGCAGGGTGACAGCAGGAGGCTGGAGGACGCTGGCGCATACCTGTCTCTGCCCTCCATGAGGAACCTGGCCGAGCCGAAGCTCCTCTCCAGCTCCTCCTTCCGTGTGAGCGGGACCACGTCAGGCTTGACCATGTCGGCCCGGGACAGCTTCCAGATTTCGACACTTGTCTGCTCCACAAAGCTGACCCAGAACGGTGAGTGCTGGCTCTCCACGGGGCTGCATGGGGCTGTGCCCCCACCCCGCAGACCCCACTCCTCCCACCTGCAGCATCTCTGGCCGCTGTCTGCTGGCAGCGGGACCGGGGCTCGCGCCAGTCGCAGGCGGCACCGGGACAACGTGCCAGGAACAGGGGTGCGGCAGGGATGGTGAGCGACGCATTGGCACTTGGGCAGGGTCAGGGTGGCCGAGGCTGATCCCAGGGCAGGCGCAGGCTGTGGGGTTTGCATCGTGGTGCTGGGAGCTGCAGGGGGTGAGCAGGACGGGGTTGTCCTTACGCCGTGGTCCCAGCACAGGCACCGCTCCAGTGGGACGTGGTTGCTGCTGGCTCTGTTTGCATGTCGCTGCATTGATGGCTCTGAGCAGCAGCTCAGGGAGTTTCCCCTCTTTTTCCCATTTATTATGGAGGTTGTCTCACAGCTTGCCTGTCTGCCGAGCCCTCCTGAGCGAGCAGCAGGCTGGTTTGCCCAGGCAGGGGCATGAGAACAGACAATAAAGGGCTGTAAGAGCTTCCAGGCAACCTCCTGCCCTCATGGGGTGTGGAGCCAATGCCAGGCCGGGGGTGTTTGCAATGTCTCGCCTGTGCAAACCCTTGTAGTTGATCTGCTCCACTCAGGGGGCCGAGCCACTGCCTCTGACCCGGGAGCCAGAGCGGGGGTGTTGGTAGTGCTGGGGGCTGGCAGCGAGCAGAGCTGTGCTGAGTGTCCCCTTCCTCCTGCCCAGTCAACCTGCTGGGGCTGCTGAAGTGGCGCGCCAAGCCCAGCCTGCTCGCCGGGAACCTCCAGAAGCTGATGAACGTGGACGGAGGGGAGGTCATCAAGGTATAGCCAGGACCTTCCCCTGCCGTGCCGGGATCTTCCTTCCCTGCTTCTGTCCTCGTGTCTCCAGCCACGTCCCTGGCAGCTGCTCCAGGGGCAGAGGGATGTGAAAGCTGCCGGGGCGGCAGCGCCTGCGCTGGGGTTTCCCAGCAGCCTGGCCGGGTCTGCCGGAGGGTGCCCTGGGCTGGGGCTGGACTGGGCGCACTGGGAGCATCCTGCACAGCCCCAGTGCCTCTTCCCTGGGGAGAGACTCTGCCTCTGCCCACAGCAATTGCCCAGTTGTCCCCGGGAGCCCCACTGGGGCAAGGCTGGGGACTGGCCGAGACGGGGAGTCATGTCCTAGCAAGGGGCTGACCCCCCTGCAGGGGCTGAGGATGGGCACAGGTCACTCCTCCTGTGGGTCAGGGACAATGCTGGGAGTTAATGCTGGAGCCCTCACAGTACTCCTGTCTCCCCCAGTTCCTCCAGGACACGCTGGACGCCTTGTTCTCCATCATGATGGAGCATTCAGACACGGATGTCTATGACACACTTGTCTTTGACGCCCTGGTAAGCGGGACCTTCTGCCCCATGTGCCAGGCTCAGCCTGGGTGGGTTTGAGATGGGGCTAGCTGACCTGCCCAGCTGAGCCATGCTTGGAGCCGTGCAGTGCCTCCAGCTCCACCACGGTGCCACGGGTTGCTATGGGCAGGGCATGGGCAGGGCCGTGGCTCTGCGGGGACTCTGCCCCTCCAGGGGACAATTCCAGCACACCCAAAGGTGTTTTTGCTGCACCAAGACAAGGATGACCGCAGTGACAGGACCGGGGGGGTCGGGGCAGCTCTCATGAGGCACTGGGGGTTGGTGATGGTGTGAGCTCCGTGCAAACCAGCCCTGAGGAGCCCTGCGGCTGCTGGGCTCAGGGCTTGTCCTGGGCTTTCCATGTCCCGGCAGGTGTGCCAGGAGCTCTGGTGGCCTTGGCAGCCCCTACGAGGGGTCGATGCCGTTCTGGCTGTGGCTGTGGGCACCCAGCTGTCCCACCGAGCCGTGCCACTGCCCCCTCCCTGCAGGTATTCATCGTGGGGCTGGTGGCCGACAGAAAGTTCCAGCATTTCAACGCTGTCCTGGAGGCCTACATCCGCCAGCACTTCAGCGCCACGCTCGCCTACAAGTGCGTGCCGGGCTGCCGCGGCGTGGGGGGGAACGGGGCTGAAGCCGGGGAGGTGCCGGGCAGGCACAGCTCGGTCGAGGTCAGGGAGCACACCGAGCCCCAGCGCCTGATCCCCATCCCGCAGGAAGCTGCTCTCGGTGCTGACGCGGTACGTGGACCAGGCGAGCCGGGGGGAGCCCTGCGAGCCGCTCACGCGCACCTTCAAGGCCTTGGAGTACATCTTCAAGTTCATCGTCCGCTCCCGGCACCTCTTCGCCCAGTAAGTGCCAGCGATGGCTCCCACCCCCAGTGCAGGTCCCGCGCTCTGCCCAGCGGCTGCACCAGCGCTGCACGTCAGCAGCCCCTGGGGACGGCGTCAACGGGAGGGGGGGACGGAAAGGGGGGGGTCCCTGTGCTGTGGGAGCGGTGTCGGTGCTGACTATTGGCTCCATGGATGTGGCACGGGCACCTCAACCCGCCTGATGTGCGGGTCAGATGTGGCACCCAGGGGTGGCACCCGTGGCTCCTGGCACGCTGTGGACGTGTTGGCTGGTCCTGGCCACGCTCCTCTCCACCACCGCTCTCCCTCTCCGTGAGTTTTCTGGCAGTTCGCTGCTCGCAGTCCTCCGGTTGCTCCTGGCACAGCCGTGCCTGGTGCTGGGTTGGGCAGCGCCATCCGTCTCGGGGCGGGCGAGCTCCTGCGGTGCGAGGGCCATGCTGGGATGGGCACCACCACACAAACCATCTCACGGTGTCTGCAGAGCGCGGCGGGGCAGCGCTGCATTAGCACCCAGCGGGCCCGCGCTTTGCTGTCCCTCGGACATCCACTGCTGGGTGAGGAGCCCTGGAGCGCGGTGCTGGCGGCATCGGCTTTGGCACCACAGCCACGGGGATGCCCCTGGCACAGGCTGCCCGTGGTGGCGGGGTCACCACCCGTGAGGGGTTTAAAAGCCTTGTAGATGTGGTGCTGAGGGACATGGTTTGGTGGTGGCCTGGGCAGTGCTGGGTAACAGTTGGATTCAATGACCTTAAAGGTCTCTTCCAACCCAAGCGATGCCGTGGTTCCATGGCTCAATGAGCCGCGGGCTGGCACGGAGCCCACGCTCCCTCCCTGTTGTGCCAGCAGCTTCGCTCCATCCCTGCGTGGCCAGGCCCTACCCCGGCTCCTGCTGCCACCTTCCCTGGGGTCGGGGGATGCCCAGCTCCCCTGTGCACAGCTCACCCCAGCACCGTGAGTACCAGCCCGGGGGGGACCTGCCATGTCCCCCTGCCCAAGGCAGCACCGGCTCTGCCCGAGCCACTCCTGATGGGTGGGGTTTTCCAACACGTTCTTAAAAACCTCCCACGTTGGAGACACGGAACTCCCCGGGCAGCCGGCACCGCGGCTGGAGAGGTTTCCTGGTGCCCAGCCTCACTTTTCCTGCTCATTCCTGGAGAGCTTCTGCCTGCCCCGGGCATCCCCTGGGGGTCCTTTGTGCCACAGCAAAGCCAGAGGTGGGACGGTGCCTGCCCCGGGGCTTGGGGAAGGGGTGCCTGGGCCAGACCCCCCCGACTGGTCCTGGCTCGGCCGTTCAAGCTCTAACGGGGGTTGTAAGAGGAGAGACACTTCTTACCTGGCCTGTGGTGACCGGCCAAGGGATGGTCAAAATAAATTGAATCTGAGGATGAAGTTCTGTGCTGTGAGGGTGGGGAGACGCTGGCCCAGGGTGTCCAGAGAAGCTGTGGCTGCCCCTCCCTGGCAGTGCTCAAGGCCAGGTTGGATGGGGCTTGGAGCAACCTGGTGTGTTGAGAGGTGTCCCTGCCCATGGCAGGGGGTGGCACTGGGTGGGCTTTAAGGTGCCTTCCCACCCAAACCCTTCTGTGATCATGTGATAAATGCCATGACGGGCTGGGAGCCTTGGTGGCTGCTTGTTGGTGCTGAGGATAAGGTCAAAGTCCCCTTCCAGGTACCTCCAGAGTCCTCCCAGGACCTGGTTTTGTTTGTTCCCTGTGGGCACGGGGTTCCCACCCTGCTCTGCGTGGTGGGACAAGTGAGCCCCCCCCAGCAGGCGTGGGTGAGCCTGGTGTGCCACTGGCTCAAGTGGAAAGCTGGAAACACAACCCCTCAGCTACCAGAACAGGCGGGTTGTGTTCCTCTTTCATTCCCAGTACGTGGCACCGAAAGCCGAAGGATCCCACAGGAGCAGTGGGAGGCGAGGGTCCTGTGCCCGCAGTGGGCACCCCCTGTGCTGGGGTGGACGCAGGGTCGCCGTGCCAGGCTGCGGCTCACAGGGACGGTGTTTTCGAGGGAGCTCTGCCGGGGTGCCGGACACGTGTCGGTGTCCCCATCGGTGCCGTGTGAGGAGCCGTGTTGGGTTCCTGCATCCCTCTGGCCTCACCTCGCCCCTGCTTTGTGTCCCTCCTGTCCCACTGTGCCATCCTCACCCCAGGGTGCCTCCATGGCCAGGGCTGCTCCCAGGCTCCGGGGTGAGGTATCCACCTCCTCATCACATATGGAAACACAGAGCTTATAGAGCTGCTGGCAGAGAAAATTAATGATATGGAGCATTTGCCAAGAGCCCCGTGAGTTCGTTTGCGTTGGAATGGAGATGTCCTGAAGACACTGAGTGTTTGCATTCATCTTCCCTTTATCTCAGTGATCTTTGCTGTGCAATAACATGGGCTCCTCAGATCTTCTAAGTGCTTTAAACGGTGCTACAATTTGTACACAGCCCATAATTTAAAGAAATTAGATTGTAATTATAATGAGTTACTGCAGATTGCTGTGTCTATTTGATTAGGTGTGGTACCGCTGGAATCAGCAGCTCAGGGCAGCTGCTGCCAGGAGCCCGGGCTCTGCCAGGGTGATGGGGATGGTGGCTGGGGTGGTGGTCATCGGTCCAGCCCCTTCGGCAGCTCAGGGAAAGGCTGATTCCCCCCTGCCTTGGGCAGGAGCCTGGGAGCCGGGGGGCTGTGACAAGGCTGGGTCCTGGCACCGGCCATGGGATCTCTGCGCCCGCAATGCGCTCTCCTGCAGGAACGTGTCCCCAGCCCTCGCTCTGCGGGCAGCTGCCGTGCCGTGTCCCCAGCTGCATCCCCCTTGGGCACCCCACACCGGTACTGCACTGGGACAGAGCCCCCCACACCCTCCCTGGTGCTGGGGACCTCTCCTGTCCCCCACCCCGGCCATGGTGACCCTGGCTCCCCGTGGAGCCCCTGTGGTGCTCGTGTGGCTCCGTGGGGCAGCTGGGGATGGTGGTGACGTGGTGTCCTGTTGCTTCCTCCCTGACAGTTCCTCCGGCTGCTTCTGCTTTCACTGCCACCGAGAGCAGAGTTTTCCCAGGCGTGCTGGGTGTCACCCCGGGGCTCTGCTCTGCTGCTGGCACGGGGGGAGCTGGGGGTGCTCCCCTCGCCCGTGCCCCTCCAAAGCCACCAAACCGATGGGTCGGTGCTGGTCAAGCTGCGCTGCCCCATGGCTGCTGCCGATCCACCGTCACCTGGGCTGAGCCACACGCGCTGGCTGCT
Source organism: Aegotheles bennettii (assembly GCA_013398125.1). Lineage (NCBI taxonomy): Eukaryota > Metazoa > Chordata > Aves > Caprimulgiformes > Aegothelidae > Aegotheles > Aegotheles bennettii. Next base: position 15,862 of record VZRW01002721.1, read on the forward strand.
CCGCATCGCTCTGGTTTGGGGTTAGGAGTGAGGGAAGTTCACAGCCCAGGAGAGCTGGGGTTGTTCAGCCTGGAGAAGGCTCTGGGGGAACCAGGGACCAGCGGCTGCTCAGCTTGTCTGAGCACACCTGGGGTACCTCGGGCAGATCCAGGCTCATCCCGCTGCCAGCCCCGCGGTGTTCCGGGCGGTCCCTCGGGCTCGTTTGCAGACAGGAGGGATGGATTTGGACAGAGAGCTGCCTGGCTGTAATTTTGTAACACAAAGCAGGAAGGTTTTTACAAGAACCGGGCTCAATAGAAATAGCTGGTCAGGATAAAATGACAGCTCGGTTTGTTCTGCTGCTGTGCGTGCAATTAGGAACAAAATGCAATTAAGAACCAAGCCCCTCTGCTGGCCATGGTCAGCTTGGGGACGTCGGCTCCTGCGTCCATCTGTGACCCCACGTCGCTCCCCGCAGGGCTGGTGGTTGGGGGGGAGAAGCACAGTGGGTCACGATGGGGTCATTGTTTTGGGGACAATGATTTGATTCGCAGCCCTGAAACATTCCCGCGGTTCCGCATGACTCGGGGCTGAAATTCAGCCCGTGCTGGGTTTGTCCTGTGCCCACCGCCACGGGTCCTGCTGGGCGGGGAGGTGCAAATCCCCCCGAGGGGCTGCAGAGTGCAGAACTGTGTGAGTCTGTGTAACTGCAGAGTAAAGTGTGAGTACGTGCACAGACGTCAGAGAGCAGCTCAACAGGGCAGTTCTGAACATCTCAAGTGTTGGCTCTGGCTGTCACAGGGGCTGGGCAGTGGCTGTGCCAGGGTGATGGCCATGCCGGGGTGATGGCCATGAAGGGGTGGTGGCCGTGTTGGGGTGGTGGCCGTGCCGGGGTGGTGGCTGTGCCAGGGTGGTGGCCATGCCAAGCAGTGGCCATGCCGGACTGGTGGCTGTGCCAGGGTGATGGCCATGTTGGACTGGTGGCCGTGCCAAGCAGTGGCTGTGCCGGGGTTTGCTGTTAGAGGAGCACAGTTAACTGGGGTGGCAGGTGATGGCCAAGCAGAAATGCCCATGTGGCCAGTCCCAGGGTGGTGCAGTGGCAGTGCAGTGGCAGTGTGGTGACTCTGGCTCTTGCAGGCTCTACGAGGGGAAGGAGACGGCTGAGTTCCAGTGCTCGCTGCAGCGGTTCTTCCTCTCCCTGAACCAGCTCATGAAGTCCCCACTGGAGGGTCCCACGCTGCTCGCCCAGGTACGGTGGGGCTGCTGCTGGGGGGGGGCTCAGCTCTGTGCTGCTGGGCAAACACCATCCTGGCTGTGAGCATGTGGAGCCTGGAGAAGAAGGTCTGAAGAGGGCTCCTGGGGCTCATCCCCTTCCCGGAGCTGGGCTGGCCCCACTCCCTCCACCCCGGAACCGGGCTGGCAGGGGGGGGGAGCAGAAACGGTGCCTTTTGCCCATGGCATGGCTGCGTCCTTCACCAGCAGCCAGTGGTGGGGTCCTCCAGCCACCGGTGTGACTGTGTTGGGGCTCGGAGCTGCACGGGAGTGCGATGGAGCCGCCTGCACGGCCACCCCTGCCAGTTCTGCACCGCTCAGCACCGGGTTCAGCCCTGCAGAAAACAACTCTTGCAAATACAACCAGAGCAGAGAGGTCAGTGCCCGGGGGAGGGGGGGAAGAGGCATCCCTGAGTGCAGGAGGAGCAGTGGTGACAGCCACGAGGCACGGGCGGCACAGCCGGGTCCCCCGGGCGCCTCTCAGAAGTGTCAGGGAGGGGACAGAGGACTGCCCAGAGTGGACACAGCCCGTGTCTGTGGTCCAGCCATGCCGTGTGTCCAGCCAGGGCATGGGAAGCCCCATGTGTGCCTCGCACACATGTTCATTGGCAAAGCCAGGACTGGAGTTCAACATCCTGAGCAGGTGCTCCAAGGAGAGAACTTTAACTTCTCGTTCTCCAAGTGGACTTTGAGGCTGCTTTATAGAGCTCTCAGACCCCCCACATCCCCAGCTCCCACCCGGCGGCTGAAGGTGGGACCAGGGATCTGTTGGAGGCTGCCCATGCTGCTGTTCATTAGAGTTGCAATGATCTGATGAGCCCAAGGCAGAGCTGACAACAGCTCCTCAGCTGCCNCCCTGCCCTGAGGGTGTCCCTGCTCTGAAGGGAGTGGAAGCACCAGCACTGCTCGGCACATCTCCAGCCAGGAGACGGCTCCTGCACAGCCAGAGGGGCCTCGGGAAGGGCTTCACACAGCTCCCCTTTTCCCTCCCAGAGCCCCGTTCTTCCCTGCACCCAAAGAAGTTGAGTTTTGAGGTGGGATTGGGGTACAGCACCAGAGCATCACACTTCTGCCAGCGCAGCTCAGAGCCTCTGGGGACCCAGCCTGGGTGCTGTGCCCAGGGACCCCCACACAGGCACGTGGAGCAGTGGGTCCCCCCTCGGGGGGTGGACATCTCCCCTGGCTCATGGCTGGAGAGGGACATCCTGCTCCTCTCCGTCTCTGCTCTGTTTGGGTCCAGGCTTCCCTGCAGCTCAGCAGGGTGGAGCAGACGGGATGGCCTGCAGCCGGGGGGGATCAGGCACTGTTTGTGTCGTGGCTGGGCTGGCATGCGGCTCCTGCCACGGGCAGTTGGTCAGAGGGGGCTCCTCCTCAGCTCTGCAAGGCCAGGCAGCTGCCTCAGCAGGTACAATAAACCCAGGACCAGTTTCTGGAAGAAACCCTTCCTGAGATGTAGGTGTCGATGTTTAAGAAGTCTGTAATATTGGAAAAACCCTTGAGGGGGGAAAATTCTATATTGGCTCCTTTTTCAGAGAGTGAACCAGATGACCTTGCCAGTGGTGGAGCAAAGAGGGACCATCGATCCCAGCTCGGTCACTGCGTGGGTGCAATCAATTCAGAGGGAGAGGGTGGCACGATAATTAATGTTAATCAGCCCAGCTTTACTGAGCATGGAGTTTAATGAAAAAAAAAATCAAATTTGCCTATTACTTTTTTGAAGTTACAAATGTGACTGCCTAAGATAGCTGACATAACAGGCGAGACTGACAACTGCTGGACTTGATACAGCATTCTGATTTAAAATTAGCATTGTGTAACTTCATTAAAATAACTAATTTGGACCTCCTTAATACGTATCTTCTCAGTTCTAAGAAAAGCCATTACAAATGGAGAACCGTCGTGCTGGGATGGGCATTTCTCTGAGTCCCAGGGAATCAGCTCTCGGCTCCGATGTCTCTGTGTTTGCGCAGAGCCCAGACGTGGCCGTGGCTGGCACGAGGGGCACAGGCAGCGATGGGCAACGGGGAAACCTCCACTCCCAGCCTGGGCTCTGTGGACAGGGAGGGGACAGGCAAGGGATGGGGCTGGATATCGGGGAGCTGAGCCAGGAGCTGCCAGCAGTGCTGAGCGTGGTGTCATTGCATAGCAGGCAGTCCCTGGGCTGATGGGCAAAGAGGTGTCAAATGGTGGTGTCTGGGGGGCACAGGGTGTGACGAGGCTGTTGGTGAGTGATGTGCCTGGCCTTGCTGCCCTGGGTTGCAACAGGGGTCTGAGTGTCAGAGGAGGCTTTGCAAGGGCTGCAGGGATGGCTCCGGCCGGGTGTGTTGGATGGGAGTGAACGCTGCTGCCGTCAGCTGGGTGAGGGTGGGGAGAACTTGGCCACAGCCATGGCAAGCCCAGAGGGAGCATCACTTGGTGCCCCAGGCAGAGGCAGAGCCCTGGCTGGTGCTGCCGGGCTCGCCGGGAGCGTGGTGCCAGGGGCAGGACAGGCAACCACTGCCACTGGAGCCAGCTCCAGGGATGGATGTTTTAATTGCACCTGGAGACCGTCACAGAGCCACTGTGGCTCGGGGCAGGGTTCCCCCTGCCCGTTACTGCCCTGGTGCGGGCAGCCCGGCACAGGGCCAGAGCCAGGCAGAGGTGTGGGTCCTGCTGCGGGTGCTCCCGGGGCAAACCCCCCCAGGCACTCGCCAGCCTGCACCCCTCATCCCGGTGTCTGCTGCGCTCCCGGGGGGGGTCCGAGGTGAACTTGGCCAGGCACTTTTTAAACCTATGTGAATCTGCAATAGGCTCCAGCCCCTCACACGCCCATCTGTCCATCTGTCTGTCCGTCCGTCCATCCGTCCTGCCTTGCTGCGTGGCGGAGCAGGGCTGGGGCAGGCAGCTCTTGTCTCTTTGCAGGGAGCAGCCCTGAAGTACCTGCCCTCCATCCTCGAGGACGTGTTTGGGATCTTCAACTCCTCAGCACTGGGGTAGGGTCCCCATCGCTCCCATCATCCCCAGCCCCACTCTGCCCCCACTCCTGTCCCGGAGCTGCCGGTGGGGACACAGCCTGAGGCTGTGGAGCCGCAGGCAGGCGGAGGGCTCTGGGTGTCCTGACACCTGGGAATTGCCTCCATATCCCCTCCCTAGTGCAGAACCAGGAGGGTTTTGCCTGATTTTAGCAGTTGCCTGTGCTGCAGGCAGGGGCTGAGCCCAGGAGCCCTCCCTGGCTGGGTCTGTCTCAGGAACCCGGGCAGGGTTTTTATGCCGGGTATTTTTTATGCCATCTGCATTGGGCACAGGCTGCCTCGTGGCTTTGTGCTGGGGGACCATCCTGCCCGGCTGTGCACCCCTCAGCAGCCCCGTCCTGACCGAACACAGGAGCAGTTGGGCTCCGGCCCCTGCTGCTGCGCTTGTCTTCTGCAGAGGGGAAGGGGCTGGGGGTGCTCAGGCTGCAAACCAAACAGTGGTCCTGCAAGCCCCTCATTTCACACTCACCAAACCCTCCCTGGCTGGCAGGGCCCTGCTGCGGGACTTCATTGGGAACCTGCCCCCCCAGCGCCTGCTGAAGCAGAAGCTGCAGTCCCTGACCAACATCGTCAACAGCAAGGTCTTCCAGACCTACGGTGAGAGGGGTCCCGGGGCTCAGCACTCAGCTGGAGCAGTGCAGTCCCTGTGAGGGGGTTCAGGAGCTCGGGGAGGGGGTGCCAGAGGTCGCTCTTGGGCTGGCAGGACGTGCGGAGCGGATTTCCCCAGGTCTGCCCTGACTTTGCTGTCCTTAGGAGGTATCCAGATGAAGGAAAAAAGAGTAGAGTTGGGAAATTGTGCTCTGCGAGGCAGAAGTGACTGGAGCCATGCTGGAGGACAGGCTCAGGGCTTAAAATAATCTCAACAAGTCGGAGAAGAGGTTCTGAAAGATAGAGACCATATTGAAGTTAAAAACAATCATGTGAAAGCAATCGCTGAGCAAGCAGTGCTCCGGGGGGGGTGGGGCAGGGGAGCAGAGGGGCTCAGCCATGCAGCCCTGGGACACCCAGCACCCTGCTCTCTGCTCAGCATCCACAGGGCCTCGGCTGGCTCAGCTCTGGGGGCAGTTTTGGGTGGCACAAGAAACTAAACTGGAGAAAGTCCAGAAGAAATCAGTGAGAAGCAGAGTTTAGGAGACAGGGTGGGGAGAAACTGCTGAGGAGCTCGGGGCAGGACAGGGCACGGGAGAGATGCAATGAGCTTCAAAATATTCATATGGCATCGTCAAAGAGAAGGGGAGCAGGCTGCCTCCGGGAGCTGGGCCAGGGGTCCTGGGCTTTGGTGGCAGCAGGGGGCTCAGGGGAGCAGCTCAGCAGCAGGCAGCAGGAACCACTGTGTGTCTGCCCGGGGAGACTTGGAGAGCTGGCACCGTGACCGTGTCTTTCTGCCATTGAGTGTGGGTGGCAGGTCACCTCCTGCCACCTGCTTCAGCTCTGCTCTGAGCCACCACGATCCTGTGAATGGTCCCTGCATCCCTCCCTTCATCCTTCCCTTCATCCCTCCCTTCATCCCTCCCTTCATCCCTCCCTTTATCCCTCCCTTTATCCCTCCCTNCCTTCATCCCTCCCCGCATCCCTCCCTTCATCCTTCCCTTCATCCCTCCCTTTATCCCTCCCTTCATTCCTTCCCACATCCCTCCCCACATCCCTCCCCGCATCCCTCAAGCACCTCTAGCAGGGCAGGGAAGCAGAGCAGTCAGTTGTTGGAAGAGAGGTTCAGAGGAGACTTTTCTATTCTAGTTTAGTTTAGTTTAGTTTAGCAGCTGTGTAACAGGGTGCAATGAATTCCCTGCACTGGAGCCTCCCCCCAGGATTCAATGTTTCCCCAAACCTCCTGCTCCATCCGAGGGGCCGACAGCTCCATGTGTGTGGGTCACAGCCGAGCTCAGGCATCCTGCTGGTCCTCTCAATCCTGTTGGTCCCTTTCCTGCCCAGTTCTGCCCAGTGCCAGGGTGATGCCAGCGTCCGCCAGCCCCGTGTCCCCCTGTGCCCCCCCCAGAGTGCCGGGAGCTGCTGCTGCACACGGCGGTGCCTGTCCTGCAGGAGCTGATCGAGAAGGGGGAGGAGGAGGATGCCTGCATTGAGCTGCTCAGCAACATCCTGGAAGTGCTGTACAAGGCCCAGAAGGTAAAGCCCAACTTCTCTGCTGCCACCTTTTCCCTCTCCATCTGGCCAAACCCTTTTGAGTCGGGCTAAGCACAAGTCACTGGCTATGATACAGCTGGGACTGTCATGGTCCACCCAAAGCCAAAGGGCCCCCACCATCCCAGCGGGAACCTGCTCAAGCTGGGGGTGAAGACATCTTGGTTTCCACCTCAGCTGGTCCCTGGTGAGTTCCTGCCAGTCCCCATCAATAGGGAAGAAGCCTCCAAGGCCAGGGACAGCATGGACTCGAGGGCAAGGAGGTGCATGGCCAGCCATGCCTCTGCCTGTCCCCGCTCAGAGGATGGCGAGTGCAGGGCGAAGGCAGCAGGTGCCTGCTGGCCCCTGGGCACCCTGTGCTCTACAATCAGCAGTGATGGCCCTAAACATGAGCCAGAGCCCCACAGCACAGGGGTCCAGCCCCACACCCCACAGCCAACAGCCGACCGTGCCCAGGGTGCAGGGACGCCCCTGTACCCCATCCCCCTGTGGCAGCAGCCAGTGCCAACGCGAGGGGTCCCCGGATCCGCGGGTCCAGCAGCGCCCAGGGCTGAGCTGGCGTGGGGCCGGGCATGGTCCTGCTGCGGGGGCCTGGCTCGTCCCTGGCTGCTCCCCAGTGGGATGGGGCCATCCTTGCCGGGCATCGTCCCCACTGCCCGGGATGCTGTTTGTTGCAGCGAGCAGAGGAGCTGCGAGCACGGCGCGGCAGAGGCGAGGGACAGCACGGGGACCGTGGGGACGCGGAGCTGGTGAGTACTGCTCCGGGGGGCTTGGCACTGAGCGGGTGGCAGTGAGGAGCCAGGCCCCCCTGTGCATCCGGGATTGGGCTTATCTGCACCTCACCACGGTGACAAGCCCTGTAGGGTCACCTGGAGCCCACGCAGAGCCGTGGTGGGTCAGGGGGTGCCCTGAGGCTGGGGCTCTGCCTGGCCCCAGGCTTGCTGTGAACCCCTGGTGTGTCCCGTCAGGGTCTGCAGTGGCAGACCAGGGTCTGCATGCACATGATATAAATGACAATAATGATGGGATCAGGCCAAAGGACCTAAATCAGGATCTCAGAACATCTGCTACACTGTAGCCAAGGATGTTAAGTGCTATAGTGACTACTTACTAATTGGCAGTTACAAGATCTAGAACAATGACCAATATTTAAAGCAATTTGTGAAAGGATCAGGTTAAAGCCGGCTTAATTGTTAAACAGGGACTGATGCTTCTTACCCTACCCGATGGCCACAGGGCAGCTCCCTTCCTCTCAGCCTCTGAGCAGCCACCATTCGAGGGGGCGATATCAAACACACCTTGTGGGGAAAGCATGCGAGAATCCTGCCGGATTGGGAACGGGAACAGGCTCTTACAGGGCAAACTGACTGGGTGATGGTCTTTTATTGCTCAGCCAACCTCCTCTCTTTCTCAGGGATCCTTCTAGCTCAGCAAAATAATGTTATCTCACAAAAATCCTGTCTCTTTCTGGACCCAGCCCCCCCGCAGCGGGGCTGAGGGGCTGGAAGTCGCATGGCAGCTGCTGGTGGCGGCCGTTCCTGCACCGTCTGGGGGAAGCTCAGGGATCTGTGCTCTGGGTCTGCAGGATGCTCCCTGTTTCTGTCCTTTCCAGGCCAGTCTGTGCTGTTGGGTCCCTTTCTGGGACCCACTGAGAAGTGCAGATGTCACACCCACAGCACAACCACCAGCGCTCCAGAAGCTGAGTTAGACACGTGCCACCATGTCCTGGGGGCCTCTTGGTGCCTGTGGCACTGGGGAGCCCAGACAACAGGGGGAAAGTTTGGAAACAGTGGTTGAAATGTCTCGGTTGGGCCTTAGCTTTTAAACCTAAAGAGCCGTTAAAGAGAGGACAGCCAGGATGCTCACGGGTGAGGAGACTTCTCTTGTCTCAACCCTGTGTGAGCTGAAACCCACCTTTGTCTGCAGCACTGATGGATCTGGAGGACAGCTCTGGCAAGCAGGGACACAACTGTCCCAGCCATCCCCAGCCATCCCAGCCATCCCCAGCCATCCCCGGCTGTCCCCAGTCATCCCCAGTTGTCTCCAGCTGTCCCCAGCCATCCCCACCCCAGCACCGGGTGCCTGTGGGGCTGGGGGCTGGTGCCAGCTCAGTGCCATGGGGATGATCCCCATCGGCTGCGGTGCTGATGCTGTCACCCGTGCCCCCTCTCCCGGCACCGCAGCTGCCCCGTGGCCCTGACACCTCTCGCTTCGCAGGCGAAGGTGAAGAAGCACATCCAGCTGATCCTGGAGCGGCTGCTGCACACCGTCAACCAGCGGGTGATCGTCCTGGACCGGGAGAACACCCTGCGGGTGAGTGTCACCACCACCACTGCTGCCACCTCGTGCCACACCGGGCATCGGGGCTGCGCCGCTGCCCGTGGCTGCCTTTGGGTGATGCAGGAGGTGCGAAGGGCATCGCTGATGGAGGGGTCTGGGGTGGGGAGATGGGCACTGCCCCTCGGCTGGGGCTGTGGGTGCAGCAGGGCAGGAGACACCAGGGAGCCCAGAAGGGAGAGGGAGCCGTGCCTGGAGCACGGCTGGAGCAGGGCTGTGTGGGGAGGAGCAGGTGGGGTGTTCGGGGTGCAGGAAACCCCTTCTGGGAGCGGATGAGGGGTTGGGGCTGTGTCCTCCATGAAATCAGTGACTGGACCTGGTGAAGGGAGTGGAACATCTCCCTTATGAGGAAAGGCTGAGGAAGCTGGGTCTCTTTAGCTTGGAGAAAAGGAGACTGAGGGGTGACCTCATCCATGTTTACAAATATGTAAAGGGTGAGGGG
>VZRW01002721.1:67913-93449 GCA_013398125.1 Aegotheles bennettii
TCTCCCCGAGCCGAGCACGGCCCCGGGGGTCCCAGGAGCGCTGCGAGGGGACTGACCCGGCCCGTCGCCCGCGGCCCCGGGCGCCCTCGCTCTGTCCCGGGCGCAGGACCTGGCGCTCGCCGCTGAGCCCCGGCCCGTGTCCCCAGCCGGTCGGGGCATCCCCGCCCCGCAGCTCGTGGTGTCACCCCCGCGCTTGCCGAGTCCGTGCCGTGTCCCGTCCCCTGGCTCACGGGTGTGGAAGGCGTTAGGTGGTGCTGGCCGTTCCTGAGGCTCGGTGTCGGCAGCCGATCCCCAGCCGGACTCGGCCCTCGGTGGTCCGGCCGGTTTCCCGTTCCCCGTGTGCCCTGCGGGGCTGGAAGGGTCCCGCGGGCTGTGCCCGAAGCTTTGGCAAGGGGAGCGGTGCCCGCAGCCCATCCCGTGCCTGCACAGACACCCAACCCGCAGGAGCCACCGGGCTGCTCCGGTGTGGTCTGCTGTTGGTGACCCCGTGCTGGCAGCTCCCGTCCCCTCTCCCTGTGCCAGGGAGGGCTCCTGGGAGTGTCTGCCCTGCCGCCTCCCCGGGGTGGGGTGGACCTGGCTGACCTGCGGGTTCCAGCACCTTCTCCCATCTGACAGGCGGGTGTGACATTGGCCCCTTCCCGGCCATCCGGAGCCCCGGTTGGACTGGATGATCTCTAGCACTCACAGGGACATCAGCTGCCCCCCTCCTGTCACCATGCCTGATGCCGTGGGGCTGTGTGTGTCTGGGGGCCTTCAGCAATCCTTCTCTTCATCTCCCTCCCTGCAACGCTGCGTTCCCACGGGCTCTGCCTCTGGGCACAGGGACTTGGCAGGGCAGAGAGGTGCCGGCCACCTCAGCCGTTTGTGTCCCGTGTCACTGGGTCCCTTGCCTCACCAGGCTGTTCCGCAGAGGTCACCGTGGTGGTTGTCCCCATGGGGACCAGGGGCTGCAGGTGTGAGCCCTCTGTAGCTGTCTAAAGGAGAGGTACCCAGTGGTTGTCACCTGCTCCGAGACAAGGCTCTGTGTGCTCAGACCCCTTCTTCGTGCAGGTCACAACCACTTCTGCTCGTCCCTGGAGCTCCCCACCGTGCCCCCAGTGTCCTAGCAAGTTGTGCCTTTGCCGTTGTGCGCAGGCTCCCGGTTCCTCCTGCTTGTCCCCTGCTGTGTGTGTGTTTGTGCGGGCTCTTGAGGTGGGGAGGTGGAGTCTCCCCCGTTGTGCTGTTGCCCATCACTATCCCCCACTGCTTTCCCGGCCTTCCAGCCTGGGCTGTCCCATCTGCCTGCCTCTCCCCAGAGCTCCCCAGTCCCCTGGGGGTCCCTATCACCCCTCCCTGACCTGTGCCCACCTTGCAGGCATCCCTTTTCAGGCCGTGATGTGCCCATCTCCAACGGTTCGGGTTTCCTGGTGTCCTCGGATGGGCTCATCGTGACCAACGCGCACGTGGTGGCGAACCGGCGGCGCGTGCGGGTGAAGCTGGCCAGCGGCGAGCAGTATGATGCTGTGGTGCAGGACGTGGACCAGGTCGCAGACATCGCTACCATCAAGATCAAGGCTAAGGTGAGCGTGGCGGCTCTGGAGGTGCTGCCGTCGCTGCCTCCCACCCGCTCACCACCCCCCTCTCTTGCAGCACCCGCTGCCCACCCTGCCCCTGGGGCGCTCCTCCGAGGTGCGGCAGGGGGAGTTCGTGGTGGCCATGGGCAGCCCCTTCGCCCTGCAGAACACCATCACCTCCGGCATCGTCAGCTCTGCGCAGCGGGGCAGCCGGGAGCTGGGCCTGACGGCCTCTGACATGGAATACATCCAGACTGACGCTGCCATCGACGTAAGGGGCGCTGGCAGTGCGCAGCGGGGTGGCACCTCATCCCGGCCACCCTCCTGGGCGAGGGGGGAGCTGGGAGAGGGCTGGGGGTGCTGTGGGCTGGGAGGAGGCTGGACTCGGAGCCCTGAGAGACGACAGGATCCTGGCCCGTCACCCGGGTGCTGTTTCTTGGCCTGACCCCATTCCCTGGGCTCTGTCCGTGCCGCGGTCCTGCTGCACGAGGACGTTGCTTTCACAGCCTGTTTTCTGCTCTCTCCTCTGCTGCAGTTTGGGAACTCTGGCGGCCCCCTTGTCAACCTGGTAAGTTCTCCTGCCTGTGCCCTCGCTGGCCGCTGCAGAGGTGCCGCGTGCCCACCGGCCCGTGCCACCCAGGGCTCAGTGCCCCTCGGGGGGACAGCTTGTAGGTGCTGCAGCTCCCAGGTCGGAGGGACTGCATGCACCGGGCTCCTTGTAGGGGGAGCAGGGGGTCAGCCTGGTGTGGGAGCCCTGCGTGGCGCTGGTGACAGGCCAAGGGGGCTGTGGCATGCGGGGCTCAGCCCTGCCCCGTTGAGGCTGTGGGACTGGTGCTGGGGGGGGCAGCAGGGGCACTGGTGGGACCTGCGGCCACGGGACCAGTCCCTGCATGCCCTGGCAGTGTCATGGACGGTAGTGCCCTCCTCCCCACCACGGTGCGGGCTGGACAGCACAGTGCCCTTCCTGCTGCAGGATGGTGAAGTGATTGGGGTGAACACGATGAAGGTGACGTCGGGCATCTCCTTTGCCATCCCCTCCGACCGGCTGCGGAAGTTCCTGCAGAAGGAGGAGCAGCGCAAGAGTGAGTTGGTCCCCCCTCCCTGCTCAGGCGTTGGGGGGAGGAGGGAGGCTCTGGCACAGCTGGTCTCTGGGCCCTTCTGCCGAGAGAAGGGGCAGCAGAGCAGGAGAGAGTCTTTGGGGGTAAGAAGATTCTCCCTTGTGGTGTGAAACCTCTCTGCTGTGGAGGGTCTGTGCTGCCGCCACCCTGCATCTGCCCCAGGGAGAGACTCCCACAGAGTCCCGAGCAGCTTGCACTTAAGTCCCCAGGAGTAGGTGAAGATTTGGGGTTTTTTTGTTCATTGCTACTTTTCAGTAGATCCCAGCACATGGGAAAATCAGGGGGACATGTGTTGGTGTTCAGAAAAGGGAAAGGATGAGCTGGATGCTGGGGGCCACTTAGCCTGTGTGTGCTAATGGAGAGGCAGGTGCAGGATTCAGCTGTGTGACAGAGGACAGACAGTTAATTCAGTCCTGTAGAACATTGTCCCTTCTTGTTCCTTGGTGATAATGTATTTGATGCAGATTCTTGTTTCTGGTTCTGATGTTGACACCATGGGGTGATATTCTCAGTCAGAAAATGGCAGCTCATGCCAGGGGAGCCAAGTGTGTGATACCCACAGGGCTCTGGCTGGTGGATGGGGCTTGAGCCCGCTGCTGGTGGGGGCTCAGTGACTCCCTCCCCCCCGCCCAGCATCTGCCCGAGGTGTGTGCTGTGGGACGTGGCTGGCTCAGCCCAGCTCTGTTCTGAGCGTTTCTTTTCATCCTTGTCATTTTCTGTCCCTTCCATCCACAGGCTCGTGGTTTGGCAATGCAGAGACCAAGCGCCGTTACATAGGGGTGATGATGCTGACTCTTACACCCAGGTGTGTGTCCAAGGTCGGGGGCCACCAAACCGGTCTCGCTGGGGTGTGGTGACTGCGTGACGGGATCTTTCACACGAGCTGAGCGTGCCTGGTTTAGGAAGGATGATCTGCACTCACTCTCAAATCTGTGCTCGTGTTGTGTTTAGACTCTGGGCTGTCTCAGAGCTAAATCAGAAGCCTGCAAGTTCCTACACTTGTGACAGGATCTGCAAGCAGATAAAAAGTCCCTGAACTGACCCCCTGGAGCACCTGTCAGTCCGCAGCTGGCACCGAGGGGAACTTGGTAAAGAGCCCTTGCAACACAATGTGAGTGAAAAGCCACCAGGAATGGTGTCATTAACGTCATCAACCCGACATGCCAGCTGGAGGCTGTGCTGGTGCCATGGGGCCAGCTGTGCCCTCTGGGAGGAGGTACCTACCGGGTGAGTTGCTGTGGTGCAGAAGCAGCTCTGGAGTGTGGGACTGTCAGGATAAGAAGTGACAGGTCTGCCTGCAGCAGTTGGTCGAGGGAAGAGGCACGTGGGCAGGAGAGCAGGCTGCAGTGGCACACACAGCGTGGCAGCCACCACAGGGGTGTGAGGCTCCTGGCTTTCAGGAGGAAGGCTGGGTGTGCATCTGGATAGATGTCATTGTAGCACTGACCAGTACGGCACTGGCATGTGGGAAGAGGACAACTTCTTGTGGTGATGTAGGTAGGCGGTTGGACTGGATGATCTCTAAGGTCTCTTCCAACTTCGATGATTCTCTGTTTCTATCCTATGACTTCTTGTGGGTTTGAGGCTCTTCAGCCTCGTGGCTTTGGCTTGGGAAGGGCATTGTGTTGCCTCTGCATCTTGTGGAGTGCAGCGAGCGTGTGTGGGAGCGTGCGGGGCCCCCGTGCCCTCCCCTCCAAGAGCAGCTCCTTGCCAAGGACACGGCACCTGCTCCAGCTCCTCTGCTCTTACAGCCATCTTTTGTGACACCTTGACCTGGCTTGGGGCTTAGCATGCTCGTGGGTTTGAAGTTGTCCTTGGCAAAAACACCTCTCAGGGCAATGCCCTGCCCTCACCAAGGCTCTCATGGCTCCTGTGCCTTGGTGGGGTGTGGGGGCTGCCTGCAACTCCAGGCACCACGAGCAGCCTCCAGGGTTCCTGGCTGGGCACGGACGGGAGGAGTCGATGCTTTGTGTCCCCTGAGATGGGCTCATTGGGGTGGGTGGGGGGCACTGTCAGCTTTGCTGGCACACCCAGTGGGTGCCCAGTAGGTGGTGCTGGAACTCAGCACAACCCGCGGGATGTGGGAGCCCACCCTCCTGCCTCGCTGGGCAGGCGTGCGGGACAGAGGCTGTTGGGGGAGAAGCATGAAATGCTCTGGACATGGCTCCTGGGCAGCAGGTCCAGCTTCAGCACAGCCAGCAAGCAGCCTGGCAGGCGGTCCGGGGGAACTGTCCGACTGCAAGGCTTATTTGTTCCCGGTTGCTGGGAGGATCTCCCAGTGAGGGATTGCTCACCTGGGAATTGGGTGATGGCACTGTCTGAACACACTCATCTGAACGGCCAGAACCTTACCCCAGCACAGGAAGAAGCAGCTCCATGTTGGCTACAAGTTCCTAGGCACCCTGGTCCTGCTGCACAGGTGGTCTGGCAGGTGAGAGCTCCCCGAGACACCAGGCCTTTGCTGCCCAAAAGGGACAGAGGTGTGCCCATGGCTTGGAGCTCAGCTGTAGTGGAGCTCATAGGTGCCCTCGCTTTGGCCATCCAAAACATGGGTTGGTTCTTTGTGTAGTGTGTGACAGAACTTACCGATATTGTAGGATTCAAAGGGGCAACCAGAGAACTTCGCAGAAGAAAAATCTTACTGGCTTTCAAATGCAAAGATAGAATCACAGCATCCTTTGGGTTGGAAAAGCCACTTCAGATCATCGAGTCCAACCCAGCACTGCCAAGGCCACACTAAACCATGGCCTTCAGCACCACATCTACATGGTTTTGAGGTCCCTCCCAGGATGGCGACCTCACCCCTGCCCTGGGCAGCCTGGGTCAGGGCCTGGCAGCAATGCAGCGTTACAGCTCGGGAACCTCTTGAGCCAGGTGGTTGGAGGCCACAGGCAGCTGGAGAACCAGCACATCCCCAGCTGTGGGTGGACAACTCACCGCAACCAGTACAGCCACGCTTGGGGCAGCACAGCCTGAGGTCACAAGATTGCACATTCACTGTGTTGGTGAGGAGGGACGTGCTCAGGGGCGTGGGTTGTTCAGCGTTGGTGGCTGAGGCGAGAAAGCAGGCTTGGTAAGCGTGCAGACCACATCACATCAGTGGTGCTGTCAGTGGTGCCCAGTGATGGGGCAAGAGGACATGGGCACAAACTGGAACATGTGGGAGTGATGAGGAATGCTGTTTGCACACTGCACGGTCCCTGTGCTCGTGTGATCCAGCCAGAGTGCTGTGTCCGGTTCTGGATGCTTCCAGGAGGGCTCAGGAGCAGCTGGAGAGACTCCGAAGAGGAGCAAGTGAGAGGTGCAGGGTTTAAGCTGGGTGTAGAAAACCTGATCTGCAGGAAGATTGGAGGAGGTAGGATTCTGTGGTCTGTAGACTCCAGAGGAGAGGTGTGTGTGTACCTCTGCTTGGCACGTCTGGCAGAGAGGGGGCACAGCCCCTGTTCCGTGTCCCACCTGCCAAAGGCGGAGGAGTGGGGCTGCAGCAGGGCAGAGGAGGGCAGTGTGAGGTGGGGCTGCTCAGGCAGGTGGCGTGTGTCCCCCGCAGCTCCCACCCAGCTGGCAGCTGCCCTGGCACAGGGACGACTTTTGCCCTCCAGTTTTTTGACAGGAAGGTGGTGGTGTTTGCATGCCTTGGAGTTTGCAGCTGGTTACTTGTCCTCAGCAGCATGCAGGGCCTCAGGAGCAGAGGTTCTGTGCTATGGTGTCCAAGCCTGTGTAGCCGTGGTGGGGTGGGAGCCCTGCGCTGCCTCCCAGCTCCTTACTGTGACACTGATTTCACTCTGCAGCATCCTGGCTGAGCTGAAGCTGCGTGACCCCGGCTTCCCCGATGTCTCCTATGGAGTGCTAATCCACAAGGTGATCATTGGCTCCCCAGCCCATCAGTAAGTGCTGCCCTGTGCCCTGGGGGTTGGCCCAAGAGCAGCTGCACAGGACGGAATGTATTTAGCTCTGTATTTAGTGTCTTGCTGCGGAGCAGCAGGGCTCAGGCCCCACAGCCATGGGTCTGCTGCAGAAACCACCTGGTGACCCTTGCCCGGGTTTGGTGTCCTGTTGGCCAAGGCACCCGTGTGGCTGGAGGAGCCCACACCTGCCGTGCTGCCTGGCTCCTCTTTCTTTGGGGAAGAGGAAGCTGAGCGTCTGCCTCGTGTGTTCCTGTCGTCGTTCTCCCCACAGGGCGGGGATGAAGGCAGGTGACATCGTGCTGGAGATCAACGGGCAGGCATCGCGCCGTGCGGAGGATGTGTACGAGGCCGTGCGGACGCAGCAGAGCCTGGCCATGCTGGTGCGCCGCGGCTACGACACACTGCTGGTGAGCGTCGTCCCCGAGGTGACGGAGTAGTGGTGCCATGGCTGCCGCTGCTGGCTGAGAGCCAAGGACACGGGACTGAGCTGCATCTATATGCCAGTCAGGGAGAGACCGAGAGCTCATGAGGGGCTGGGAGGGGCCGGGCAAAGGGGCCCAGCCTGGTGCTGGGGTGGACTCATTCAACTGTTCCCCTCTGTACTCCAATAAAGCACTTTTCTAGGGACCCGAGTGCCCCACGGCCTCCGTCCCACACAGTGGCGGCTGCCGAGGGGACCCTGCCCCTCGTGTCAGTCCTTCCAGACAGGGAAGAGCACACGGGCTGTGCCCCCAGGGAACTCCTCGGTGGTGGGATGGAGGAGCCCTGCCAACCACACAGGCTGGGGTCTGGCTCCTTGAGCCATGGCCCCTGAGGCCATATCCTCTGCGGGTGAGTGCGGCTGTGGAGCAGCTCCGGAGCAGGCTGTGGCGCAGCAGCTCTCCCCGGTCCTTGGCAGCACTCATGCCCGTGGGGCCAGAAGGATGTGGCAGATGTCAGCCTCACCACATTGCTTCCACTGGGAGCGCTGCAGATTCTCCAAGGTCTGCATCCACACCGGCACCCATGGAGCAGCCTCCTGGTGGAGTGGGTGTTGATGGGCTCTGAGGGAGTCAGGGCAGTGTCTTGCTGGCCTTGGTCTGGAGGACCAGGGCCATGTGTGCCTGGTTGGCGCTGCCCATCCCTCCCTCAGCCCAGTGTCCCTCTGTCCGCTGTCTGTCTGTGCTGCAGCACTGCTCTCCCACGCACGCAGCCCTCGGGGACCGTCTGGGCCCTCCCTGTGCTCTGCAGCTGGCAGCCAAAGCCCCGCTGTGAAGGAGCAGCTCCAGCTGTTCCTCGCCTTCCTGGAAGAGCCCCTGCTCCACTCGCTGCTGCCAGAGGCTGCGGGCGGCCGGCGGCTCTGTGGCGAGGGCTGCCGGGAGCAGCTGCGTCCAGCCCTGCTCCAGCAGAGGAATGCGTGTGTCGAGCCAGGCCCTGCCCGTGATGGGGCTCCCGAGCCCCAGCCCTGTTATTTTTAGGAGATGAAAGAGGCACAGTTCCTGGGGGTGCTCCAGCCGCTGCTCCCCCTCTGCCCGAAGAACAGGGCTCCTTTCAGGCGCCCCGGCCTCGCCAGAGGAATTCGCCCCCCTGCCAGCCCTCGCGCTGCTCGCAGGGGAAATAGCTGGGCGGCGGGCGGCGTGTCTCACATAGCTGCTGCAGCAGCGCTGACCGCAGCGCTTTCCACTGCCTGGAGCCCAGGCCTGCCCCGGCTCTGCTGCGGCTGCCTCGCACACCCCCAGTTTCTGTCCCCAGCGACGCGGGGGTGGCTGAAGCCGCCTCGGCTGTGCTCTGCTGCGGGGGGGATCGGAGCATGGGGCTGAGGTGCAAGAGCTGCAGGAGCCACCATGTCCCTCCCTCTGCCCCCATGTCATGTCCTCATTCTCTGCCCCCCTGTCTCTGCCTGTGGCTCTGCTGGGCTCAGCCCATCGCTGCTGTGAGACCACAGCCCTCGTGGGTCACAGCCCCATGGTGGGATTTCATCGAATTACAGAATCATTTGGGTTGGAAAAGCCCTCTCAGATCACCCAGTCCAACCCTTAACCTGGCACTGCCCAGTACCCACTGCCCCATGGCCCTCAGCACCACATCTCCATGGCTTTGAGATCCCCCCAGGGATGGGGACCCCACCCTGACAGCCCTTTGGGGCAGGAATTGTTCCTCAGACCCAACCCAACCCAAACCTCCCCTGGGCACCTTGAGGCCGTTCCCTCTTGTCCTATTGCTTGTTCCTTGGGAGCAGAGCCTGACCCCCCCTGGCTCCAACCTCCTCTCAGGGGGTGCAGAGAGCAGAAGGTCTCCCCTCAGCCTCCTTCTCTCCAGGCTGAGCACCCCCAGCTCCCTCAGCCGCTCCTCAGAAGTTCTCCAGATCCTTCTCCTTGTGCTCCAGCCCCTGCCCCAGCTCCGTTCCCTTCTCTGGACACCCCCAGCCCCTCAGTGTCCTTGGTGTGAGGGGCTCAAAAACTGCCCAATAACGTTTGCATTGCATCTGGTGTGGGGGAATCAGCACATCCCCCTGTCCCTGCTGTGCCAGGGTGGCCCTGTCTGTCCCCTCTGTGCAGAGCCGCGGGGCTGCTTTGAGCCAGAGCAGCTGCACTCGGGCCCCTGATGGCCCCTTCCCCTCACCCTCGTGGGCTTCTCCCAGAGGGTCAATGCTGTCTTTCTGTAGCCCAGTACTGGCTGAAGGTGGTGCTGGCAGCTGCTGGGTCCTGGTGTGGGGCAGGGGAGGGGGTTCTTCACTCCAGGGGGGTGTTGGAGGTGGGTGCAAAGGTGGGGGGCAGTGCCCATGCTCTGTGCTAGACCTGTGCCAGCAGCCCTGCAGCATCAGCTGTGCTCTGCCTCCTGCTCCTGCCAGGCTCCGCATCCCTCCCCAGAGAAGAGCCAGCAGCCATTGGGGAAACAGAACTGACAACTTTATAGGAAAATAAAATTACAGCTAAGAGATGGGTGTGGGTGCTGCTGGTGGCAGCGCTGCCACGGCAGAGGCAGCCACACCATCCCCGGGGACAAGGGGAGCCCCGGGGCTCGGCCGGGCCGTGCAGGGGTGCGAGTCCCTGTGTTGGTGGGGGGTCCTGGGCTGCAAGCAGAGCCCTGGAGTGGGTGTGGGGGTGAGGAGCCAGGGCAGGACGGAGGAGCAGGAGGTGGAGTGCAGCCGGGATGGCAGGGACGGGGGCACGGTGGGGGTACAGGACCTCCTGGACTGTACCCGTGTGCCACAGCCCAGGGGACGTGGGCACAGAGTCCTCTGGCCAGTGGTTGGGGCGGTGGCCCCAGGCCGGGGGGTGCAGGTGTGCAGTGCCTCCAGCACCTGCTCCTGAGGTGGGGAAGGGCGGCTGGTGACAGTGAGAGTCCTGGGCAGGCCCCAGCAGGGCATGGTGGTGGCGGTGTGGGCACGAGGCCTCCCCACCGGCCCCCCAGCAGCTTCCCCTGACCTGTGCGGGACGAGGGAGGGAGATGTCTCCCCAGGGGCCGATGCCCTATGAAATCTGGTTGTTGAGCTGCCCTGGGTACTGCTCAAACCGCTTGTTGGCCTCCTCGCTGAGCGCATCGCCTGGGTGGGCAGAGAGCAAGAGCTGTTGGCTCCGGCACTACTCATCGCTCACTTCCACCCCAGGACCCCAGCCCCTGCCTGGCCATCCTGGCCCCACTGCCTTCCTGGCCCCTGCCAGGACACCCCCTGCCCCAGTGTGCCCTCATCCCCCCCGCTCCCCCCCCCGGGGCTGTTACCGATGTGGCAGCTGTGCACCCAGATGCGGTGGCCATCGTACTTGCAGTTGCATTTCATGGCGTTGTTGGTGAAGTCGCTCTCTGCCACCTCGAAGTTGGGGTTGATCACGACCTGCAGGGCACTGATGGTGAGGATCACAGCCCCCTGCCCCACACCTGGCGGAGCTGATGCCTATGGCCAGCCCCAGCATCCCACCCTGGCAGGAATTGTCTCCCCGGCCACAACGGGATGTGCTGGAGGGCTCCGAGGACCTGGTGGCTGCCACTGTGGTGGGGTGGCCCTGTCACTGTGCACCGCATGCCGATGAGCAGTGTCACTCCGAGCAGGAAAACCTGCGCTGAAGCATGGCTAAGCAGCTCCCACGCAAGCCTTATGTATCTCCTGGGCACTGTCCCACACCAGCCCCACCGTGCACAGAGAGCAGGGGACAGAGACGCGTGGAGAGCTGGGTGTGCAGGGGCAGAGGGTGGAGGTGCAGAGGGGAGGGATGTGAGGGCCGGGGGGCTCAGCTGCAGCACCTGCAGGATGTAGTTGCCTGGCTTGACGTCGGTGATGTCGATCCACTGGCAGTCGATGTCGTGCCGGTACAGGTCCCAGCAGCCCACGGTGATGCCCTGCTCCCCAAAGTTGGCACACTCGTACCGTTTGGCCACATCTGCAGGCAAGAGAGAGCACGGCTTGTCCCTGGTGCCCCCTCGCACAGCTCTATGTCCCCCCAGCCTGCACCATGGCTGGGGATGGCAGCCCTGTGGAGGGACACAGGCAGGGACCGTGCCGCAGAGCCTCCAGGCACCCACCTTCCTCACACTCTGTGTCCTCGAGGCAGAAGCTGGCCTTGTGTCCCTCCGCCACCTTGGTGCCATTGGGGGTCAGGATGTCGTAGTGGGTGAAGATGTCCATGCTGTGGTAGTGCCTGCAGTAGGGAGCCCTCAGCGCCCTGGCTGCACCAGTGCCTGACACTGGGGAGCTCGGGGGTGCTCGGGGTGGAGGAGACCCACGGAGCAGAGAGGGGGCTCACCCTGCCCCGCGGCAGCTCCCCACTGCCTGCCCAGCCCCTCACTGTCGGGGAAGGTCCCCACAGGCCCTGCTCTGAGGCCACAGTGTTGCAAGATCAGGCTGGTGAGTGCAGGTGAGCGGGGGGCTCAGCTGCAGGGCACAGGGGACCCCAGACCCAGCACTGCTCATCCAGGGACAGCCCTGAGCAAAAGTAGGCAGAACTGGACACTGGGCAGCAATCACCCTTGCCCAGCATCACCCCCACCCAGCCCACCCCAGCAGCACCATCACCCTCTCCCCACCCTGACCCCCTGGCCCAGGCTGTTTGCCCATCCCTGCCCGTGCTGCGCACTCACCGGTGGCACTCGTGCCAGACCCAGGAATGCCGCCCGGCCTTGGGGCGGAAGTCGGCGCGGCCGTTGTTGTGGATCTGGGAGGAGAAGCGGAGCAGGCGGCGGTGGCCGTAGGGCCAGTTGGCCAGGCGGGCCGAGCTGGAGAGGCAGTTCTCCTCAGCGGCACAGTACAGCATGTGCAGCGGCCGGTCCTCAATGTACGCTGTCTCCTGCACCAGCGGGGCGTGCAGCAGCAGGTCGGAGGCAGCTGGGGAGCAGGCAGCTGCTCAGGGACAGACAGCCACCCCGCTGCTCGGCAGGGACGGGGACGGGGCGAGTGGCAGGGATAGGACGAGTGGCAGGGATGAGGCAAGTGGCAGGGATGGGGCGAGCGGCAGGAATGGGGTGAGTGCCCGGTGCAGGCAGGGCTGAGTCAGCCAGGGAAATGCGTGCCTGTCCCATTGGCTGGGCACAGGCTGACCCAGCAGCCCCATCACCTGCAAACCCAGCCTTAGCCCCATTGCTCACAGCCCCTTTATCTGCAGCCCCTGCAGATATCTGCAGCCCCTTTATCTACAGCACCGTTGCCTGTAGCCCCTACTTCCCCCAGACACACCCCCCCCAGAGCCCCCAGGGACTGCAGCCCCCCTGCCACTCACTCTCGGAGCAGATGACGCCTGCGGCGAAGCGCGTGCCGGTGTTCCTGCAGTTCAGGCTGGTGCCGTGGTGCTGGCAGTGGCTCAGGGACATCTCATGGCCAGCACACTTCACCCCGCTCAGCACCATCTCCGTCACATTGCTGGCATCCCAGTACCACGTCTCCTGGGGAGGGGGCGAGACAGGCTGGGTGGCAGCAGTAACCACCGTGGGTGCTCCGACTCGGCCCAGCCGCAGCACAGCCCGTCCCATGTTCCCACGCTCCATCCTGCAGCACGGAGCATCCCTTCGCTCCACCGCCGTTGGGGAAGCGCCGGTGCCCATGCTCGCCAGGCGTCACCGGGGGGCTCCCCTCCAGCACCTACCGTCACCGCATGCAGGGAGTAGCCCAGGCCGAGCTGGCGACAGGCCACCATCGCCTCCTTGGTGGTCCAGCTGTCGCTGCACACCGTGCCCCACTTACGGCCCCGCTTCACCTCCACGCGGCCCTCGAACGCCGTCCTGCCGCCGCCCAGGCGGATCTGTGGGGAAGCCCTGGGGCTGTGAGCCCCCATGCCACACCGCCCCCTGCCCCGTCCCGTCCTGTCCCGGTCCCATCCCGGTGCCCGTGGAGCGGTGGTGGTGGCGGCTCGCTGCCCTGGCCGAGCTGGTGCTGGCACCTACTTGTAAGCCGTGGTTAGCGAATCCCAGACCCAGCTGGCGACAGGCCACCATCGCCTCCAGTGTACCCCAGCCTTCGCCACAGACCAGACCCCAGCGGGGCTGCTCCCTGTCGCCAGCCCCCACCGCCACCTCGACCCGCCCCTCGAAGCGGCTCCGGCCCCCGCTCAGCCGAATCTGTGGAGAGAGGCAGTGGCAGCACCATCAGCATCACAAGGGACGCTCTCACTGCCGCCACTGCGACCCATGGGAGGGTCCTGCCTGGCCCCATCCCCAGCACAGCCTCCACAGGCCCGGGGCTGGGGGCTTCAGGCCATATGGGGACGGGGCAGCCAGGAGCTAAGCAGAGCCAGGCACAGCTTTTATCAGCAGGGAATCACCAAAAATGGTGGGTTGGGGGCCAAGAAATTGCCCGTGAGCTTGGGAGCTGTCTCACCAAGGCAGGGAAGATGGCTCATTTTGAAATGGCATTCTCATTTCAGAAATGACAGGCATGAGAGTTAAAAATGATTAAGAAGCCCAAAGTGGATGAAATGACAGGGCAGGGCAAACAGGAGCACGCGGCTCCATTTGCTCATTTCATCAGTTAAAAAAGAAATCTTTGTTGACCCAAGAGATTTTTTTTTTCTGGCACTTTGGCTGGGATGCTGTGAGCAGGGGGAGCAGCAGGGAGCAGCTGCCCCCCACCACCTGCACCAGGGGGCACTGCAGGGAGCCCAGAGCCACCCGCGGCCTCCCCCCCACCCCTCTCCTCACAGGGGCAGCATGGGACCCCCACCCACAAAATCCCCAAGCCCCCCAGGGCAGCCCTTGCCTCAGGCCAGGGGGAACCATGTGGGGTGCGATGGGGTGCAGAGATGATGGACCAACCTGCAGTGGGTCCCATGGGCCCCCCCACCCTCAGCACCCCGCCTCAGAGGCCCCTTTGCCAGGACCCCCCAGCACCACATCCCCATGGGCAGTGGCAGCTCCCTGTGGTGCGCACCAGGTTCTCGTAGCCCATGTAGGGGACGTTGCAGCGGACGGCCGCATCCTCTGTGTGCTTGCAGTCCTCCTGCGTGATGTTCTTGAAGGGGCAGCTCCAAAGGGACTTCTCAGTGCCCAGGCACTGCACTTCATTCAAGTGGATGGGCCCCATCCCTGATGGGGGACAGTGGGGCTCAGGGCCCAGTGACAAAGGGATGGCCATGGCCATCACAGCTGCCCTTGCTCCACAGCGTGCACCGGGGGAGCCTGAGGAGAGCCCCTTCTGCAGGCCCAGGGGGCAATGCCGGCCCCTCCACTCCTGCACCCTCACCTTGTCCCATGTGTGCCCTGGTGAGGGCCTCCTTGGCACTGCCAAAGCCCAGCTCACGGCACACCACGCTGGCTGACAGCAGGTTCCAGCGGTCATCGCAGATGGTGCCCCACTCACTGCTCCGGAGCACCTCGACGCGGCCCTCGCCGACCTTCGCACCACCCTTCAGCCGGATCCGCGGCTACGGGGAGTGGGGTCAGGGCACAGTGCAGGACAGCACGATATGGGACAGCACGGTACAGGACAGCATGGTACAGGACAGTGCGGCGCAGCACGGTACGGGACAGCACAGTGTGGCACAGCACGGTACAGGACAGCACAGTACAGAACAGCACAGCACTGCACGGTGTGGCATGGGGCTGCACGGCATGGTGCAGCACAGCACAGTGCAGTGCAGAGGTTGCCGGCCATAACTCCTGTGATACGCAGGGACAGGGCATGGTCCCCACCTCCTGCTCTGTGAGTGGGTCACCCCGGGACCCACACACCCACTCTTGGGTGCAGCCCAGGGGACAGACAGCTGTGGGCAACCGCAGGACCTGGACCCTCCCTGCGAGGCTCACCTGGCCCTGCTGCTGTTGGCGCTGCTTCTTCTTGTGGCCATTGCCAGTGGCGAAGAGGGCCCCAGGCACACAGCTGACGACGGCGGGCATGCTGGACCCGCAGGTGGCCGAGGCGTTGCCCCGGTAGAACTCAAAGGTGCACATGGAGAGGTGGACCTCTGTCCCCACGCAGGACACAGAGTGCAGGCGGTAGTTGAGCTGCTGCCGCTCTGTGAAGAGCCTGCAAGGAGAGAGGAGCCCTGAGACACAACTGGCATGGCCAGCCTGCAGTGGAGGTGTCAACAGCCGCCCTGCCTGCAGCTGCACTCGCTGTCCATGCCCCTTCACTGTCCTCTGGGGGCAACATGCCCACCCCTCAGCGGCTGCCTGCCCCACAGCACCGGCAGCACCGGGAACACAGGGCTCCAGCAGCACTGAGCGGGGGTCCTGGCACTCGGGCTCTCCACTGGAGCCATTTACCTCTTCTTGGACCCTATGTCCTCCCTGCGCTTTTGTTTAGGCTGAGATTTGGAGGCCAGCCTGGAAAACAGAAAACAACCATCAAGGAGCCCAGGGCCTTGGGCTGTCACCTCCACCAGCCGCAGGGACACCGAGAGCACAGCCTGCCCTGGCTTTCACTGCAGCCTGAACCAGGCAGTCAGCCTCCCAGGGAGACTCCTGCATGTCCTCTTTGTGTCACACACAGGTGCAATGGCATCATCTGCTGCCAGCAATGCAACACAACTGCTCCCGACAGCAATGATGCAGCTTCCTGCCCACATCCCACCAGGAAACTGTGCCAGATGCAGCAACATCCCGTGCTGCCTTGCCACACAA
Organism: Aegotheles bennettii; assembly: GCA_013398125.1. NCBI lineage: Eukaryota > Metazoa > Chordata > Aves > Caprimulgiformes > Aegothelidae > Aegotheles > Aegotheles bennettii. Next base: position 83,514 of record VZRW01002721.1, read on the forward strand.
CAGAAGATCAAACACCATCAGCTGCAATTTGATCTGTTGGGTACAAGTGAGGTGTGCCCATGTTCTCACCCAGACACCAGACAACCTCACTGGCCCATGCACCAAGGGCAGCAGGACGCCCTGAAGCACAACACCAAGCAACCAGCGCAGGTGGCAGGCATGCTCCCCGGGGCCACGGGGCACGGCGAGACCCACACGGACCCGCTGCCAGCAAGGGGAGGTTCCCCAGGGTGTGGGGAGGAGGAGGCTGCCCAGGGCCCGGCACACTTGTGGTGTAGGTACAGTCCCAACACGCTCAAATGCTTTGCCTCCCCCAGGAAGGAAGATGCTGAGCAGTGCCAAAACCCAGGGACCACAAGGAGGGAAGAACGGAGCGTCCCAAAACAGGGCAGGGGACTGACACCCTACCAAAGACAAGGCAGAACTGAGCCTGGCAGTTGGCCCTGCTGGCTGGTGGCAGGTCTGTGTCAGCCCGCACAGCCCAGTGACCCCCACACAGGGCTGCCAGGAACTGGGATCCCAACGGCCGGCTGGAGGACTTCAACACCCCTTTTTCCCCACCAGGGCTGTTCAGCATTGGAGCCGAGGCCGCAAGGCTCTGGGATCTCCATCCTCAGAGATTTCCAAAAGTCAAGTGAATGAAGCACTGGGCTGACCCACAGCTGGCCCTGCTCCATGACAAAGGTTGGATCAGGATGCCCCAAGGTGCCTTCCAGCCTGGATTAGCCTGTGCCCCCACATATGACTGCAGCAGTGCAGCCCCAGATTGATCAGCCCGGGCAAACCAGTTGTGGATGGGTGTTTGAGTAGACCCCAAGGGCTGATCCTGTTTGGATTTCCATCACCAGTGCAGGCACGGCTGCAGAACCTGGTGAGGATGCCTGCTGGGGACACAAAGCTGGGAAGTATCACAGTGAAGAGCTTGGGATGTGTCTGGGATTTGTCCAGAATATGGGGGACCTTTGGCACCAGGGAAGGTGGTGGGGCCAGATCAAGGTCGTGTGCTGGGGGCAGAGCAACGTCTCCATGCAGCAGTGGGCTCAGGTGAGCGGTGTCATGCCACAGCCCAGAGAGGATGGGCCAGCCCATCCCCTGGGACTGGCAGAAAGGCAGCAAAAGTGAGCGGGCAGAGGGTGCAAGAAATCCCAAGCAGATGCAGCACTGAGGACCAGACCTGCCACCCTGTGCTCATCACATGGGTCCCCAGCACTGCCATGCCATCACCCTGTGCCCAGCAACGACAGCGTTGCTGAGGAAGTGCTCTCCTGCCCACGGCAGCCCACCCTGCCTGCCCGCCCTGAGTGGAATGGAGGGGTGCGCAGCCGCCCAGCCTCCCCACTGCTGCTTTCTGCAGAAAGCAGCCCATTTCCACCGCCCTCCGGCCCCAGACCCCAGGAGAGACAGCTCTGCTCCGAGGCCTCCTGGCCCTGTGGGGCCACAGCACAGGGTGTCGCAGCCCTCCCCACACCTCCCGGGGGATCCTGCCCACACAGGGTGTGCGCTGCAGACCCTGGCCCCTGCACCAGGACCCCTGTCTGGCGTGGGATGGGGCACGGCTGGCCTGGGAGGGAGACGCCTCTCACAGGGGACAGGGGTGAGGTCCATCTTGCCTGCCCAGCACAGCCTGGACCCTTGCTCTGCTGCATCTGGATCCGTTTGCACCAGGATCCATTCTGACAGCAGAGACCAGCAGGGCTGGACAGCCCGGCTCTGCCAAAGGCTCAGCAGACGGGGCGCCCTGGCCCCTTACCTGCTGCCTGGCCTCGGGCTCCGGCCCTTCATCCTGGCTGTGCGCTTCCACCGCCTGTGAGAGCAACACGGCACTGCCCGGTCAGGGGACTGTCCCACACCAGGCACCACACCAGGCACCGTGTCCATGCCCACACCCCTAGGTCCCTCACTCAGGCCATGCCAGAGCATCCCTACCTGGCTCAGCCACAAAAAACCCCCCGGCACAGGGACCCCTGCACTCCATGACAGAGGGAAATGCACCACTGTCAGGAAGCAAATCCTGCCCTCATGGAGGGCATGGGGCAGGCGGGTGGACGCAGCCCCCCAGCCATGCCACGGCCTCCCAGTTTGGTTAGCAAGTGCCCATGTGGCCAGCACGGGCTAGGACTGGTGAGCAGTTGGGATGGGAGGGATGCTGGGGAGGCACAACACCCAACAGCATGGTCCCCTCTACGTCCCCAGCACCGCCCTGTGTCACTGGCACTATGCCCAGCTCTGCCCCAGCCCCGTGCCCCCAGCTCTGCTCGGACACCCCCACAGGCTCCCTGCCGGCCTCACTCACTTGTAGAAGTTCCTGTTGACCTTCTTCTCAGCAGGGAAGCCCATCATGCCGCAGACGACGTGGCTGTTCCGGCTGTCCCAGCCCTCGTCGCAGATCTGTGCCCAGCCGTCCTTGTAGCGCACCTCCACGATGCCCTCTGTCACCGGCAGCTGCCGCCGGGCCCCGGACACCACTGGCCGCAGTCGGACCTCCTCCACATGGCTCTGCTCAGTCTGCAGGGCACAAGTCAGCCCCAGCTTCCACTGCAACCCCCCGCCCCAGCTCCCTGACAGCCCCTTCCCAGGAATGCCCTGAGGATGCACCACCCGCAGGGGATGGGGTCCCCAGGCCCAGGTGGGGAACAGGGACAGCCAGGTCCTGTGTCCCTGCAGGCCACACCCAATGACCCTGGGTAGCCAAGGATCTGATCCCATCAGTGCCCCATGTACCCCTGGCCCCACAGGTCCATCTCCTGGGAGCACAGCCAGGAGAACCAGCGTTGCCATCCCATCACCTCGGGACCCTGCACCCAGAGGGAGGGTGCCCAGACCACTCCATGCCCAGACACCCACCCAGGGCAGGATGGCAGCCAGGGGTGCCAGGACACTGGGCACAGCCTGCAGGACACAGCCCCTCCACAGAAGCCCTGCCGTCCCCTGCCCAGAGCTGATCCATGTCCCCACAGCCAAGCCACATCCCGAGCAGAGCCTCATCCTCCACGAGCACTGTGGCTGCAGGGGACAGGGGCCCCAGCCAGAGAGACAAGGGCAGCCATGGAAGCTGGTGTGAGAAAAGAGAACCTGGAGGAGAGGAGGAGAGAGAGGGAGAGGCCACTGTGCCAGAGGAGTGCGGGGTGAGAGGAGCAGGTCTGGGACCGAGGGTCCCCGGCAGGCAGGAGAAAGAAAACAGGCTGCAGAGGTGTGAGACAGACTCCCTGCCTCCCAACTATTCCGGGAGGACTGAGGTCAGGCTGGGCTGGCCCATGGCACGGCTCCTGGTAGCTGCCTCTGCAGGATCCTGGGCAGCACTGGCTGCCCGTCCTGACCAGCAGCTTCCTCACCTCAATGACATTGGAGTCCTTGAAGCCTGGGATGCGCTCATCCTTGCAGATGACACCTGCATCTTCCTCATGGCTGCAGTCACTGTTTCCCCAGCCCCGGTGTTTGCAGTCCCCAATGTTCTTCTCACCTCCAGCACAATTCACGTTGTCCAGCCAGATTCTCCCTGCCAGACACCAGACACCAGTGAGGCGGGACTGAGCCCATGCAGCATCCCCCAGGAGCAGGGAAGGTGCCCGTGGGACACGGCCAGGGCCCACACGGGTGTACAGCAGGAGTGTGAAGGCTAGGGCTGGGGGCAGCCCGCCCCTCTGGCACAGAGCTGAGGCTGGTGAAGTGCCAAGAGTAAAGCCCTGAGTGGGGCATCAGCACATGGAGAGTTTCCACCCCCATGCAATGTGCGCCCCAGGGTCTGCACAGCATCTCAGCTGCAGCAGAGCCTGCTGCACCTCTGCACCACACACACACCAGCCCAGAGCTGCAGCCCCCATGCCCCAGCTGTAACGTGTGCGGTGCACACACAGCAGCTCACACATCAACACACAGAGCTCCCCAGCCTGCTCTGCATGCCACACGTGCACACACACATGTATGCACACACGCACATGTATGCACACGCACATGTATGCACACATATGCACACACACACATATGCACACGCTGCCAGGCATGCCACAAACACAAGACCTGCCTGGTTCTCCCCGTGCCATGCATGCAAACCGACCGTGGCACACACACCACACCATGGCAGCAGGTTGATGTGCAGCCACAGCCAGGCTGGCCCCAGACCATGCAGGACAGGGGGGCTGTGCCCACTGCTCCTCTCTTACCGACGCCTTTGCCATACTTGGCACTGTGGGCCCAGCCAGTGGCAGCCACAAAGCCAAGGTGCCGGCACAGCACGTGTGCGTTGGCCAGCGTGAAGTCATCGTCGCAGATGGTGCCCCACTCATCATTGTAGAAGACCTCAACACGGCCCTCATTGTGCTTGCGTGGGTAGCCAGCCAGGCGAAACTTCAGCTGGGGTCCAGGGCTGTGCGTGGGGCCTGGGGGGGTGGGCTGGGCACTGCTCACCCATAGCCACACGCTGCTCAGCAGCACCAGCAGCTCCTGCCATGCCCACGTGCCGCAGCCTCCCATAGCAGCTTGGCTCTGCAAGGACAGAAAGGGTCAGGGCACACAGGATGGACAAGCTACACCAAAACACCAGCTCCCTTCACCCAGCCCCATGCTGGTTAAACCCCGTCCTCACACACAGTTTTGCTCAGCACCAGCATACTCGTGCATCTCATCCCTGGCCAGGCTTGCAGCCCCTGTGCCAGCCCTGCACCCCTGGGGGCTGCCGTTGGCCATGGCTCTGCCCCCAGCACCTTGCACCCTTCCACCAACAGCTGCTGCTGAAATCCCACCGTGCTGCCGGGCTGCAGCTCCTGCACCAAAGGGCAGTGACGGCACAGGCACGGGGCTGTGTGTCCCCCCAGGAGAGACAGAGGAGGGTCACTGCCAGCACAGAGGGAGCTGGAGCTGGACCAGGGCACAGGGACAGCCCGGCTGGACCAGCCAGGAGCTCAGTCCACCACCAGCAGTGGAATGGCCACCAGCGTTGAGGGGCTGCTGGCCCACACTCCTGCCCACTGCTGCAGCCGGAGCCTTCACATTCCTCTGTGCCGCATTTCTCCAGCCCTCCAATAACATCCGTGGCTCCCTGAATACCTGAGGGATATGTGGTATGCCTGCACCAGCCTCGCTGGCAAACAATGGTGAAAACACCTCTCTGTGAACCCTTCTCAGGGAGCACAGCAACCCCAGGCAGCCAGGGAACAGCATCAGTGCCAGCCCCGCTCCGGGTGTCCTCACAGCAGAGCTCTGGGGCTCAGCCTGCAGCCGGTGCGGTGACCAGCCCGCCCCACATTACCCTGCAGCCGGTGCCCTCCACAGGCGGGAGAGCACCCCCCAAACCGGGGAGCCCCCAGGACAGGCCCACCCCCAGTATGTCTCTGTGCCCCACAGCCCCCACCTGAGAGCAGATCCAGCACGCTGCGCTCACACGGATCGCGCTCCTCGTCAGACAATGTCAGAGAGAATAAGGTCTGGCTCACCCACAGGGAGGGGGGATTTAAGCCTCCAGTGTTCAGCTACAGAGGAAGGAAAACAAATGCAAACCCTGCACACATTCCCAGTGTGGGCTGTGCCGCAGGGACCCTCCTCGCAGACCCCCCCTGTGGTGCCTGTGTGCTCCCTGTGTGCTCCCCTGTGAGCCGCATCCCCACTCCGGCGGCTCGCTGCCGACATGCTGGCTGGGTGGGACCGTGCAGGGGCATGAGGCATCCTCAAGGACCACGGCTGCTCTTCAGGTGTCATGCTGGTGGAGCTCCTTTCCCCAGACTAAGGCCCGGCCATGTGTTGCCCCTTTGCTCCTGGCCCCTTGGCACCGGTAGCGTCGGGCAGGGGGTCCTCACAGAGCCCCCCCCTCAGACAGAACGGCTCCTCTGGGGCCTCGCCATCAGCCTGGTCACCAGCACAGGGCTGGGGGCTGGCACAGCCAACCCACTGCCCCACCAGCCCCTGAGCCAGGATTTCCGCAGAGGCTCCTCTAGCAGGAATGTGCCCCGTTCCTGTTCTGTTCACTCTTCCAGATGATGGCAGCCAGGTGACCCCTCCAGCCTCTGGGAATGCCTCCTGGGCCCAAGGCAAGGACAAACCAGGACAGTGCTCAGAGACAGCCCCTTTTCATAAAATCACGGAACGGTTTGGGTTGGAAGGGGACTTTCAAGGCCATCTAGTCCAAACCTCTGCAGTGAGCAGGGACACTTCCCACCAGATCAGGTTGCTCAGAGCCCTATTCAACCTGACCTTGAATGCTTCCAGGGATGGGACATCTACCACCTCTCTGGGCAACCTGAGTGTCTCACCACCCTCATTGTAAAAGAAGTCTTCCTAATACCTAGTCTACATCTCCCCTCTGGCAGTTGGAACCCGTTCACCCTCGTCCCATCACTCCCTGCCCTTGGCACCAGTCCCTCTCCAGCTTTCCTGGAGCCCCTTCAGGCACTGGAAGGTGCCCTAAGGTCTCCTCAGAGCCTTCTCTTTCCCAGGCTGAACAACCCCAACTCTCTCAGCCTTTCCTCATAGGAAAGATGCTCCAGCCCTCTGATCATTTTTGTTGCCTTCTCCAGACTCTACAACATGCTCTTTGCACCAGCACAAACCCCCGTGGGGGCCCAGCCCTGCCCCTTCAGGCACACGCCATGTCAGATGTGCCAGCGAGAGCAGCAAGCCCCTCGTGGTGGGCCCCTGGGGACTACAGGGATGCTCCGGGAGAGGCTGAGGGGTAACAAGGACCAATACCACCAGTCCAGGCCACTGCAAGACATCCTGGCGAGAAGACACCAACCCCTCGGGGCAATCACATCAGTTCGGGTCTAGTCCTCTCTCCTCTGTCGCAGCCTGGGACGTGGGGAACACCACAGTGCTTATGGAGACACAGCTGTGGGCAGGAACGTGGCTCAGCTCACAGCAGCCCACGAATCCTGGGGCTGGTGGGAGCTGGTGCCCGGCTCCCCGCACCTCAGCTGCCTGCTTGGGCACTTGTCAGAATAAAACAAAGCCCAGCAGGAAGCTTATTTGTGGGCAGGCAGCAGGGAAATGCTTTGCTGAGCCTTTTAATCAGCCTGTTGTGGCAGGAAAAAGAGGAGGGCCAATGCAAGGAGCCACCCCAGCCCTGGCAGCAGCTCAGGGAAGGGGGGCTCGGGGCTTGCCAAGTATAGGCAGGGCAGGAGCACTCCGCCTGCACCCCTGCTCTGTCTGGAAAGCAGCGAGAGGATGAGCTCGCTATCCCACAGCAGTAATAAAACACTTCTCATTCCACCCATCAGTCACTCACCTATCCAAATGAAGCATTATAAAAGCTCGGGCCCTCTCGGTACTAATTGTAACACAGCTTGGGAGCCCATGAAAGCTGCAAGTGCGTAAGGACTGAAGCTTCCCCAGCCCTTGCACTGAACAAGCAAGATCACCTCTGCTGCTGGGGACCGAGGGCAGGCTCCAGGCTGTTTTGCAACAGGGTCAATACAACACTAAAGGACAGCAGCACAATTAATGCCAATCTCCACAGTCCTGCAGAAATTGCCCGTGTCGGAAAGCTGGTGTGACCTTTTATGAGATCACAGGTTTGGTTAATTGGAGTAACTGTGTTGATATAACAGGTTGAGACTGGAAGGCATTCAATTCATCTTGCACCACCTTTTAATGAATAATTAGCACTCAACAAAATCAGTGCGCCTTCTACTAAGTGGATTAAAACTGGTCACCTGCTGCAACTAAAATGTGGTTACAACGGGGAAGTCACCATTCAGTGGGCTTTCTGGTGAGGATCACATGCTTTTCAAAGCAAAACCGTGTCTGGAGAAAGAAAAAAGTCCTCAGAAAGTCTGCAAAGACAGAAACAGAGTGGGGAGTTTGCAGAACTGTGATGGGGACAGACCTGGCCAGTCTGGTAAAATGGCATCATGTAGCTTATTCCCCTGACCACAAGGAAAACCTAAGCCCATGTTACTTCGGAACACAGCATGTAGGACCAGAGACCAGACACAGCACCTGAGAAAGTGCTCGGGTTTTGTGTGGTAAAGCACCAAGACCCCACCAAGCCCCAGCCCCAGTGTGACCTCCAGGATCTGGCATCTTCTGAACAGCACCACCGAAATCACTGGTGCCAGCAAGACCGCTTGGCTTGATGCGAGGTCTCAGCCCCAGCCCTGCAGCAACGTGGGGCTGCCCCACATGTGCCTGCGGTCTCACAGCCCTGCCAGACGAGCGCCTGGCTCCACGTCTGGTTGGGCACAGGGCACAGCCAGAGGAGCTGGTGCTGGGAGAGCATCCATGTCCTGGTGCTACGGTGGTTGGGGCGAGAGCTGTACGGCTGTGTAAGGCCACGGCAAACTTCCCCCATCCCAGGACCACAACCCCTACAGCAGCAGCAGCAGATGCCATGGGACAGGGCAGTGATGTCCCACTGATGCTCTGCTTTGTCACCCTCAGCTCAGCTGCCTCAGCCTCTGTATTCAGAAGCCCACTGTGAATTTCTCTTCCTCACCATCTTTCAGCTCCTTTTGAACATGCTCAAGCTTCCACCACCCATTTCTGCATTAACCTCAGCCTGCTGCCACACTCAGCACTCTTCTCCCAAGTCACAGCTCTCCTCTGCTCCGGCTCCAGCGTCCCTTATCCTCACGGCACTCCCTGGCAGCTCAGCCTGTCCCCAGCTCCCGCCGCTCCCCTCAGCCTTTCTCAGTGAGATGCCCCGCTGGGGTCTGCATGGGCCAGTAGCACTGCCCACGCCAGCCCAGGGTTGCTGTCGGGCTGGGAGGGTGAGCTCCTGGGCCACGTCAGGAGCCCTTTCCCGTTTCTGTACCATGTCCCTCTCGGAACGTGCTCCAAGCCCACGCACCAGGGAGGTCAGGCTAACAGGGCTCTCATTGTCCAGATCACTTTTTCCATCTTCTGAAACACGCCTGGCGCGTTTGCTCCTCTCCAGCCCCGTGATGCTGCCCAGGTTTCCTGCTCCCCTGGCAGTCTCTGCTCCGCTCCTGCCTGCTGACCCGGGACAGGGAGCCTACCCCAGCCCCGGCGAGGCTGTCCTGGGAGCTGTGCCAGGGCTCTGTAGGCCAGCGACAGGGCCAACCTGTGAACAGCATCTCCTGGTTTCAGCCCGGGCCCCTTCCCTCCAGCCAGGACACAGCCAGGGGATGGTGGCCCTGCCGGTTGGCACAGCAGGAGAGCACGAGGTCTGTGCCAGGGCTGGGGGCCTTTGGCTGGGATTGACAAGCCCAGTGGGTTCCACCACCACGGAAGGGCTGATCAACCAGCACAGGAGTCCCAAGGGGGATTTTCCACCTCCTTCCCACCTCTGGCCAGGGGAAGGAGCACCCCTTTGACCAGCCTCCGCAGGCTACTCCTGCCAAGAGTGTAGAGGATGACCAGAGGGCTACCTGATTGTCGATTGACAGAGCAGCCCTCCTGGTCATCATACTCAGGTGTTAATTGTTTGGTAATAATAAAGCTAATGGCCTAACAAGGTGGGTGGACCATAAAAGGCAGGGCTTGAGGCACCAGAGGACCTTCAGTGCCTGAGTACTGGGGGAAGGAGCAGGATGTGCTTTGTGAGTTGGAGAAACTGCTTAACCTACGATACCAGCAAGAGCATCGAGTGCTGGGAAAGGAGGCCGGCTCAGCGCTCCGGGGCAGCTTGCTGCCATCTTGGGAAGATATCGTCTAGCTTCGCCTGGATCCCAGACACATTGCCTTGCCTGGATCCCCAACAAAGAGCAAGGGTCCCACGAGGGGAGGGCCCCCACCCCCCCACCCCACAGCCGATGCCACCGACACAGCAGCAGGGCATGAGCACTGGTGCTTTCAGAGGACCAGGAGTCGGCAGGAACCACACACATCAGCTACCATCAGTCAGAGCCAGCACGGCTTCATGAGGGGAAGGTCCTGCTTATCAAACTTGATCTCCTTCTATGACAAGGTAACCCACCTGGTCAACCAAGGGAAGCCAGTGGACATGTTCTCAGACTTCAGCAAAGCTTTTGCTGCTGTCTCTCACAG
>VZRW01002721.1:115559-157074 GCA_013398125.1 Aegotheles bennettii
CGGGGCCGCCCGGTGAGGGCCCCGTGCCCGCCGTGACCCGGTGCCTTGCAGCGGTGGAAGCGGAGCTGGTTCGTGCTGTACCCCGCCAGCCAGCACGGCGTCGCCCGCCTCGAGTTCTTCGACTGCAAGGAGCCGTCGGCGCCGGCCGGGCGGTTGGGCACGCGGCGGCTGGACCGGACCGTGGTGCGCATGGCCGACTGCACCAGCGTGGGACCCGTGGCCGAGGGCGGCCCCCGGCCCGGCACCGCCGTCTTCCGCCTGGAGACCAGCGACAGGAGCTACCTCTTCGCGGCCGAGAAGGAGCAGAGCGAGGAGTGGGTGGCCAAGCTCTGCGAGATCGCCTTCCCGGTGAGCCCCGGGCGAGCGGAGGGGTGTCCCGAGCACCCCGCCAGGGCCTGGCCCCGGGGAGGGGGTGGCTGCAGGGGCGGGGAGAGTTACCCCTTGCAATGCAGCCAGAGACCCTGGGGCACACTTGAGGGGTCCCCGGCGGTTGGAGCGCACGGCCCTGGCACTCTGATCCTCTCTGGGTAGCTCCCACTGTGCCAGCAGCCAGATGGGTTACGGGACCCCTTAGCAAACTGTTGGCAGTTCTGGATTACAGCTCCACGTTTCAAGTCGGGCTCTTCTCCCACAGCGTGGAGCCTGTCCCCATCCCCTGCTGAGACTCAGCGGGGGCTGGGCGATGGTGGAGGAGCGTTTCCTCTTGGCCCCACCGCTGCTGCCTTTCCTGCCGCAGCAGCAGCGGAAGCAGAGCCTCAGAGTGTCGCAGTGCCGGGCTCCAGGACCCACCTGGCTCCTGGATGGCTGCACCAGCAGCTGCAGCACCACTGCACCCCTCGCCCAGCCTTGGAGCTCGCTCCTACCTGCTGATGGGAATGCTGCATGTCCATGCCTGTGTCCGTTTGGTGCAGTGTTGCACCTTTGTCCTGGAAATGGCTCACAGGGCTGAGCTAGGGACACGGCACACACCTCTGGAGTGCAGGGTAGTGGCAAAGCAGGGGAACATCTGCTTGGGCAGGGCTGTGCTTGTATCTTCCTTCACACGGTAGCTGTCAGTTGCGTGCTTGAGGTCCAGAAGCAAGCTAGCAGCTTGGGAAACAGTGAGCAAAAGGCTGCAAGGATGGCAGAAAGAAAGACCTGGCCTGGAGAAAGAGGCACAGGAGCAGCACATGGCCTCCTTGCAAAAAGCTGAAGGTCCTCAGTGGTGATTTCTGGTCATCAATGTGGAAAGCGTGATTTTGTGTATGTTGGTTGTTGCTGCCCAAAGAGCGAGCAGGGTCCAGTAGCTTGGGAACTGGGGCCAAAGGTTATTTGGAGTTGAGAGCAGAAATTGTTTTTCTTTTGAAGGTGAAGGAAAGTGCAGTCAAACAGAGCCCTGAAGGGTGCTGGCAGATTGTCTGGCCCTTGGCTTCCCGATCCCAGGCTGGAACTCTGCAATGTTAGATGCTTTAGGTGCTGTCAGCTCTAAGGATGCGAGGTTTTGGCACATTCTATTTGGGATCTGAACAAGAGGGCCTGATGACCTCTTTTTGGGCCTTGCCTCTTGTTAAGAAGTTCTTGTGGCTGGTTTGTAAACTGAAACTGTGACAGCTTCCCTTCCACAAGATGTACTCACTGTTGCAACCCCATCCCACGTGACCCTGAGAAAGAGCTTCTACCACCTGTCCAAACGCAGACCCTCCTGCGGCAGTGCAGCCTGCTGCAGCAGCTCTTGTGGGACATCTGTGGACATTTGGTTTGCGTGGGGCTTCCCTGGAGCAGGATCTTTGCTATTCAGTGGTTGCACGGCGGGTGCATCCCCAACACAGGCCCTTCGGGGACCCTGCTGCAGGGACATGGTCACTGACAGTGTGTGCGTTGCACTTTCAGTTCTGCATGCACTAAAATAGAAGTTCTTGCTTCCTTTCCGTGGGCCGTGTGCTGATGGGGGCACCGCCTTCCTGCCCGTGCAGAAGCAGGACACAGACCTTGCATTACTGGGTTGTCCCATCAGCTTCCTGCCCTGCTCGTGCTGCTGGCAGAGCGTGCTTGGGCCCGTGCGATGCTTTGGGCACCGATGTCGCCTGCGCAGGGGCATCGGTGAGGGAGCAGAGCTGTTCTCTGCTTCAGCACCAGGGCCTCTGCGTGGCTGTGCCACAGTAGTCAGACGAGCAGCAGTGGAAGTGGGCAGTGGGCACATGGGGCCCCCAGGCGCTGCCCCACAGGAGGCTGTGTCTCGGTGCTGGCTTGTACTGCACTGGGGTTGGGGTCTAGGGGGTGAGACTGCAGGGAGGAGCTGCTTTCTTCTGCACCCTGTGCAGTGCTGGGACCCGGCATCGTGCCGGGAGCTCCAGGGCCACCCCTCCCACGCTGCCTGGCCCTGTTCATTCATGTTCATGTCGGCTTGGGTGGGGGTGCTGGGGTCTGTCGCCAGCTCTGGGCAGGGGAGAACTTGTTATGGCTGCAGGACAGCCAAGCTGTGTGGGACTGGAGTGGGCCCCTCAGGGAGGGCCATGGGGCTGATGTGGGAAGAGGGGGACTGAGGCTGATCTGCTTTCCCTTGTCAGAGAAACGGCCCCAGTGATGCCAGTGTGGCAGCCCAGCGTGGCAGAGAGGACAACAGGGAGACACCAGCCCTGGAGATGGCCGTGAACTCCATCTACTACTCAAGAGATGAAGGTGGGAATGGCCACTGCCCTGACTTTGGGCCACCTTCTGCAGGGCCTGTCCTGCTGCTGCCCCATCACTGGGGCTGTGGTGGGCAGGGCGAGGCCTTGCCTGGAGCTGGGGATGTGGCTCCCTTTACCCCCCTTGAGCATCCCTGTCCCCGCAGTGAACACCTTTTGGGTGACAGTGCAACGGACCGAGGCTGCGGAGCGATGTGAGCTGCGTGGTGCCTACATGCTCAAGGCTGAGCGTGACAGCCTCGTCCTGAAGGACCCACGGACAAACGAGATCCTCTACGTCTGGCCCTACCGGCTGCTCCGCAGATACGGCAGGGACAAGGTGAGGATGGGAGACCCTGCGTGCCATGCGTGGAGACTGTTCCCCCACAGGCTTTCCCTTGCCAACGGGTGAGGAGCTGATGTGCCCAGCCAGCCTGTGGCAGCTGTACAGCAGGCCCTGCCAAACACCAGAGCTGCTACAGCCCTTGGTGACCACAGCAGGGTCCCCAGGGGCATCTGTGATCCCATCTGTCCCCAGCTCCCACCTGTGTCACCACACAGGAGTGTGGGCTAGCAGGACACCCGTCCCTGCCGAGGGTATGGCTGTGCAGAGCCCCTCTCTGTGTCCTTGCCCTGCTCCCACTGGGGCCATGGCAGCCTCTGCCAGACATCCCCGCAGCTGCCTGCCCCCCGTTCTCCATCCCAGCGCTCCCCAGCCCGTGCCATAGACTGGCATGTCCTTCTGTGCTGCGCACAAGCTCTCCCCACCCTCTGGGGACCTTGGCTCCCTGCGGTCCTGGCTCTGCCCTGGGTTCAGTCCATCCCTCCTGAAGGATGGTGGCCCAGAGCAGGAGGGGCTGTTTGCGACACCAGTTACTCCAGATCTGTTCACCTCACAGGGCATACTGCTCTTTGCCTGGCTGACCTGTGCAGGCCTGTCCCCTCTCCAGTGTCCTCCAGCAGCAGGTCACTGATCAGTCTTGCTCCCACCCTGAGCGCAAGAGGTATCTGCAACGCTGGATGGGGAGGAAGTGGTCTCCCCAGGGCTGTTCGTAGCAGCGATGGTGTCAGCTGCAGTCTGCTGATGGTGCTTTCTGTGGCATTTTACCGAAACAGAAGTGGAAACTTGCGGAGGCATCTGGCTCGTCTGCAGGGTCTGCTGGGGCAGGACGAGAGCCGCATGGTGTGAGGAGCAGGCAGCTGCGCCCACAGGTCCCCGAGTAGTGACAGGTTGGCTGTGCTTGTATTCGGCAGCCTTGCCCACAGAAGGAAGTCTGGCCCCAGGTGATTTTGCAGCAACCCCAGAGGCTACTGCTGCGTGTGGGAGAGCACCAGTGAGGCAGGAAATCTCACCTGGATTCAGGGACTGAGGTTTAGGAAGGGTGTGGGCATCTGCTGGTGGGAACCTGCATGTGACTGTATGTAAGACAAGTGCTTTGCTTACTATTGGTACCTAAGCTGCGGCTTCTGGCCCTTTTCCCGGGGAAAGCTGTGTTCCTGTCTTGTATCTCTTGCCCCTGCATTGCTTCCCTTCTGCCTGACTAATGTTGACTTACCCAAGATGCCCATAATAGCTTCCTGTGCCGAACTGTCACTCATCTCCTCACCCTACTCCATTCTCAGAGCTAACTGCGTATTATATCCTAGAATATCTGGCTCCAGTTGTTGACTCTGCTGGAATTGCTCAGGTAAGGCAGCAGGTCTCCAGCAGGACCTGCAGCTCTGGCTGTGGGGCATCTCACAGTGATGTCCCCTCAAACATGCATCCTGCTCCAGTTTCCCAGCTTGTTCTGGGCTGCTGGGCAGCGCAGCTCCCCTGCCCAGGTGCTGTGCAGCCACTGAAGCCCCTGGGCTGGTGCTGCGGCCCTTGCCGTGGGGAGCGGAGGGAGCAGGCTGTTCAGTGAAGTCTCTCTTGCAGGATCAACGCTGCAGCCACGCGCCCTTCAGCAGGAGGCGCAGTCAGCACGGTGCGCAGGGTCAGCAGGGGCTAGGTAGAATGTGACCCTTCCCCTTCCCCTGCAGGTGATGTTCTCCTTTGAAGCTGGCAGGCGCTGCGACTCCGGCCCAGGGAACTTCACCTTTGAGACCAAGCAGGGCAACGAGATCTTCCGTCTGGTGGAAGCCTCCATCCGGGAGCAGAAAGCGCAGGTGGAGGAGAACCGGCGAAGCTGCGACTCCCAGGATTCGGACAGCCCCAGCGTGGTGCTGATCCGCCAGGCCCTGGCTGACTCCTTGAGCCTGGAGCTGCCTGCGGAGGGGGATGACACCCTGGCACCCAGAGCGGGGCTGGCGTCCAGGCCCAGCGTGGCAGCAGAGGAGAGGGACGCCACATCTCTGCTGAAGACCCGGACTCTGCCGGAGCTCCCTGTGCCACCAGCCAAGTCCGGGGTGCCAAGCACACCCCCGCGCTCCCCTCTGCCAAAGGTGCCCCACACCGTGCTGCCGGCCGAGGACCCTTCCAGCGTGTACTCGGAACCCCTGGACTCAGTGAAGGGCCTGCGGCCCTGGCTGGACCCGCTGTACTCGGACCCCATAGACAGCAAGGCGGCTGGCAGGGCCAAAGCAGCTGGTGAGGCCTCGGATGAGGCGAAGCTCTGGCCGCCGGCACCGCTGTGCCTGGGTGCGTATGAGCAGGTGCGGGCTGAGGGCCGCAGCCAGAGCCCCGCCGTGCCTGGGCACAGGGAGCACATCTACGACGAGCCTGAGGGCCGTGCGCCCCCATCGCTGCCCCCCGCCACCTGCATCTACGACAAAGCGCGGCCGACGGGTGAGGCCTGGCGCACCCAGGGCCATGATGACCGGGGCGGGTACGAGTACCCCTACAACCCCAGCACTAATGACTATTCAGTACCTGCCTTCCAGGCCAAGGCCAAGGGCCCCAAGCCAGTGCCTGCACCCAAGCCCCCGGCAGCCTTTATCCCTAAAGGGGGGGAGAGGAGCGGGGACCTGGGCAGGCGGTGGGGGAACCCTGCTCCTGAGAAGGCGGTCATCAAACCCAGCCTCAACAGCAGCAACAACAACAACGTGGAGGTGCTGTACAGCCAGGTGGTGAAGCCCCAGCACATGCAGAAGAAGGAGCAGTCCGTGGATGAGTGCTGCTTGTCACCTGTCTATGAAGACTTGGGAGACATCTAGCATGCTGGTGCTCTGTACCTGCCTGGGAGGGACTGGGGGACTGAGGCCCATTTGTGAGCAGTGCTGGCTGCTGTCCTCCATGTGTCCTGGGGGTGGCTTGGGGCTGGGGACTGTTCTGGCTGAGGCAGAGCCCCTCTTGCTCGCCAGTGCTGAGGGGCTGCATTTCTCTGGAGGCCCTTTCACAGCAACAGCAAGAGAGCTGTGGCTGGTGCAGGTGCCAGCATGTTTCTCCGGCTCTGGAGCTGGTCCCACTGCCACCTCCTGATGCGCAGGAGGGCTGGCTGTGTCACCCTGCACCTGCTGCTCTGGCTGCCTCTGACCAGGGCCATTGCGGTGTATAGAAGACTGCTTGCCATCAGTCTCCAAAAGTATTTTTATACAAAAGTATTTTAATATTAAAATCTGTATGTCTCAGAGTGAAACGTTTGCCTGTGGCATGTCTGGGCTGTCTGGCATGTGGACAGGGAGATGCTGGTGCAGTGCAGTGGAGCAGGGCAGCCCAGCTAAGCAGTGTTCACATGGTGGCATGTTTGTGTCTGTACCAGAGCTACTGAGCTAAGAGGGAACCATGAAGAAAAGCATGTGCCAGGTTCCACTGTGGTTAGGATGCCCTGATGCCAGAGGATTAAAGGATATGAGAGTCAGACTCATAGATACCTTTACCTGCTGATCAGGACACAAAATGTTTTGTGATGGCTTGAAAATATGTGAGTCTCCAAGCGTAAGGCTGGGGAGGGCCAGGCCAGGCTCCAGCTATGCTGCAGCTCTGTGGCTATTGATGAACTGCAGGATCTCTGCTTCCCTAGCCTGATCCCTCTGCTGTTTTTTTTCCCCCCACTCCCAGCTGCTCTTGAAAGGTCTGGGATGGCCCAGTCCTGATCCCACTGACTTTAATGGCAAAACCAGACCTTGCTGTGTGGTCTGGGGCCAGGGGTTTGGCTGTGGTTGCTGTGGCCAGCCTCGGACAGAAAACCTATGCAGAGAAAAGACAGGTTGTCCTTTTGGTGTTGGTAATGGTTTTGAGAGATTTTTATGTCCTTTCTGTGTGGGGCTAGACCAGGCACCCTGCCATTGGCTGTTCCTGGGTCTGGATGGGGCTATGGATGACTTGTGCAAGTTTACCAGCATGTTGGTATAGACAGCAGCAAAAAAGCCAGCTGACAAGCAGCACTATGATGTACCTGTGCAGAGGGGTCAGCAGGACTTCTGCAGCCCCAACTCAGACCCAGGAAGCCACGAACTGTTGGGGAAGTCTGGAGGGTCAGGTTCAGGTCCCCATCCTGGTGAGATGGTGACAAGGTGATGAGCTCTGACTGGGCATTTGTCTGATGCCCAAGTTGCAGGGGGGAAGCCTAGGTCCTGTAGCAATATGGTACAGCTGTAGCCAGAACCAATTTGTGGCTGTTCTATGCTGGGTCCCTGCTGGGGTTTTGCTGCAGGAAAAGGGAAAAAGCCTCAGGGGCTTTGGGAATCTGGGGGAGGCTGAGACAGTTGCTGCCTGGGACGAGAGGCACGAGCAGCAGGCATCTGCTGCTCGTGGTTGGCTGTTGGGTGGTCCCATGCTTGTGCTCCTGTCCATGGCAGGTCCATGTGTGCATCCCAGGCGCAGTTCTGCCTGCCTGCTCCAGAGAAGGGCTCTGGCATCGCTTGGCAGGGGCCCAGGCCGCCTGCTCATAATCCTTGCTTGTGACTCCACTGTGAGGCTCCCTGACTTTGGTGATGAAGGGCGGGCTCCTGGGAGTGGAGCCCCAGGGCTCTCTTTTCTGTACGGCCGTGGGTGTTTGTGCATCCCAGTCACTGTATCTCAGTGCACTGTGTCTGCTCCATCCCATAGAGCTGAGCTTTCACTGAAGAGGGTGCTAGTGAGGGAAAATGCTCCAGCATTGTGCCAGAGCAGCGGTCCCTGCGCAGCCCTGCACTCCTCTTGGCTGGGAGGAAAGGATATTTATTTTTCTTGCTTCAGCAATGACATCATCTCTCATAAAAGCCAACCTGGGACTAAGATGTAAGTGTGCAAGACAGGAGGAACACCCCTACATGTGGCCTGCTTTATTTATCTCTGCCAGATGACAGAAGTGCGTGCAGCAGGGAACGCTCAGAGTCTCTGCAGTCAGGAGACAGTCTATTCTTCTCTGGCTCAGTGTTATGGACCAGACCTCTCATTTGCTCAGACTGCTGCTCTGTGCTTCACCTTATCTCCTTTCTGGCAGCAGTTCAGGGTGTAATAGATGTTATGGGAAAGCATAAGAAATAATGCAGAGTGAGCTTTTGGCTGGTCACAGCCTTCCTGTTACCAAAGCAAAAGTCTGTAATGAATCCTGACTTTAGGATCAGGAGACGATCTTTCTGGATTCTGCCTAGATTAGGATTTCTTCCATCTGCCTCCATAGAATCACAGCATGGTTTCGGTCAGAAGGGACCTTAAAGCCACCCCCTGCCATGGGCAGGGACACCTCCCACCACACCAGGTTGCTCCAAGCCCCACCCAACCTGGCCTTCAACACTGCCAGGGAGGGGCAGCCACAGCTTCTCTGGGCACCCTGGGCCAGGGTCTCACCACCCTCGCACCAAATAATTTCTTCCTAATATCTAATATAAATCTCTCTTTCAGTTGGAACCCGTTCCCCCTCATCCCATCACTCCCTGCCCTTGTCACAAGTCCCTCCCCAGCTTTCCTGGAGCCCCTTCAGGCACTGGAAGGTGCTCTAAGGTCTCCCCAGGGCGTTCTCCTCTCCCGGCTGAACAGCCCCAACTCTCTCAGCCTGCCCTCGTATGGGAGGTGCTCCAGCCCTCTGATCATCTTTGTGGCCCTCCTTTCCATTTCCCTCGCCTCACTTCCATTGTCTCCTTACAGCTAATTTCCATGTGTTGAGCAGTGAAGCACCCGGGTGCAGCTCGGACACAGCCATGTCGCAGTGGTTGTGCGCCACAGCTGAATTCAGGCTGTGTGCTTGGAAAATGTCATCCTGGCAGCCAGTCCCAGATACAACTTTGCTGAGGTGCTTGGGGACTCACGGCTTGGGCTTGGCTGCTCACTGCCCATTTTCTTACAGTGCAGAAATGGTCCTGGATGAAGAGTTTTGTTCCCTTCTGCCCAGTCCAGGTGCTGTGGACCAGACTGGGTGGTGCGTGGGAAATCCTTTGGAGATCAGACTTCCTTATGTGAGGACAGCCTGTGTGCCTCTGTTCTCTGCTAGATGCCTGTGCCCCAGATTAGCTGAGAAATGTCAGAGTGCCAGTCTAGCAGCCACAGCTGGGATGCAACAGAAGTCTTGATCTCTGTAGGCCAGGTGGCAGGTCTTACCAGGAGAAGGTAACCTGGGAGCTGGTCAAAGCCCAGCCAACCTCTTCCCTATGGAGCTATGTTTTTCTGTTTCCCATTCTGAAATCTATGTCCTTTTATAACTGCTACTCATCCCCTTTAGGGCCTAGTGTGGTACAGTGTGAGACAACTGTTCTGCCAGGATATCCGTTCTCACGTTGACGTTGGGGAAAGCACCCAAGTTCCCTCTGGCCTTCAAGAGTTGTCAGAGCAACAGCACAGCTATTGTCCTGCTTCAGACTGGTGATCAGGTGCCGAGAGCTTTTCAAGGGGACTCCCAAACAGCCCCAATTTTGTGATTTGTTTCCCCTTACAGTCCCTTTTCCCTCTTCCCAAATTTCCGCTTTAGCAGCTTCCTTATATCAGCACTAAATCATGAGCCCCTCTTTGTTTACCCCTTCCTATCAAGAAGGTGTTTTGTCGACTCTGTACCCCAGTTTGATGTTTACGATATGGTTGCTAAGGTAATTTCCACTTGCATCAAGATAATCCCATCATCCTGCCCCCCCCACCCAATCTGCCTGATTTTGTCATTTTCATATTGCTGCCTGGTTTGCATGCCCCATGCCATTCGTTTGTGCATTACTGCCCTTGGCTGCTGCTCCTTCCCCAGTTCCTCCTGCTTCGAGCTTGTTAGAGAGGCTGGGATTAACCACCAGCTTGCACCCCCTACCTCATGCCTGCAGGGGGTCTGCCCTGTCCTCAGGCCATCTGCCCTTAACACCTTACCCCAAGCAGCTGCCTGAGGTGCAGCCTCCTGCCAGGCATGGAATATTTCCAGGGCATGGAAAGAGCAGGTCCATGTCCTGGGTAGCGAGCAGGGCCTGTTACTGAGCTGGGATCCCAGGGAAAAGAGGTGACTCTGATGTCTCTGCTCTCCTGCTGTAGCAGTCCCCCAGAAGCATGGAGTTCACACCATGCCCTTGGACCAACTGCAGCTGTTTCTCAAGAAGTACGGGTCAGTGCTGGGATTGCTGCATATGGAACACGCTATGAACTACAGCTGTAAGTGAACATTATGGTGGAGAACTTTATTTTGAAACAGCTTGTCAGAACAAAGTCGAACACAAAGCCCTGCTGGTGCTTGGCAATCCAGGAAGCCCAGTGAGACCACCCCACCTTGGCTTGGTGGAGCTGCCTTCAACTCCTGCCCAGCCAGGGGCAGTTGTCCTATGACTACACTGAAAAACAGGCGAGCAGCTGTGCAAATGCTGGGCAGAAGCCCTCTGCAAAGCTCCGGGCCAACTCTCCCCATCTTCTGAACCCCCCCAGAAAGTACCTGGTGTGTTGGCTTGCGGAACAGCCCAGTAGGAGCAGATGGGCCATAAGGAGGAGAGCATGCAAGCAGCAGCTGGCTGGGAGAACGGTGCTGTGCCGCAGCTCCAGCTGCGGTGAGCTGTCACTGTGTAGGAGGCAGCCTGGGCTTTACAACTGGCTTGGCGCTTGCTACAAATCCCTTCATGAGCTGGGGAGTTGGACAGTGAGACCAGTTATGGAAGCAAGCAAATCAGCATCATCAGGGGTGGTGCTGCTCTCAGGACAGCATTCAGGGCTTTAAGATTAAATTCAAAAGCCCTGTTTTATGCCTGTTCAAGTATCCTGCTGAACATGCTCCTGCAGCATGAGGGCAGCTTGATGTTCCTGACTATTTTATTTGTCTCACTTCCTCAGCACTTTGCTTGCAGCTTTTCTGCACCCACTGACAGCAGTCTGTGGTTTGTGGCCTGTACCAGCCTAATCTCAGAAACCAAAATTTGAGGCATGCTGGTGATGTGTGCTGACAAGAATGGGAAATAAGGGGTGTCGCGGGGGACAGCTGAATCTCTGGCCAGAGGGCCCCAGAGCAGCAGGCTTCCTGCAGACGGACTCTGTGACTAACAAAACCATAAACCAACACGGAGGAACAAACAAGGGGAAGTGCCGGCCTGACCAAGGCCAAGCTCAGTGTCTTGCCTGACCGCTTCCGGCGCCGTGTGTCAGGCTTGGCAGCCGAGCAAGCAGCCAGGCCATGACGGCACATGAGCAGGCTCAAGCAGTGTCCTGGGGTTCACTGCAGGAACTCGTCGTACTCTCTGGGGAGCAGGGAGCACTCACAGGCATCTCTCCTCAGTGCTGCTGGTCGGAACACTTGGACAGGAGGAGGAGCCATCAGGAGGGGTGCCACCGTGGCTTTGGCTCTGCTCTGATGCTGCAAGACAACGATAAAATATAAATGCACCTTGTGAAAGGAGGCGGTGGCCCATCCAACAAGCACTGCCTGGTTGTGTCTGTGTGCTAGCTGTTCAGCACCCCTCTCCTCGACTACATGAGCTTATTCTATGCCATTCCTCTGCTCTGCCAGCTGCAAGTGAATGCTGCCCCTGCCATATGCTGCCTTCCCTGCACTGGTAGGGTATCTGGGAGCTGCACTCAGCCCTGCTGCAGGAAGCAGGCCAGAAGAGCAGAACAGAGACTAAGTAGGCTAGTCAGAGACATACCTGCTTGGGTTGGTGTCGCTCTGGTCGCTGGTCCCTGGGCTGGGCCTGCTGCCTGGGCAGAGGTTTGTACAACACACTCTTCAGGTACTTGTAGAGGTTGCTTTTTAGGTGCAAGGGGTTATAAGCAACTTCCACTTCCAAGCTGTTCAGGGCACTCTGTTCAGACAGAAGAAAACCTATTGGTTAGGAGATGTGATAGGTAGAAGCCATGGGGTTGGCTGCTGGAAAGAAGTTCTGGAGTGCTTCATCACATTCCAGCTGTCACTGGACATTTTCACAGCTGTTACCTCCTCCACTCATCTGCTAACTATAGTGAGGGCTCTGCCTTTTCTGGCATCACCTGAAGCAGAGGCAGACAACTTGGGAGAAGAACATGTGGATGCACAATAGGAAATGAAGAAGCCTGCATCTATTGGAACAGAGACACTTTATGTATTTATTTATCTTAGCCTAAAGCCCCTTTCTCTGCAGTCTGAGGAGATCCATTTTCCCCAGCAATGAGAGAGATAGATACATCTTCAGCAGCAGCTGCATGTCCTGTGCATAAAGGCTGATCATTACTCCGATCCCCGGTGGTATAACTGGGATCCTTTCCACAGGTATTTGTGCAGAGCTGCCAATGACTTACCTCTATAGGGCCATGCACTCTCTCGAGGTGTTCAGCAAGGAGGGCTGGGAAGGTTGACGGCAGCAAGAGCTCTCTCATGGCAACTGCTTTGACAAGTAGAGTGGCAGAGTCAGAAGGGACAATGATGTAGTAGGAATGCACCATGATGTTCCAGTTTGGACTAGTGTTCTGTGGCTCACGTTTGGCCAAAAGCATCCACTTCCTTTTCTAAACGGCAAAAGCCAAAACCATTGTGAACAACGGGCAACAGCCACTTCCTTCAGCCCTTTCACTGCAGGGGCTGCTGGGCTCAGGAGCAGAGACATTCATACGCGTCCGAATCAGAACACTATTCTGCATTATGGTTGAGGATAGTATGTTGTGTTTGTTTTTTTTTAAATTGAATGCAAGACATTTCTTAAGAAAAACATCAAATTTTGCTTTACAGCTTGTCAGTAATGGAAAGTCCTCCACATCCCAAGCCCTGCTTAATTATTTTCACAAAGATGCACATTTAACTCCAACCCTGACTTTTGCAGTTCACACCTGCAAACACCAGATTTCCAATAAGCTACAGAGAGTCTTCTCTAAGGTTTGATGTGCTGCAGCATCTTTGCAGTGGATGCATTGGCTGGAAGGATTTACAAGCCCAACTCTGGCCCATGAGATGGAGCTGTATGCTTTCTGGTGCAGGCTAGGCAGATCTTACTAGATGTGCACTAACTATTCCTTTCTACGGCAATCCCTCCCCATCAGACTGCAACTTTCACACACTCACCAGAAGACTGTGACATAGAGCATGGAAGCTGTGCTGGTTTGTCTCCAGTTCATCCCAGTCTAGCTGCCAGCAGCTTGTGGGCTTGATGATGAAGGGCAGTCCATACAGTACAGATTCACAGACCCCTTCAGACTTTAGAGCCCTGCAAATACACAGCTGATGTTGGTGAAGCACAGCCAACATGAAACCAGTAAGAAGACTCTGTCAGGAGATGACTAGCTCAAGTGGCTGTGGCAGTATCAGCTGCAATACTTCTACAAGCACTTAATGTCTGTATGGCTGTGGCCTGTCACTATGAAACCATGCAGAAAAGTCCAAGTGCAGTTGCAATGAGCCTTTCTTGCTGATTTCCAGATGCTCTTGTACCTGCGTTGACAAGAGCATGTCAAGAAACACATCTGATCTTCATGCATTTTGTATACAAACCAGGTTGTTTACCTGCCCTCTTGGGCCACAATTCACACAGGCAATTACATCTCTTCCTAAGTGATTTTTACTGTATCAGGTATCCTTCAGTTAAACTGACATGTGCTCTACTCCTGCACAGAGCCAACATCCCACTGCAAATGTCACTACAGACTTTGCAGTGCTTGACATTGCCTGTCCACAGCACACTTCTGCTTCACAACAGGGCATTAGTAAGTAGCTTCAGTGCACTGGCTGTGGGCCACTTATACACGATTACTGAGTGCTCTTCAGCTACTGACAGGATGAGAATCATTTTAAGAACAGCTGTATAGTTCAAAAATTATGCAAAATTTTTCCTATAAATAAACCTCAGAAAAGACACTAGAGAGCATCACTCTTGTTATGCTCTGTGCTTACCAGCCATAGATTGCTGACAGGAAAGAGAATAAATTCTTGCGTGAACTCACACAGCACTACAAGGCTTTGCTTGCTTTATTACTACTAGTCAACTAGTCAGCTCAGGCTCTGACATCCAGTTAATTGCTGTGGCCTCACCAGGTAATGAGAGAACAGCAGAATTATATATGGAGCAATGGCTGCAAGCTACAGAACTTCACACAGGAAGGAACCCACTTTTGCATGAATAACATCTATGGTGTAATGCTCATAAAGTGCTAGCATCATGATAACACCATTTCTGACCCTGCACTCCTGTCTGCATATGTGGGATGTGCTGTTCCATAACATTTAGAGTTATGGGGTTGAGAGTATCTTACATCAGAATTTTGCTCACCAGCACTTGTGCTTTATGGTGATGTTACAAGGTCCTAGCTGAAATTACACAGAAAGAATGAAGGCTGCTATCATATGAGCCTTCCAGTTACGAAGTGCAAAGCACGTAACAACACTTACTTTACAACCCGGAGTGTATACAGCACCGTAGCTGGCCACAATGCCATCTGGCAGGGTGAATTGAGATCCGCTGCTCTCACAGTACCATCAGCTGTCCCAGAAAGTAGAGCTGGATCAAGCAATCTCTCCTGCAAATCACACTTCAGGCACACTAAGAGAAGGAGATTGGTTTGGATTGCTGGAAACGTCAATGTTTAGCACATGGCATGCTGAAATCACTTAGAAACACTAGGTTTATGTTTTCTAGCAACAGCAACTATTAAGGGAAGAACAATGCTAGAGTCTGTGACACAAGGCAACAGTCTATCCCCATTTTACACTCAAGGACATGCTTGGTGTGCTAATGAAACCATGATCGGTTGGTAACTGGGCGACCAGTTCCAGTTTTGGTGCTGAGTGGGCAGCTGTAGAGTGAGCAGAAGCTCCTTTCCTAGTGCCACGTGGGGTTCAGGGCCACACATTTCCTGGCAGCTTTTCTGGCTGTTTGTGGAGACACCCAGCACACTGATGAAACTAACGCTGGTATGATCTGATATATAGCTGCACACAATTTCTCTGGCCTTCCACAGATTTCTTGAGTATGGGAAGGTGAAAAAAACTGACTGCTGCATAACTTGGTTTGTCTTGCTAGCTATAATAAGACAAAACATCACATATGAAATTCAATGTTACAATGAAGGAAAATTCACCTTTACCAAAATGTCATCATTGCCTGTGCTGGTCTGGAGGCTGTTATGGTAGCTACTACGTAAATAAAAAGTCACACAAGACTTTCTGATCTGCTTGCTGTGGAGCATATCTGCAAAAGCCACCAGCAACTTTGTGCAAGCTTTGCTTCCAGTCTGGAACTGGCCCGTGGATCACCAGAAGAAAACAAGTGTGCTTCTGCTGTGATGGCAATGGGAAGCTGCACATGAGCACCATTTTTGAGCAGCACAGGGTACCATATTGGAGAGGCATGGAAAGGGGATTGCTGGAACTGCATGTGCAACTTCCCAATGGCAGTGCAATGGTGACAATACAGCTGACAGCAACTTATAGGAAACACCTATGTCTGCTGTAGTTGTTTTCAGTGCTCACCCAAGGATGTATAAGGGATTTGGACTTAGACTAGTGAATGAAAAAAATTTACATATTCCTGATAAATTTTCCCATGCGTTATCTTAACTGTTGGCAGTTCCAACTAGAACATTAGCTATTTTAGTGCTAAATCAATAGATATAGATATAAATATAAGCCAAGTCCCTTTGTAAGACCACCTTTATTTAAGTGAAGTTCTGGCACAGACCATTAGTATCTAACACAGGAACACAATTTTTAGGGCTGTACAACTGAGCCAGAAGATCCTTGGCTCTCAGTATGTAAAGCCTCTTTTACCTTGACCAAGCGACTATAAATTCACATACTCTTCAAGGCTGCATTTTTGCTGCAGAATGGAAATGAATTATAGCATCAACAGGCAAAGGACATGGCAACAATCTGGAAGTACTCTAAGCAAATGGTCTCTCTCAGCCTGAGACAACAGAAACTTCAGACAGCTTTCCGAGTGACCCGGAGACCTTCCTTGGGTCTCTAAATGTGAGGTAACATGCCCATAGGACAGGCCTGGGTAATCTTTAAGGCTCTAGGATTTAGGGAGTTCTCTGCAGAGGGGAAGAGAAAATTAAATACTTAGGGTGGTCCTGGGTGCAGTGGCATGGCTGAAGCCTCCTGATGGAAGGAGGAGATGGAGGTGTTCTCTCTCTGTGCCATAGTCATGTAGCCATGTTTTAAACAGCATCTCCAAGCTGATGACATTGTCCTCTATGGTTTGCACATCGATGTCCATTCCCAGGATTGCAATGTCTGCACGAAAAAAAGATGAAAAAGCACAAATGTTTTCAGCCATAGAAAAGGACATTCTTTTGCATTTTCCACTACACTGTAACTCCCCTCAGGTGCTTTCACATAAGAAGTGCTTGCCATTACCATGCAATTCAAGCACAGCACTGTGATGCCAGCCCTCTTAAAAGGACATTGCTAGAAGCTGAGCTGCTGCTCCACAGGCAGCACTAACACTCTTCTCATCAGTGGGGTGGGTGGACTGGCTACTACCATCTTCGGAGGACTAGCTGTCACTGATCCAGACCATCCTCTGCTGGGGTCATCTTACCATTGGCCTCAGAAAATCTTCATACAATTTTAAACCGTTTCCTCCTTTTCCACAAGCAAGGGACATTGGATATGTGATGAATAGAATGATAAAGAATACCTCACCCTTAGAGCTCTAGGCAACAGTTCATTTGACGATTTTGTAAATCACAGTTTTGGTGCAGTTATAGCATATTAAATTAATTCTAAAGTCACATCAGAGTGACAGAAACTTGATCGTCTTCTTTAGGACTCACTGTTCTCAGTGTTAGTGGTAATGGTGCTGGTCAGGAAGAGCAGGTGCTCCCTTTCTCGGGCCAAGCAGTTGTACCTGCAGAGATGAGCCCTCTTCCTGAGACCTCTGTTTCCAACCACGCAGAGTCCAGAATAACCAGCTATGTCTCGTTGAGGGAGACTCCCATTCCAGGCAGGAAGCTTTTAACAAGTAGTACAGGGTTGACATACCTTTAAGTGCTTGATTATACAACTTTGATCTGGTCTGCCACCAGCTGAGATAACAGCAGATTTGAAAGTCAGGCAAAATTAAATACAGAAATTAAACTTGCAGTTATAACAGCATTGCAATGTACAGGCTTCTACCACTGAACCACAGAGCTATTGGACTTCTGATCACCATCTGGACGATGCACTTGGAGGGTGCTCAGCACCTTTTGCTTTGAAACAAAAAGGCTCAAAACAGGAGCTAACAAGAATTTCTGTTACTGAATTTCTCATATCTTAAATTCTCACTGCTGCAAACTGTCAGATTAAGGGAGGAGTTCTGCAGAGACATGGCCAGGAAAAATATTCAGAGTCTGGGGTGTACTGGCTCCTTCACTAATGAAGCATGTGGCCAGGTGTGCAAGGGACAGGGCAAAAGGGAATCTGCAATCCACCTAAGCATTCCCAGACCCTACTCTGCCAAGTGATCAAAAATTTGCTACTGCAACCAGAAAAGAAGAACAACTAGAGACAGGTAAGGCAATAACATCCAACATTGCCTGTCAGTAAAAACAATATTGGCATTGCTAGTAACAGGTCTTACACTAACTTTGCAAGGCATCAGGGTCAGGTTTTTAAGCTTGTTATCGGTTCATTCTGAGAACTTGCTGTGTGAACCAGAGCTCGGTACCAGGTGTGTCTTGTTGATGGGGGGCTTAAGTGTCAGCAGAAAAGGCCTTTGGGATGGACACCTGGATTGGAAAATGGAGACTGTAGGGCTACAAAGAACTTGCTGATGTGCAGTTACTGGTTATTGAAGAAGTACAACCCTAAGAACTAAAGAAAAACTGCCCTAAGCATAATGAAAAGAAGCAGCAAGAACATTACCAGTGACAAAAACCAGCTAATCAACAGGGTAAGTACCCGACTTGGTCTGTAAAAGTAACTCTTCCCAGGATTGTGCAACATGTAGTCCGGGGGAAAGGATTCAAAAGCTAAGAATTGTCTAGAAACCAACCCTCCTGTAAAAGGAGAAGGTCTTGAGTACGTAAGGGGTGGGGTTATCTCTGTAGGATCACTGAAACTGTAAATTGCCTGCCTGCTTCTCCTTCCACCCCTCCTGCCTGTCTGCCTGCTTCGCTCCCTCCCAAATGCCTGCTTCAAGGGCTCTTGTTGCCTCTGCCTGCACCCTGAAGGACCTTCTGATCAGCCATTCAACTGCCCAGGGTGATGTTCAGCAGTATCAATGTGCCTGAGAGTGTGCTACCCCCATAATCTCTATGCATTTTTCTTGTTAATCCCTCAATAAAGCTGTATTGCACATTAAGTCAATTTTCAGTAATACTGAGAGGTGCAGTAATGCATGAAGTCTATATGCTAATTTTGCCTAAATGTGCTAAAGCCCCAGAGTTGTGCTGTGGTAGAAACTTTTTGCTGTTCCTCCAGGCACAGTAGTTCCCACTTAGATGAGTGACACTGAATGGCACAAAGGGAAGTGACGTGTATTGGACCAAAGCAAGAACTAGTGGTTGTCCTGCTGTCCAAAGCTGTAACTTCCCTGAGTACTCTGTCTGTCTCACACTCACCATTGCTGCTGGGCTCTTCTGCTGGCATGCACTGTTCCACATCCTCGGGATCCAGAAAGTCCCTCTTCAAAACCTCAATGACTTGTATTCTTCGCAGACTCACAAGGTCTACATCTCTTAACTTCTTTTCCAGCTGCTTTACCATTTCTTTACCAGACTGGCTAGTCAAAATTGTGATCTGAAACACAAATTGAAATGTGCAAGAGCTGCCTCTACCCTAATCCTCCCTTGATAGGCGATGATGCCTGGTCTGTTTGAACAGCACAGGTCCCACCATGGAAAGAGGAGAGAAATCTCACTAAAGTGTCTCATCTATACAGAACCAAATTTAAAAGCATTTTCTTTTTTTTTTTTGGTGAGCTTTCGCTTATATTTAAGCCAATATGAAATGGATTGAGAGGTTCACTGTAGGAACATCAACAGGTTTTGTGCCATTGCTGGAAGAAGATGGAACAATCCACAACTGTCTTATATTCTATGCTTTGCACTTGTGGTCAGTGAGTCTCTGTGTGTACAAGAGTGGTTCTGCCAGAGACTTTCTGAGGGACAGGGCCATTTCCCATTACTGCATCAGTTATAGCTTAAGTAGACTAAATTTGGCTGTCTCACTTGAAGGCTGAATGGGATTTTATTTTTTTTAAAAAGTATATAGCCTGTCCTAAAGATGTTTCTTAAGAGAGCAACAGTAGGTGTTATTCCCACCTCCCAGTTTTGATGTAATACTAAGTGACTGCAAAGAGCTGCTTCATCACTGACAGTCAGCCACAGTTTCTAGAAACATGTCAGGCATGTTTGACACCAGCCTTTACCTTGAAAGAGTAGTTAGGTGAGAGAGTTCTGACCTGATAGTTTAGTGATGGTGAAGTACTGAGTCTTCTCAGCACATCTGCTCATTGCTCCAAAGGACTATTTAATAAGTCTAAATAAATGTTATGGTGTATCTTAGGTAAGGCTGCTAACAAATGTCCTGTAAGGGAGCATTTGGGGAAACTTAACAGTAGACCTTCACAAAGGAGTTCTACTACAAAGATATTAAACAATGCTAACAGCAGGGACAGTTCAAGGCTTAGGGATTTTATTTATTTATTTTGGTGTTTGTTTTTTTTTTTGGGGGGGAGGGGGATGTGCTGGCAGCAAGGAGTATACCTTCTCCATCCAGATCTATCCTTAGTGTTTATCCATGAGATATTGGGAACGAAGTAGTAATTATTATCTCCTTTATGAACTGACAAAAGCAGGCAATAGGAACTGATCTTGAGCTGAGGAGAACAGAACCATCTAAAGATGCTCTAACTATAGCTGTATAAAAAAAATAGTATTTCCTACACTAGCACATCTTAATTTCATTAAAACCTTTAGGTTATGTGATGAAAGCTCATCTACACACCCACAAAGGAGAACAGGATGACAGGCAGAAGGACCCAAATAATGCCCTCTCCTGGCTACTGCCCTCAGCCCCTCAAGCTCCCATTTCCCGTAGCCTGAAGGAGCAGAGAGGCACAGTATCAGACCAGGAAACCAAATCAGGAGCTTGGAGGAAGGGACACCCTCCAGGGGTGCTGCCTGGGCTGTCCCTTGAGAGCCCCTGTCCAGGTGCAAAACCCATGAGACTGATCATACTGTGAGCACCTTCTGACTGAGAGGGGGGCTTCTGCCTAGGGGTGCACACACATATTTATATATTCCTGCTAGCGTGTCTCCATCCTGCTCAGCCAGAGAAGAGCAGGCTGAGGCCACTGGTGCAGTCTGTGGCTGTGTCAGTGCTCCAAGTGTCTGTCTGATCTGTGTGACCAACTCTGCATGTATGTGTGATAGATGTGTGTCTGCTGGGAATGCATGCTCAGCCTCACAACTGGTTGGGCACGGAGCTGTGGCAGCCTTGCTCAGGACAGATCAAGGCCAATTTCCCTAACAAAGTATACTTGTCCAACAGAACTTATCCCTAGTGTTTGCCTCTGAGTTACTGGGAATGAAGAAATTATTACTGGCTCCTTTTAGGACCTAATGAAACTGGCTAACTGGGGTTCCAGGGTAGCAGTTCTTGAGCTGGGGATAGCTGAACTGTCTAGAAGATATAATTGTCTTTTGCAGAGCTACAGACAGAGTATTTGCTACACTGACACACCTTTATTTAATCAAAACCATGGCTGCATTACATCTGTAGCACATCACCTCCCATTTTATCCTTTTCACAACCTGAGCCACACTAGCACATGCTGGTCAGAGACCAGGAGAAGTATTGTACCACATTTGAAAACTGAGGTAGCTACTGGGACTTCCCTTCACAGTTTCTAGATACAATCCCTTAATGCCATTATACTTCCTAATCTTACAAAAAATGGTCTACTGGTGACTTGAAAAAAGCTTTTCATACTATTTCAGATTGGCCACGTTTCTGGCCCTGTAGCTGCTGCTGGGACTTTGCTGATGCTGCTGGTTTCCCCCCCTGAAGTCAGGACCTCAAAAGAGTAAGCATTTTCAATACTTTCAACAAATATTGGGGTTTTAAATGATTGCAGGTTGTAACAAAGTCTGCCTCTTATGCTTACTAGTCAGCTAGGAATGTTCTTGCCTCTTTGTGTGGTGTAACTGTTAGGAAAATGTACGTTTGCTTAAAGCCTAAATCTGATTTGTACAAGCAAATTGCTGGCAGCGCTCTTGTACTGTGCATACCAGCCATGGTCTCACGCTAAAGAAACTACTTCTAATATAACTACAATGCCTCCTTAAGCACTTGTGTTTCTGTTGGCTCACATGTAAGCATCCTTCATCACTGGCTGTACTATGTGCCTGTAATTTGCTGTTCCAGCCAGCACCACGGGTTATGGCACCTCAGTAACAGGGCCACCAGAATGTCAGTGTGGCAATCAGGCATTGATGCACAAAGCACTTAATTTTAATGAGCAACAAACACTCCAGATAGCTCTTATGCTAAACCTTAACTGCAAAATACTGGAATCAACTGCTTTATGAGGGCACTTCACTAAAGCATGAAGATCTTGAAGCAGAAGAAAGAAATTGTATTGGTAGAACACCCAAAAAACAGATGGAACTAGAGTTCCAGAAATCCCATACAGTAGGGTGTACTTTCTCATCTGTGCTTTATACTTCTCCTAATACGTTTTCTAATTATAGAATAGTTCTGGTGTTGGAATGGACTTCTAAAGGTCATCATCCACCCCACCCCCAGTTAGCAGGGCCATCTTCCACCAGACCGGGTTGTTTAGAGCCCCATCGAACCTGATCTTGAATGTTTCCAGGGATGGGGCATCTCCCACCTTTCTAGGCAACCTGGGCCAGTGTCTCACTAATGCTTTAAAGGATCACTGAAACAGAACTGCTGCTTCTCTTCACAGTGGGCTAAATAGAAAATGCTCCTGGGAGGTGTTAAATACTTGGTCATCACACATGGTCTACCTGATACAATTTAATTTAACAGGGTAAATGCCTGCTTTAACTGGCTTAAGTTATGCAGGTTTCACTTCCAAAAAGGTATCCTTTTAAAATTTTTTTTCCTTTTCTCAAAAGATACTGTATCTGAGCAAAAGCATTCAAATGCCTTCTGAGAAAATGAAACAAATACAAATCCAACTTATTCTGCATAAGCAAAGCAGTGCTTGTGATGAAAACAAAATTTCAGTCACTTCAGTATCTTAAACAGAAAGCTGACATTTTCAGAAACACATGAAATACCCTCCCCTCTTTCTGTGATGATCGGCTTTTATTGTTCAACAAATGCCTGGGAGTTGTAGGTGCTCTTACATTCACTATGTGCCTCCTTAGTGATCTGATGGTGTTTATTCATCCTTATGTGAAAGACCAAGGCCACCCCTTAGATCTCATTTAGGTCTGTGAAATACCTTTTGTCGGGGTTTGCAGAAGCCCCAGGTTCGCTTACGCAGCTGGCAGTACAGGAAGGATTGCTGGCTCAGACACAAGTCCTTTATCCTTGGAATTCTCCACAGAACTAAATTTTGAGCTAAAGTTCCTCAAGATAGGCAAGTATGATGTATTGCCTTTTGGAAGCCCTCAGTACCCTCTCCAATACCCGTGCTAAAAGCAAGTGTAGAATCATAGAATCACAGAGGTTGGAAGAGATCTTCAAGCTCACCCAGTCCAAACCCCACCTCCATCCCCACTCACTCACATCACCCAGAGCCACATCCAGACACCTCTTGAACACCTCCAGGGATGATGATTCCACCACCTCCCTGGGCAACCCATTCCAACACCCAATCACCCTCACAGGGAAGAAATTGTCCATGATGTCCAACCTGAATCTCCCCTGCTGCAATTTCAGGTCATTCCCTCTCGTCCTTTCACTGTGGGCACGGCAGAAGAGACCGACACACACACACACACACACCCCCCTCATCCCAACCTCCTCTCAGGGAGCTGTAGAGAGCCATGAGGTCCCCCCTGAGCCTCCTCTTCTCCAGGCTGAGCACCCCCAGCTCCCTCAGCTGTTCCCCATCAGCCCTGTGCTCCAGGCCCTTCACCAGCTCCGTTGCCCTTCTCTGGACACGCTCCAGCCCCTCAATGTCTTTTTGTGAAGTGAGGGGCCCAAAACAGAACCCAGCACTCACGATGCGACCTCACCAGTGCCGAGCACAGCGGGACAATCCCTGCCCTGGTCCTGCTGGCCACACTGTTCTTAATGCAGGCCAAGATGCCATTTGCCTTCTTTGGCCACCTGAGCACACTGCTTGCTCATACCTAGCCACTGTCACCCAGCACCCCCAAGCCCCTTTCTGTTGAGCAGCTCCAGCCATTCTTCTCCAAGCCTGGATTGGTGCCTGGGATTGTTGTGACCCAAGTGCAAGACCCAACAGTTGGCCTTATTGAACCTGTACTATAATATTTCAGATCTCTACGTTCCTTGAATTGCCTCTAGTTTTATTTTGGATATTTTTCAAATGAAATAGGATCATTATAAATGGTATCCACTAATGAAGCCACAAAAAAGCTGTCCTTAATTTAATTTATCTTTTATCTTAATTTACCTTTGCTTTATAAGGGATGCATTCTGTGAAGAAACATTTGATGCCTATCACAAAAAGCTCAAAGGGAAACCAGGCAGTGGAAACGGGGAATGAAATACAGTCAGCATGGAGCAATTCTGAGGGAAGACTAGGGCTGGCAAGTGTGACTGATGTCTGTGGGATTTGCTGTTGTATGGAAATCAGAAAAATTCAAAGTCTTCAGTGTGGACATTACTTTGAATGTGGGGAAGGGGATTCTATGTTCAGCCATCAGTGAGAGGCTTCTAGCCTACAAGGACAGCAAGGAGCTCCTCCTGCTGTTCCACTGACCCTCTATGAGGGTTCTGTAATACTGCACAAGATATTTCCTGGTAGATGTTCTCTACTCAGCAATTCGAGTACAGTTTGCTGAATGAAGTTTCTGAAGAATGGCCACATCTCCTGGGTTGTAGAGTTCTTGTCCTCCCTAAGAAATCTTTCAAGTTAGAATCCTTGCATGTTTGAGAGTGGGTTTTTGTTTGCTTGTTGTTTGAGTATTGCGGTTTTGCTGGTTTTGTTTTTGTTGGTTTGGTTGGTTGGTTTTTTGTTTGTTTGGGTTTGTTTGCTTGTTTTTTTAATACTAAAATCTACAACATCATTCTCTGGTTTGGGTATGCTGGAATTAATCACACAGACTGCTGTTCCAGCTAGGCACAACAGCCAGCTCTACATCTTCTCAGATTGCCCTGAGCATTTTTATAAAGACTCTCCCCTAGGGTCATCTTCAGATGGGACTGAGTATACACATCCAGGACCTTTGCAGGGCCAAGCATAGTGTAACAAACAATGTGAACTTGCTATTTTCTGATACCAGGAAGAAAAACACTTGGTCGTCTATCAAAATTATCAACAAAGTGGTGTGTGGTCAGATTAATTCCAGAAGAGTGGAGAACACACAATTTTCCAGGCTGATCCAAGTGTACAAGAGCAAATATAGGTTGGAAAATTGTCAGAAGAGGAGGAATTAGTGTTGCATCTATGTACACTGTTCCTAAGAGAAAATTAAAGTAGATTGTAAAAATGGTGGTCAACACTCTCAAATAAGTATATAATACCACAGGTGCCACTGCAGCAGTTGTCCTACACCCCCTTGTAATGAGAAGTATAGTATATTTGCAAAATCTTGAGGAACCAGGATCACTCAGTGTCGTATAATCTCCCTATATTCATGGACTAATTTTGACTGTAGCTATCTCATTCATTCAACTATACTAGAAGACATCCTGGATTTTGTTGAGTGTCAAAAAGGTCTTGTCTCAAAAGTGTACTCCAATGCCCAGCTATGAAGTTAAAGCACAAATCCCATTTGAAATGGTCAGGGAAAATACCCCAAGGCCCTAAGAACACACAGCGAAGCAGTAAATCAGGAAAAAGGCTTACTGGATACACACCAGAAGTGAGTCTTAATTACAGCTGGGAGAGACTGGCTAATCACAGCATGACTCTGGAAGGGTTTAAGGATCTAAGTAAAGTAGAAGGACTGGGGAAATTTCACTTGAGGGACTTTGGATTTCTTTTTAGGACTGACAAAGCTCCAAAACCAGATGGACTCTGAGCCTGTGAAGTCTGAAATGAAACATAGTTTGGAGCTGATGTTTCCTCATGTCCAGAAGAAAACACCACTTATGAGTCCTTCCCTTCTTGATAACTGCCTGTCATTTCATATCAGTTTATACTACTTTTTTAAAAAATACTACTTCTTGTGAACTTTGCTTTCTGCATTTCACATATGTTCTCATGTGCTGTTAGCAGCTTCCCTCCAACTTATGTAAGTATATATACTCAGCTGAGAATACAGCCACTACCACGCACCAGAATCTATTAGATCCTGCCCCAGGACTGCTGTACCATAGCTTTCCCTAGGTGTGTCCCCTTTTCTACAGGAATCTGCCCAGAGGGATTTGAGAACTTGATATATTGATTCTGTGCTAGTCATGCAGGATTTCTGGACTTGGATCTCCAAGACAGCTAGACTGCTGGACACATAAAATCTTCTGGCATGTTCACTGGGGTGAATATGGGCTCATGAACATAGCCTCATGCCAGAGCCGCTGCTCAAGCTAAACAGTGACAACAAACCTATTCAATTTGCTTAGGAAGCACTGGACAGACCTGCTGTATGCATGTTCATTCCCACTGAGAATCCTGGGAAACAAGGCACCGGTACAGATGTGGACTGGAATCCCAAACACCAGGCTGTCCTACCATACCGACTCATGTCATCAACCTGTCCAACAAGACAGGCTGAAGTCCCTGTTCTTTCTACTTTCTCCAGGCAAATTATCAATAGCCAGTCCCAAAGCTTCACAAAGCCGCAGCAGAAAGGAAATGTTTGCATATGGTCTTTCAAAATGCTTTGCTCTCCATTCCCAGGGCCTTCCTCCTTAGAAGGAAGTTTAGGAACTGCTACGGCATGGGATACAGAATAGCACGTAGCCTAGAGCTGGAGTGAACAGAATTACCTCTCATGATGCAGGAATGCTTATTTAGCTGTAGAATTTGCTTTTAGGCTGTCTCTTATGAAATTTCCTAAGCTCTGTGAGTGTAGGTGGAACATGATACATACATTCATAAAGCATTATTCCTGAAGTGGGAAGTGAGACAGACAGTGCTCATAATGCATTAGCAGCTGCACCTTATTCAGGGCCTTGTAAAGTGCAAGGAGTGGTGATAAAGTACTAATGCATCAGGATTGCAGCAGGCACAGTTCTCCCCTAAATCTCTGGGGCATAGGCAAAGCGATTAGATTGCCCCTTTCGTTCCGTGTCTGCCATAAAGCTGTCAGAGGTTACCCTTTTTCCATTCACTGGATGCAAGCCAAGAACAGACGTGATGCTTCCTGTGTTTCAGGGGCTGTCTTTAGTACAGAGTTTACAATGGTCTTTTTAGACACTTCAGTTATTTCACGCAGGCATTGCCAACGATGTATTATAAGTGAATCTTGCTACAATTTGCAGAGTTGGAGCCCTGTGGAACTCCCAAGCTGCCACTGAGAAAAAAAAAGACTAATTGTAAACAAACCCTCTTGTTATTCCAAATACTGATCATATTTTCTTTTTAATCTGAAAACTGATTTGAAGAGGACTGTGCCAAGACAGTGACCATTCTGTAGGATTTTCCTCTCCTTTGCAACCACTCTAACTACTCGGGATGAAATGCATTTCTTCTGTTTATGTGAGTTCCCTTTCAATGAATTGTGGACATGCTTTCAAGCACAACCAGGACCTTTGTACAAACATCCTATTGTCTCAGTGAAAGTTCCACACACTATGACCACAGACTGTAACTGTAGGCTGAAAGGAAAGTCATGTGTAAGTACTGTGAGTGTCTTTGCCTTTAACACCATTCTTGGTATATGAAAGTAATCAAAAACCATCCAATCTTATGCCTGGAAATTAAATTTTCCTATACTGTGAAGTAAGTCAGTCTCCATAAGCAACTCAAACTTGAATCTGTCTTATTTCCATTCAGAGATTGCCACATGGGTTTTTTGTGAGGGCTGATTTTCTTAATTACTCTCTCCTTCCTATGGACTTTAAGTACCACCTAGACTTATCATCTTAATGTGCTAACAAGTGACACGTCTGGTGAATGACTCCTATTACCTTCCCAACATGTTCTTACCTCCACAGAACTATTTGCTGAGCCTCCTGCTACTGTGTGTCTGCTGTATTGTTTGAACTGTTGCAATCCATCCTGCACAGCTTGCGGGACTCCATTTCCCCCCTGTGGGAAACAGCCTTCTCTGGGTAGTGAACGGAGCTCCGAAA
Organism: Aegotheles bennettii; assembly: GCA_013398125.1. NCBI lineage: Eukaryota > Metazoa > Chordata > Aves > Caprimulgiformes > Aegothelidae > Aegotheles > Aegotheles bennettii. The sequence goes on from VZRW01002721.1 coordinate 142,792, forward strand.
TGCAGGCTTGAATTCGTGCAAAGTTTTCTCTCACTTGCTGAAAAACAGTATTCAATTAAATTGAAAGACTGGCAATGTCAAACTGATAACATTGGGATGTAAGTTAAGCTTCCCTGCACAAATTATGTTTAACTATTTCTGACTGCACATCTCCCCCAGGCACTGACGCACAGCTCGGTGCCATAGGCCTTGGCATGTCCATGTGTGACCCTGCCCCTTCGTTACACAGCTGCAAGAATTTGTAACTTCACACTGTGCGTCCAGCAAAACGTTATAACCCATGACATTGTTTCCAGAGAAAAGCTACCAAAAGGAGAGATCACAGCTGGCCGTGAGCCAGGGTAGGCACTGTGCCCACTGCTCTGTCTGGCTCTTTCCACATGCTGCACTCTCGCCCACTTCAGTCTCTTTATTTGCTAGTCCCTGTAGTTAAGGTGTTTCTCCCTTGTTTCTTTTTCAGCCCTTTTTGTCAGGGAGGCTCTGGGAGTTGCGGGGGATGGCTGCCCATCCTACAGGAAAACCAGTAGGAAGAGGGCCCATCAGCTGGAGGTGCTCTGCTCCAAGTCCTTAGTCTGACATTAACATTTTTTGATGCTTTAATGCTCACTTCCCCTCCTGTCACCATCTGTCATACTCCACCAAATAACCACAGAAAGGTTATTTACTTTCTCCTTCGTTTGCTCTTCTTTGGCATCCCCCTGCCCTTTCCAGGCAAGCTTTTTGGACTTGTTAGAGTTAGACCAACAGAGGAGACTGGTAGGAACAGAGACCATAAACAAGAGCCCCGGAAAGACTAAGAAAAGGGTAACTGCATATGACACTTCCCCATGTACTCTCCCAATCTCTATTTTCAGTTCTGGGGCTTTCCTGACTTCATACGATTTGTCTAATAAGCAACCTTTAATATAGCTCTATTGTGGCTCCTCACTGAGAAGTACCAAGTCGTTCTCTAGCTAGGCCAGAATGTGATAAACAGTGTGCCCTGTTGAGACAGAGCGGCAAATTCAGGAGTACAGACAGAGCAACGGAGCCCCAGTATTTCTGAAGGAGGCTGAAACGGAGCAGATGTTTACCATATAGAGATGAAAAACTGCTCCTGACTCCAGAAGTTGCAGAAGCCCAGATATCACTATTAGTGAAATTAAGTTAAAGAAGATAATAATCTTCCTATACTTTGCTGTTCCTAATAGAGGAGAAACAGTCCTGAAAAACATCCTTCAGCACAACAGATGTCCAAAGTAAAGAGATGGCTCACCAGGCAGAACACTCAAGCAGGGCTGGGCAGAAGGGGGTGAGGGCTCAACACTGGCATTGTGCCCATCCAGTGGGTATTACGCACTACTGGTTCAACTCCTTGAGTGTGGACTCTGCTGTCTTGGACAAGTCCCAGAGAAACACAATATTATGGCAGAAGACTTGATGTGATTACCAGTCATGCAAACAGGAGGAAGGGGTATTTTTTAGCTCTCTGTACAGCATTGCTGAGTCCAGTATTGGAATATAGCATTGAAAAAACCACAACAGTGAATACATAGGAGGGCTTGGAAGTTATTAAGGGCCTGTAAAATGTCTTGTTAGACTTATACCTTGTTCTCTCTCATTTATCAGTTTCAATATTGAGAAGGGACGTGACTATGTTTAGAGGAAGAAAGTTTAAAATACAAGCAGGTACAATCGAGCCAAAAGAGGAAATATATTAACAAATCACTGGAAGCCAAAGCAGATAAATGCAAATTAGAAACCAGGTGCAAGTTTCACAATGACAATGATTAACCAGTAGAAGGAATTAACAGAAATACTTCATTTTCCATCTTGTAATATCTTCAGATACTTTGACGTCTTTCTATGGGAAGTGCTTTAATGATATATGGGTACTTTAGTGAAATAGTACAGCCTGTAACATGAAGGAAGCCAAACAATGATCTAAGGGTTCCTCTGTCTTTAAAAACTGTGATTATCAAAATGAGGAATTGTTATTTAAACAAAAAAGACAGTCTATCACGAGCAGCAGATTCATATGATGGGGCAAGTAGAGGGATTGTGTCGAAGTGCAGTTGTGCTCTGAAGAGGCACAATTACCAAGTGAGATCTGAGGTTGCTGTCAGTCAACACACATTGGATCAGTGTCAGGACATACCTAGCAAATACAAAAGCAGGTGTTTGGCCCCAAACACTTACAAATGAACTTGGACATAATGCAAAATCACAGAAAACAGGCCTGGAACCAGTTGTGAGACAGATTACCTAGCCCATCCTACAGTGACATGCCAGGATGCAAATTCATCCTAGGAAGCAAGACAAGTGTCTGTTCCTGAAGCACCTAACCAGAGTGATTTCACAACACCTCCAGAAAATGTTTCTTTGATAAACTCTTAGTTATCCTTGTCACATTGTCTATAACCTATTCTACAAAATAAACACCACTATTAGCCCCAGTCTTCTTGCAGCTCGCATTTGCTGTGACTTTTTTTCCCTGTCGGCCTCTACCTTTCCTGAGATCACTGACAAAATATTTCAGGATGTTTTCACCACTGCTGAATAAAGTGGAAGAGTTAATACTGTGTGTTTACACTGCATTGCATAAATGAGAGTGCTCAGTATGACTGTTTATGGTGGTATGACTTCCTAGATTCTTGTGAACTTTATGATGCTTCGTAATCCCAAACTTTTATTGTGGAGTCATTCTCCACCAACATATATTCTGCTGTATATCCCTTGATGAATGAAATACTTGTTCTTACTGTCTTTGATCTATATATTTAAAAGCTGTGTGGGTGTGGCACTTTGGGCCTTGGATTGGACTTGGCAGTCAGTGTTAGGTTTAAGGCTGGACTCAATGATCTTAAGGGTCTTTTTTGACCTAAATGATTCTATAATTTCAGGATATTTCTCAAATTTGGCAAAAAATATTTTGAATTCTGATCCTTTCCCCTTAAATGTCTGGAACACAACCCCCCCCCCCCAACATCCCCCCCTCAGTGGTAGTATTTGTGTAATCAACACATATGCAGACCATTTCACTACCAAAGTGATTACAGCTGTAGAGTTATGTTTGATATTTTGATGGAGAAGCAGTCATGTAGCATATGAAAGGGAGAGGTACAACACACGTTCTACAAGGAAACAGCACAAAACCTAATTTATGCACATGAGCAACTTCACAGATCAAAAACATGACACTCCTTCTAAACATCATTCTTGCATAAAATCCACCTCTTCCATAAAGTCTGTGAAACTATGCTCATTGAAAATTATTAATTTTTAGACAGAAATCTGCAGTAAATTGTAACTTTCTTTAATGAACTGCAACCATGTAGTGCATTCATGTTTGTTAGATCCCAAGAAACACAATTTCACACGTACTGTAAAGGGAAGCAGACACTCCTGCTGGTTCTGCACCACGTAGAGGCTCAGCAGGGGAACGCGGCAGGGGCCTGTCAAACCGCATGCCAAACAGAGCGTGTTCTCCAGAGCTTCGGCGAGTACAGAACAAGTGTTGGTCCAGGAAGGTGATGTGACGTCCACAATGAGAATCCGTGATGGCTGCTGGCTGTGTAATTTAGTAGCAGAAAACGTTTTCCGTGTTTCTGAGGGCAATTTTCTGGAATTCATGGCTTCTGAACACGGGTATTAGACGCCCAGTTATCCATCTAAATCTGAACAGGAAAAATCAACAAGTAATAGCAATGAGTGAGACTCTCCCTTTCCCATCCACTTGAGAGCAACCTGAGACGTAGCAGACAGTAACGAAACAGAGTCCTACAGCTTTCTGCAAAGCAAACATTGTCCATGCTCTGAGATAAATCCATACAAAGACAAGCGAAAATGCATATGGTCAGAAAACAGAATGATTCAACTAAAGAAAATGCCTGGCAGGTATACTCTTACAGATGCAAGGGGAGCAGTTAAAAATGTTAATAGCATAGCCATGCCCAGCCCATAGATGAACTGTGTGATGTCGCACGATCCCTCAGTATGGCTCAGCTGTGTGGCACCAGTCTCCAGCAAACCAGTGAGCTGGTGGATAGCAGTGAGCTGGTGGACAGCAGGGCTCTGAAGTCCAACTCCTATCTCTGCAGTGGCCAAGCGACGATACCCAAACGTCCTGAGGAGAATACAGTCCCTACTCCTTGGTACCCAGTATGAGACAAGTAGCTGTTGTATCCAGAAAAGGCCTGCATGGTGCAGCAAGGAAACATTGCATAGACATAAATTTTACTTTGTGGATGGTGGAGAACTGACCTTTGTCCTTCAGAGTATCTAGCACCCGGGGGTAGTTCTCTGCACTGGCAAAGCCTTAATGAATGCAGTGCTAAGGTTGCTCAGCAGTATCTTACACTGTTCAAGAACATGGGAGTGCTGCAAGCCTTAAAACATCTGTAACGTCAGAAACTCCAGCAGAAAGTATTTTCAGCCAAACACCAGCTTTGATCCCAGAGCTGGCTGGAGATGCTGGGAATGTCATGCACAGAGGTGGCTTTGCTTCACGTGTCACAGAGCTGTGCCAAATGATGCAGAAATCTGTTAGAACAGTTTGGTGGTGCTGTCAGTGTCGCAGGCAACAGCTTGCACAAGGAAGGAATCACAGAATCACAGAATTCTAGGGTTGGAAGGGACCTCGAAAGATCATCTAGTCCAATCCCCCTGCCAGAGCAGGGTCACCTAGAGTCCATCACACAGGAACGCATCCAGGCAGGGTTTGAATGTCTCCAGTGAAGGAAAGGAAGGATTAGCGCTTCTCAGATCCCGGGTCCTGTGTGTGTGGGAAGCAGTGCCCTGGGAGACCATGGATCCCTCAGACACACGAACAGAATGTGAGGTCAGGACATGTTTCTCCCCCACCTCTTTCTCTGTGTTCCCTTTCCAATATCCACACCCCCATCCCGCAGCACCACTCCGTGTCTCTGCATGTGTGAGGCTCAGCTGGTGCTATTTTGAGAGACTTTCCCACAATCTTTAAGAAAATTTGACCATTTTCATCAAACAGTAAGCACAGAAGAAGCAAAAAGCAAACAGGAGGAGTGTGCCATCAGGTCTTGTGTCTTTCCTGTGTCTCGTGTATGAAACAGAGGAAACCACTCAGCCCTGAGCCCAGCGTGAACACCTTGTAGTTTGACTCAGAGGTTTAAAGGCAAAGTGTTCACACGAACTCACCCTGAGACCTTGAATATGATGTTTGTTCACCCTTGGCTCATTTCCTTTCAATGTATACTTCTTAAGCACAAAAGCCAGCATTTTCCTGTTAAAAAATTATTTTTCTTCCTTTGCCATGAACAAAGATCCTGTCTAAAATCTTCTAGTCACTGAATCTAAATACATCTGCGCAAAGCACTCAGTGCTGTTTCTAAGGATACAAAAAATGCTTTAAAAGTGTGTCTTGTAGTATGTAACATAACAGTAGTATGTAACCACAGGAGTCTACTTGTGCCCAGAAAGAGAATCTGTATAATTGCCTATACCTTCTTGATACGGACTAGAATAAATTCTTTCTTCCTACAGCTGTGTAAATCTCCAGAGGCTTAGTAAAGTTTGAAGTGACCCTGGATGTATATAGCTGGGCTCTGATCAGAACCCAGGCCAGCTGCATTCCTGTAATCTATCTGGTATGTTCAGCTGAGACAAATAACTCTTTCTTGTTCACCAAGGAGAAAAGCTACTGTATTTCCTACAGCCTCCAGCACTTTGGAATAAGAATTTCTGTAAGTCTTGAAAAGAGCAAGGAATGCATTCCTATTTGATTGACATACCATCAGAAAAAACCTCTGCTTCTAGGATGTTTGTCAGTGAAGGCAAAACAGACTGATCACAGATTGAATTTCAAAACTGAGGATAACACTTCAGAACCGGTGAAAAAGTTATATATAGGGAGATCATGTACCTATGTCTAGGTATCCTGCTTTGACTAGTAACCCGATATAATTCCATTGGAAAATTAAAAACTGCCAGATACCATTTTAATCAGTGTCTCTTCTGGAGCTTTACAATTTACAGGGCAGTATACTAAATTACTTCACTGAATCTAGGAAAATACTTGTCTGTCTGCATTTTTGTGATGACATTTCATACTACTGGACTCTGCAAGCCCCCAGTGCTTTCTCAAACAAGAAAGCAAAACCCATCCTGCAGTCAGAAATTTAGATTAGTTCTGTCTTTGATTTGCATTGGTTTCAGAGAGAAAAATGAGCCTTCATTCTGAAAAAGACACATTTTTTCTAAGTTTGAATGAATTCTCTCATTCTTGACACTGCATCAGGGCTACACTTATTTTAAACTGCTTGAGTAAAAGGGATCCCTCATCAGCCATGCTCTTTATCAAATGAATGAATGTAAAATCTTCATAACTGTGGCATCTTAATTAATCTCTGCTTAGCAATATTCGTACTATTTATATGCAGTTGTCTCTACAATAGACATACAGTATGAACTGCCCACCTCCCTTACAGCCTATGCCAGCTACACTTAGTTGTGAGGAGGTTGGATAACTGAAGAATCCTGTGTAGTCTAACTGGTTGCTATGGTAACATCACATCTTCATTTAAGCAGCAAGTGAACTGCCAGAGAGCCTGGCCTAAGGCACACCATAATTCAGTGTGCATCAGTGAAAGCTGTTCGTTCTAGCAGCTGGTGTGACATTAACTTACTGCTCAACAAAACAGAACTTACCAGCTGTCAGAGCTAGTTGCTAATGGTGATGTTTTCCTCAATGCAAGAAGACAAAAATTTTTCAGATCTAGAAAGACAGGGACAGAAGGAACCTTTGCCATACTGAGTAACTTGTGAGTGCTGATGATGTCCTGCAGTTGTACATTATCCTATGTGCTTAATTTGTTCCAGTTATACAAAACCATTAAATAATATCCAAGTCTAAAAAAGTGTAAATGAGAGGCAGCACCAAAGCCCCTGGTTAGAGAATACTAAGGACAGGCTCCATCTTCCTTCTAATATGAGAACCAGCAAAACCTGGATCCAATCTCACGCTAACTGTGAAGAAAAAAACAACAAAAATGTGAATAATAAGTTTAAGTTAAGAATGAATGAGTTTAAGTTAAGAATGGGTAGCTGAGCACTACAGGCCTACACCTATGAAGACAACTACTTTGACAGTGGCCTCTTACAGACAAGCAGGGAGTAAAATGAAGAAAAACTTAAGATGCAATAATAATGATTACAAGCTGCTGGTAAAGAAACAAACAAAGTGGTGAACAAAAGGCACCAACAAACAGTAATGGTCAACAGGTTTAAGGACAATAAAAACTTATTCTGTAAATTATTAAAGAATAAAAGCTACTTCTTAAACACACCAGGAACAAAAGACAATCTCAAAATAGTATAAATCTGCTATTAGCTTATAAGGATAAGCTTTTTTCTACGATGCAGAAAAATGTTCAATAAATATTTTGATCTGCATTTAGAAAAAAAAGCACTGATAACTAATTATTCTCTTTTCCATTAGTGGTTAGGGAGGATATTAACCTGCAGCTGCTAGGACTGTGAGTTTTACATTTTAGAAAGAGGATCTTTGTGCCCAGGAGCTCTTTGAATCATTCCTATCAACCTTTAACTCATCTCAGAGCTGTGCAAGTTCCAGAGTAACCATAATGTTCTTGTTTAAGCAAAGAGCATGCAAAATGATCCAGATAGCAACAGCCTATTTGTCATACTGTACATGCCAGGCAAATTCATAGAAACAGTGACATAATGCAGTCAGTAACAAATTAAAAATAGTTGCATAATTATGCAAAATAAATCACATTGATTTTAGTAGGATTACACATAGGCCTTGGTGGTCAAGACAGGGGTGTCATCAGAGTATAATTTACTTCTATTCAGCATCTAAACACACTTGCTTTTAGCCACCATATCACTGTAAAAAGCAATGGATCCCTTCAATGAATAGATTAAGAGCTTGTTAATGGAGAAATTGCAGGTATCTATAAATGAGGATTACTCAGTAAAATGTTTCTACTGCAGTTATACAGCTATAAATTTTTTACTTAATTAGGTAGAAACCTGATGATACACAAAAATTTCCTTCATAAAATTTATAGAAGACCCAAACACTGACATTGCAAAGAAGAATAATTTGTAAGGGCTTAACAGAGTTGCTCATCAAACTCTGCTCATTTGTTTACTATACCTTTTAATATAGCCAAATGCTATTAACCACAAGAGCAGCAGAGGTAGCAGCAGATAAGAGTTTATGTCACTCAGAAAGTCCCCAAGCTGTGCGTAGCTGGAGGCAGGGAGAGCAGTCTGCAGCAGAATCACTGCAGATTCACCCTCCTCCTACACTCTTTCCAAAGCATTTGCTGTGGGCCACAAGTTCACAGAGGAGATGGATTTTGGGTTTTACCCTGTGTCACTAGTTTCCTATATTTATCATGTGGAGTTTCAAACTAGCTGGTTTAAAAATGTGACATCTGATTAAGCTTCAAGACCCTGGGAAACATGAATATTCTCATGTGGAAAACAGATCAAGCTGCATAAATAAGTGGATTTAGTAGAGAAAAAAACAGCAAGTCATGGAGAATCCTGAGCTGTGAAGTTGCTGTGCAGTGTGGATGGCCTCTGGGGTGTAACTTTTTGTCTACCTAGCTTAGAAAGGAAGGCGTTTATTTGAAAAGGTCAGGACGAACAGAAGAATTAAAACAGGCAAACAAAAAAGTTAGCATAAAATCAAGCGACTGAAAATAAAATTACTCAAGATCCTACGTAACAGAAGATACCACATTTTTTTATACACCAGTGCTATAACCAGTAACAAATAAGGGCCCTTAGGATTGTGCTTTTATTGACATAAAATCACCAAATCTTAGCAAGAATAGTCACTTTACCATATTGTTAAAATCACTCATTGTAACTTCATAGCTTTTTTCTTAAAAAAAGAGGAATTATAACATTTTAGGAGCTTAGAAAAAGGCATTTTCTACTGAATCACTAAAAATGATGCATCAAATGATTGTGAATGCTTGTCAGCATGTGTTGACAGACAAAGCAAAACAAGGACAAGTTCATGCATAATGCACATGCCCAAGTGCATCTACAGCACAACCAGCCAACTCATAAAACCCATCACAAACGCTCTGAGGAGAGCTGTGTTATCGTGAGGGACTTCTGCTTGAGTGATGTGCTAGAACTCTCGGAATTAAAACTTTTTAGGTATTGTAATATCTTTTTGATGAGATTGTATGTATGATTAATGAAGCCTCAGAGGGCATATACTCTGTATTGTCTGGCATCTTGATTAAGAAACTAGAATGATATGAAGTCAACACACATATTAAACAGGTAAAACCCTGCATAAGTCATAAGTCTCAAAGCGTAACTGTAGACAGGCAATCATCACTGAGGGTGCTTAGTAAGTGCACAAGAAATGATCAGATACATGCACGCACCAGAGCAGACTGAAATTGTCCTCCATGGTAATACCTCACAGACAGACAGGCTCACTTTTATTTCTTTCTTTACTCCTACTCCCTTACACAAGGCATCTTGAATCCTTTTCAACGCAATGAAACAGGATGGAGCAAGAGGGGACTGCTATTTCCCTTCCATCACACCTTCAAATATCCCTTAAACTTATGTTCAGGGCAATTTTCTGAGAGATAGGGTATCTTATGTGAACTCTTAACCCTGAGAACAGCATTGAATCCATACCTCAGACATTCTGGACATCTTTTCTAGCCATTAATCCAGTGCACGAGACAATTAGTGGCAATAAACACATCAGCTTCAGCAGAGGAGCGATCTCTTCTTGCTTTTTGACTGCAGCAGTTTTAGTTAATAGCACCAGGAGAGAATGGGTATGTGCATCCTCAGTGGAAGCAGCTGCCTCACCGTAACCCAGACCTGAGCAGTTACATGCCAAAGAGGGTAGGATTTAAGATACTGCTTCCATTACACTACTTCAGCCTGGCCACTTGAGGTAATTCCTTGCTCAGGGTTAGACCCAGAAATCTAACACCGTGGTCCGGATTTTGCTTCAGTTCTGCACAGGATCTTCCCAGAAGTGACTGAATAGGGCTTGCACCTAAGCAACCAAAAGCGATGCTGAAATCACAAATGTCAGACCAAAGATGCCGTCTTCAATCTCTCCATCACATCCAAATTCTGCTGGGCTGTGTACAGTAAGAAGCTGAATCAGACAGAACTGCTGCGGGGAGGGTTTTGAAAAGGAGATTTGGAACAGCTACTCCTCTCAAATCTGCCCCATGGGGAGGCAAACCCTGGTAGAGGAGAGCAGGAAAGACATCCTCACAGATCCTGAGGCCCTTGGGATCCCTTGGGAGAAGTACACACCAGCCTGCAGACTGATTCCCCAGAGTCTACGACCTCCTTTCCTATGCAGCTGCCCCTTGAGTTATGTGTTAATGACATGTTAATAATAATTCTTGTTAATCAAGAATAAATCCCTACAATCCTAACACATGCCCACTGCTTACAAACACAGTTCTATGTGTTTAGAGCACGTGCTACAACCCAACCCCCTTGTATCCTGGATGTGACCTCTGAGCCTCTAAATTTGCAGTTTCACTGTAACATTCTCATAGGTTCATACTTCCTGCATTATTTTTTTAAAAGCTTTTGAAAGCAGCACCACCTCATGCATGAGCCCTGTGACTGGATACTCAGAATGGGAATACAGCACACAGCAACCCGCTGCACTTACCACACAGGAAAATCTGTGCTCTGTAACCGCACGTCCCACCAGGAATACCAGAGAGGACCCAGGCAGCTGTGGCAATTGGGGTCTCTCCATCAGGCAGCGTTCGCCCTGCGCACGGGTCTGTCCTGCGGCCCTGCCGGGGCAATGGCAGCTCCCCTGCTCAGCCTCAGCGCAGCGGGCAGGCTGGCCGCAGGGGTGAAACACCACCCGTGCCATGAGAGACACAATCGTGTAGGTTGGAAAAGGTCATGGAGTCCAGCGGTCAACCTAACGCTACCAGGCCCACCACTAAACCACGTCCCTAGGTGCCACCTCTGGGAGAAGGGTCAGGAGGGAGCTTCCCCCCATCCGCGGGGAGCCGGCCCATGGGGGACGTGCCCGTGGCAGCCGCGCTAGGCCGGGCAGGGCCTGCTGTGAGGACGTGCCCGTGGCAGCCGCGCTGGGCCCCTGGTGTAAGGGGGCCGTGCAGAGGCCGGCGGCGGCGTTACCTGCTCCGCAGCCCGGGCAGAGGTGCCCAGGAGTAGCGCGGCGATCCCGGCGGGCGGAGATCCCGGCGATCGCGACTCCGACTGCCGCCGCTCAGGGCCGGCCCCGGCAGCGCCCTGGCCCAGACCCCTCCTTCCCCCGGCCCGGGCCCTGCTGCGCCGGGCGGGATGGGGCTGGGTGCTCGCAGGCACACTGCAGCGGCCACAGCCCTGCACAGGCGTTATAGACGGGCACAGATGTGTATAGGTGTTATAGATGGGTACAGATGTGTATGGGTGTTATAGACGGGCACAGATGTGTATGGGTGTTATAGATGGGTACAGATGGGTATAGGCAGGCACAGGTGTGTGTAAGCAGGCACACACGTGTATAGGCAGGCACAGGCATGTTTAGGCAGGCACAGATGTTCACAGGCAGGCACACACGTGTATAGGCAGGCACAGATGTTCACAGGCAGGCACACAAGTGTATAGGCAGGCACAGGCGTGTATAGTCTAAGAATGTGTGCTGGAGATCTCAGGCTAAGATCAGTAAAGGTTCTTGCCATTTCAGAAGAACATTATGTACTAATTTATAAATTAAATATGCCAGTTGAATAATAAATTTAGTAAAGCTATGAACTATACTAAAATAAATGTGCATTGAATCTCTATTCCATTCTGATACCTCATCAAATGTGTTCCTGATCAGATACTACAACAATCTCTTATCTCCCATGCCTTTATCATTCATTTGACCATGTGTTTCTAGTCGTTGTGGATGAAGATTATAGATAACACAATAACCCGAGCAGTAAATAATAATAAGTACAGATCAGCTAGAATAGAAATGTGTAGGTCTTATTTGCAGGTTGCAGCATATTTGTGGGAAACAAGAGAATTTGGTCATGGTGACGATTGCAGAACATCTCAGAGCGACACAACTGTTACGAGATTTCACACAACTGCTTAAGGGGATTTCAGATTCGAAGTACAGAAGTCTCTGTATCCTAGTGCAGAGGGTTCAGTAATCCATCAGACTGAAGAAGATAAAATCCAAGGACTAGAAGCTGAAGCTAGAAATTTACTTTTAGGATGTTTTGTCAGGGAAAGCGTGGCTGGAGTCTCTGAATCTTTATTATTAGTAGTAATAATAGTGTGTTTATATATATATATATTTTCTACAGCCATCTAGCAGGACTTAATGGCACTGAACACTGTTCAAACATGGAACAAAAACTCCAAGACTACAGAAAGCCAAGAGTATAGAAGTGATCAACATTGCAGGAAAGACTGGTTTGCATTGTGTAAGTCCACTGTGAAGCCATTTTTAGAGAATTTGTGCCCTTCTGATCCTGCCATCTTGAGAGGGATAAAGTACATTAGAAAAAGTCAGGGAAAAACAATGGTTATGAAATACATGTCAGAGTTTCTGAGTAAGGAGAGGTTAAAGAGCTTCTGATTGCTTAGCTTCTAGAGGAAGTGTCTAAGGGGATATGTGACAGAACCATTCAAGGTTGTGAATGGTGTTGAGAAAGCAAACAAAAATACTTATTCATATTTCTCTCAACGAAAGACCTAGGAGGAATTGAATAAAATCTGGCATGAGTTTAAAGCAAAGAAAAAAAAGAATTTTCTCATACAGGGCATAATTAGAATCTATAGGCAGAGGATGGTGTAGAGGCCAAAAACATGAATGAATTTGAAATGGTTTTGGAATTACTTCATGAAATGAGACTCCATCAGTGGCTGTTAAACTGAGAGATGCAGATAAAACCTTTGTCCTATAAAAAGTTCCTAATCTAGAGATGTTTCAGTGGGATTATCACCTTTATCTGCTCAGTTATTACATTTCTGCTGTCAGCATCTTCTGACTACTGCCAGAAGCACCATACTGGGCAGACAGGGCCTTAATCTGACCCAGCTCCCCCAGGTTAGTTCATGATGATCAGCAATGGGGTCAGAATATTATTTGCCAGATGTTACTGAGATTCTTAAAACATAGGATTAATATAATTTATTACATCTAAGGAGTTACAAATAAAATACAACTGCTTTCAGGAGGCTAGTGGTTTTCATTTGTGGATAGCGAGAGTAAAAGCACAGCATGAGAAAAAAGACAACAAAAAAAACAAACCCAAAAACTGTCCATAGAAATTGCATTTTAAGGCTTATTGGAATTATAAATTGAATGTATGACACTGAATGAAAAAAGGGCAATAGGTGAAGGATGTACCAGGTCTCTGTGGGTACTACAGAAGCTAAACCTACCAGAAGGATGGGGATATGCCCCCTCTGGTCTTTGAGTATATAAGGTGATGATGCAAAAGGGAGGAGAATAAACCCCATTTTCCCCAGTGAACAGGACAAGTCACAATGGTGTTTGAATAAAAGCTGTGTAATAATGAAGCATTGGGAATATATTACCTGAGGAGAATATGGCATCTTTTTCATGGGAGGTCTTGAACACATCAGTTTTTAGGACCAAAGGCGTTCTTCTGTCACATCCGGACATTTTTTACACCATCTGGTGTGATTTGATGTGTCTGGGTTCCCGTGGGGTTTTTGTCAGAGGTGAACAGGCTGTCAGGGTCGATTCCGTCCCCGCCACCCGCAACAGTGGGAGCCGCATGGACATACAAGGAACTTACTGAAAGCACTTCAAAAGAGGTGAATTTTGGAGCAAATGCCTTGGCAATAGAGCAGACGTCATGTTTAGCCATTTCTTACCAGTCGATAGGTTTGTGGGATTCCTGTCCCTGAAGGTTTCTAAAATTTGTCATCCTGCCTGTCCAGAGGGTGAAGAAGGTGGTGTGGGGTGACTAAAGTGGTGATACTGGTGTCAGGTGAATAATCAGAGTATCTGTTCCAGTGCGGGGTCTCTAATGATGCAGTGTGTGCCTTGTTAGCTGGTGTTGGTCAGCTGAGGATAAAATCCAGCTGAAGCAGCTACTGCTGAATACCTAAACTGTTGGTGTTTCATGTCAATTACATAGGGTTTCCTGTGTATGCTGAGAGCACAGCAAATCTGTTAGAGTTCATTTATCCTACTTGGGAGGCTTTTCCTGTTGGTGCTAGATCTACTATCGAGTCAAATGGAGACTTGCTAGAAAAAGAGCTTTCACCTATTGGCAAATTGGTGGAAAAAGATAT
>VZRW01002722.1:0-36756 GCA_013398125.1 Aegotheles bennettii
AGCAAAGAATTTCTTCCTAATGTATGACCTGAATCTCCCCTCTTTCAGCTTAAAACCATTCCCCCTTGTCCCATCACTCCATGTCCTTGTCAAGTTCCTCTCCAGCTTTCCTGCAGCCCCTTCAGGTGCTGGAAGGTGCTCTAAGGTCTCCTGGAGCCTTCTCTTCTCCGGGCGGACCCCCCAGCTCTCAGCCTGATCCCATACAAGCTGTGCTCCAGCCCTCGGAAAAGCCTCCCAGCGCTGCCGTGTGGAGGTGCTGTGGCTGCCGTGTTTGACAGAACAACCTGGGCTCGCCAGAGACAAACCAACCCCCCCTGCCTCTCAGCAGGAGCTGCAGAGCCTGGTTCCCAGCCGGATCCAGGGGTGGTGGCCGCCCCTCCTGTTCCCACCCAAGGGGCTGCCCCGGCCAGGGCTGGCAGCACAGCGGTGCGGGGCCGTGGGCTACAGCACCACCGCCTGCGTGAGGCACAAAACAGGAACCTGATGAAGCAGTGATGAAATGATGTACCCCCAAAATCTCACACACCTGGGAGCCACTGGGCAGCTTTCAACATCCTGGCGTGTCCTCCATCATCCTGACAGCCTGAGGGTGCGGGTGGAGTGTTGGATTTTGTGTCACAGGAACTATGGCACTAGGATTTAAAAGTTTAAAGGGATAACGGATTAAACACAGCAGTTTACTCTGATCCCTGAAAGGCCTTGCTTCAATCTCAGCCGCCTCCGAATGGTAAAGATTAGTGACATGCTGGCTCCCTGCCCACCCCAGTAGCCTACTGCCCTGGTTTTGCTGGGCCAGAATTCTGAAATCATTTTTCTGTTCAGAGAAACTGTAGTTTTGAGAAACTGCGGAGTCCAGTTCTGTGAGAACAAGAGAGATGAGATGGTCTGGAGTGCAGGTCTCCATAGTGACCAAGGTCGAGGGCAGCTCTGAGCCATGCAGGTGCAGTGAGCCAGGAGGGGTGAAGCCCAGGGCAGCTGACTCAAGCTGGCTGACCCAAGTATTCCATACCATAAACCATATTCCATGCCTCACTATAAAGTTGTCCCACGCCTGAGACTGCTGCTTTGGCTGAGGTGGCCGCTGGAGCTGTGTGCTGGCAGCATGGGCACTCAGCCCTCGCTGCCAGAAGCACTCCACTCACGATTGCTGTCTGGAGCTGAGTATAACTTCCTATCTTGTGTTAGCATTGGGGGTAATATTAAATCATTACCATTATTCTATTAAATCTGCACGGGTCTCCTTTCCCAATTCCCCCTCCTAGGAGGGGTCAGGTGATGGAGCAACTATCCAGCCCACGACACCTTCCCAGGGCAAGCAAGCGCTTTGCTGCATACCCACGCCAGTCAGGGTCCCACCACAGTAAGTGTAGAACCTTTCCTGCAGATTCTGAGTATTCTGTGTCCACATTGTTATTTCTTCATGTCAATAGAAGCAGCAGAAGATGGGACTCACTGCCAATCCAAGCCACACCATGGGTTTGCTGGCACAGCTCAGATGATGGGGGAGCCCATGCACCCCATCTCAGAACAGTGGGTAGACCTCCAGGCTGCTGGAGCAAACCACTCCACTTCAGACATGGTTGCTCACGTTGCATTGCATTCCTGCTCTGGCAGTGCTGTGGCCTCAGAGGAGGGGCTGACCCTGCACACTGAGCCCCTTCTAGCCTGCTGAAAGAGGTCATGCTGCTGGGAAGGTACAAAAGCCCTGAAGCAGATACTTTTATTTAATTTTTAATGAGTTGCATCGATGCTATTCAAGCAGAGTTGTGGCGGTGCCTGGTGAACACCTGCGGGGCAGATGCAGTGCCAGCAGGCACTGGGCACATACAAAAGCAGCGAGCAGGGTGTCGGGCAGAGCCTGCCGTCTCTTGGTGTTTGGAAAAAGCCTTGGGAGGAGAGGACAAGGTAGCAGCCCTGTCTCTGCTTACAGGTACTTCCAGAGCTGACGCCCTGGGAGTGCAGGACCAGCCTCACCTGAGGCAAGTCACGTACAGACACAGGGGATGGAGCAATGCTGGATTTCTGGACATTTTTAGACTTCTCAGACTTTAAATACAAAGGGCCAGATCTGATTTCTAGTGAGGAAGTCTGCTGACTTGGCAGCAACATACACCTGAGCCCTGCAGCAGGACACATTCCAGGCCCCCAGTCTCAGTCCCCAGGCTGCAGGACCGACCCACCCATGTCCAGGCGTTGCTGCTGGGAAGGCAGTGCCCGTGATGTAGCTCAGACACTGCAGACTCCTGGCAGGCCCAGAAGCATCAAGACAAAAATGGGAAACAAACCTGGAGGCACATGACGAAAGGTTTCCCCCCTGGGACTAACACTTGCACATCACATCTCATACCCTTTCCCATCCACATACTGGAGGACTCAGAGCAACAGCAGAGCTTCACATCTGCACTTTAGGGTTTCTTCTCTTCACCCATTAGCTTTGAATCAGCGAGTTACTCTGCAAAGGTCAGAGCAAGACGAAAAAGAGGGGAGAGCGACAGAGGGAACGACAGCAAGGAGTAACTCGAGGCTGCCACGCTACTGTTAGCAAAGAGATTATTACATTTCTGTGTTACATAGAGAAATTCTAATGGATAATCGAGAAAGGAACAAAGTTCATCTCTGGTCTGGTGCTGCATCACTGTGTGCCGGGAGTTACATCTCGGGAGGGCAGCTAAGCTGATCGGTGGGCATCATTTTCTCAGTGTCAATCTTGTAGGACTGGAGAACGCTTTTCAGGTGCTCCACGGTTTCTGGGTGCATATCAGGAGCTCTTGATTTGATCCAGGCGTAGTCAATGTGGAAGAGCCAGAGGATGTTGGTGCAGGAGTAAACCAGTGAGTAGTTTTCGTAGTCGGTGGAGATGACCCAGTAAGGGGCAGCAGGCATGACTAGGAGAAAGAAGGGTGCCGTGAATGCCATGGGTAGCCCACTCTGGATGGCACTACCAGGGCTCCTGGTGTTGTTCCCACTTTTGCTGCTCTCAAGCCACATAACTGTGGTCAGTACAGGGAGCTATAATTTATAAAAACCTATCAGGACTCCTTATTCTGCCCAGAGAGACTCCAGAAAGCCAGAGAACCCTGACTAGGGAGGTCTTGCTGGAAAGTCAACACTATGACCTGAACAGATCGGCTGAGCCACCAACAAGCGGTCCAGCTTGGACCCATGTGAGGGTGCTCACTGGCAGGAAGGAGCTGTAATCCTGGGAGAAGCACGAACCCCCACCTCTCTCCCCACCACCCACTGTGCAGGCAGCCAGTGGAGCTCAGGCAGTGGGAATCGATGTGGCTCAGCCCATCCCACCAGCACCAGCCACATGGGCCAAATCCTGTTCTCCATCAGGCTGCTACACCCAAAGCATCTGCTGTGATGAGGGACAGCCACTCCAGCTTCAAACCCTCAGGCAGAAAGCAGAGGGGGATCCCGCAGGCAGGCGAAAGGGCTGATGTCTGATGTCTGATCCTCTCAAGAATGCTGGGTGCTGCTCCCTGGGGCTCACAGCCGGTGAGGAGGGTTGGGGTTGTACACTCTGCGGGCAAAATGGCTGCGGGTGATGCCTTAGCAGCACACAATTAAGTCTGGCTGTGCTCATGAACACTAATTGCCCATCGCAGGTACCCCTGCTCCTCCACCTATTTCTCCAAATAACTCCTCTGTGTGAGTGCTATGAAACAGCCAAGGAAAAGGTGTGAGGGGGCAGAATAAAAAGGGAGCCAAGAGGAGACTTCTGCTCACTTCTGCTGTGGATGGAGGAAAGTGTTCAGCAACGTGAATAAAGTGCACTGCACCTTCCCAGGCCCCTGGCGCGTGTTACATTGACAAGGGAAGAACAAGCAAACAAACCCACATTATTAGCAGTTATTAAAAGGCTTTTGTAAGCAGAGGCAGGGTGGACTAGCAGCTATACTGCTGTGTTTAGGAAAACAAGCCTATTCCTGGTCCTTGCAGCAACTGTGGGGATGCCTGCCCTGCCTCCCCCTCCCCATCCCCCTGTCCCTGTCCCTGTCTGTGAAATGCCCTGGGAGGACAGTAACGCTGCTGGTCTTTCTTGCTTTGAGATCAGCTGGTGAAGAGTGCTCCACCACTGTGGGGGCTGTTGCTGTAAATGATGTATAAATATCACCAAACCACTGCCTGCTGGTCCTGACCCTTTGCCATTGCCCCGCCATGGGCAGCTTTGCCTCTTGCTGTGCCAGTTTTGCACCCCTGATGCCACGAGCTGTGCCTGCTCCTGTGCTGTTGGTGCTGGTGGGCACCGGGGAGCTGGGGGGCTGTGAGCCTCCCAGCCACACACTTACACCAGTTAAAGCGGATGCCCAGCTTGGCTGGTTCCTTCACATCCATGTGCATGAGCTCTCCTTCAACTTCATTGACCTTGCCATTGGCACTAGGGGGAGAACAACAAGGTGAGAAATAAAATCAGGTGAATTTGAAAGCGCCTTTTTTTTAACTTTCACTAAATCATTCCTCCTGAGGCATCCGCCTGCCAAGAGGTGGCTGCAGCACGTACCGGCTCACCACAGCCATGCCCAGGGCTCACCAGGTCCTGAGCCAGGCACAGCAGGGCAAATGGTCTCGCAGGTTAAACCACCCAGGGTGCCTCTCCCCAAGTGCCCCTGCCCAGCGGGGTGTACTTCGGTGCCAGGGGACACTGACAGAGAAGAGGGAGAGCAAGACCCCTCTGCATGGGACAGGAGGATCCCAGCACTGATCTCGGATGTTCCAGGGAGCAGCTCAACTTCTGCTCATTGTGGAAGGCCCGTGTTCACACCAGTTTAACCACCTGTGTTTTTTCCAGGTCATGGCACATTCCTCCGCACACAAATTACCTGTCCCTGCCTGGTGAGCCAGGGTTTGTTTCACTGCTGGCTCAGAGCCCTTCCCTGCTGGCAGCAAACCCTACGGCTCAGGCTGCCTATCTTGTAATTGCATTTTTCCCTGGATGCCTCAAGTCCTGGACGCTGCCTGTGGGGCAGGAAAGTTTCATGCTTGCCTGTGAAACAGGAACACCCAAGGAGGCAGAAGCTAATGCTGCCAGCAGCAGAGGTCGAGGCACTGATGCTGGAGCCATGCACAGTGCACACCTGACCCAAAATATTCCTGACATTTCAGGGTCCTGAGCTGCTGCAGTGGTGGCAACAACAGGCAGATTAATCTCCCGCAAATTAATGCTGGTGCTAACAAACAGCCATCTGTTTGCCAGGCACTGCCCGGGCAGCGGGGCTGCAGAGACAGCGCTGCGTGGTCAGCGAGAGGCATGGATGCTGCTGTCACCAGACACAGGGGATGTGTTGCTGCCTTGTTGTTATTGTGAGCCAGAACAAAGTGCCCAAGCCATGCCAGGGAGTGCAGGGGACAGCACTGCATTCACCCCTCACTCTCATTCAGCCACACAGAGCAGCACCCCACGACAGCCGAGGCTGGTGATGGAAACAGATTAACTGGTATCTGCATCTGCCTATGCCAAAAGCCAGCAGAGCTCAGGGGAACTGCAAACTATCAAGTATAATAAAGGGATCAATCAGTGCATTCACTTTGCTTCCTGATTTAAACTGGCAATGGTCGCTGATCCCCTTACGCAGCAGTTACTACCATTGTAAGGTAAAAGCTCCGGAAAATGGCTGACAAATATTTTTTTAAGTAAAAATGACCCATGTGCTTCACCTTCTCTGCCCCTTTTCATCGGGTTCCTTTACTCCGGAGCAGAGAAGAGCACAGGGCACAGGCACGTCTCAGCCCGCAGGGGCACAAGGTGGTGGCTGCTGTTCTACAACCAGCCCTGTGACTCCCCTGGGACACGACCTGAGGCATCCAATTTCTCAGCCACCACTGGGGATCACAAAGCAAGCAGGGGCGAGACCCAGGCTATTTCGCAGTAGAGCCACTGTGTGCGTTTCATCTGTTTTCTCACTACTCACCTCAGACAATGAGACAGTGACCTGGTGAGCCCCAGGGAAGTGCTGGCAGAAACCAGAGACCCACATCTCTGCTGTAACCACAGCAGAGCCCATTATCCCAGCAGAGCTACTGCAACCCCAGCACCCCCAGACCCAGAAACAGGCAATTTGGAGAAAAATGACCACCCAGGACTGCAAGAGAGGTGACAGGAATGACATGGCCTGAATGCAGACACTTACAGCAGCTCCTTGTTGATCACCTTGAACTTCCCGTTCTCCTTCAGTGAGTAGTTTGCCTGGATGCAGCTTCCTTTCTCGAAACTTGAGGGCAGCTTCTCTATTTCGTACCATTTCCCCAAATACTGATAGAAGAAAGTCCAGAGAGATGCTTTTAGCATGAGAGGGACTGAGGCAGAGCAACCTGGCTCGGTTTTGCCTACTCAGTTTGTTCAAGCATCCACCTCCGTGGCACGGGAGGCTGCGGAGGGTTAGTGGGGACACAGACCCCCTGGCACAGGGCATCCAGACCAGACCTGCTAACCCTGCCCCCCCCTCCCCCCAGGCACCCAGGCAATTTGCCATTGCTCCTGTGCCCCCTTCACCTAACTCAATACCCACTGTGAGATTTTCATAAAGCTTTTCACACCTGGTTGATATCGAAGTCTTCTTGGACTTGTGGATCTGGGCATGGTCCCATGTGAAACATCTGGCCTTTCCCAAAGCCAAGGAGGCTGAGCAGCATTGAGAGCCGTGCTGCTGTGCCCAGCATGGCTGCGCTGGGCTGCAGGTGACAAATGGACCTGGGGAGGAGAAAAACAGCTGAGCTGGGGCCTCCTTGGAGCAGAACTTTATGTGAAATATGGCAAGAAAAAGCAGACATCTGCAGCAGGGCACCTCGGGGGCACGGCAAGGAGAAAAGGATCATGAGAAGAGCACAAAGGCACTGTGCCAAATGAGTCCCCAGCCCAAAATGGCCTCAAACCCTGCCTGTGCTCAGGCTGTGCCTGGCAGCTCTGCAGGAAGCAAGGCAATGCCTGGTGACAGCACTTGTACCCATCACCCACATCTGACACTGAGCAAGATGCTGGGGTGATAAACACCTGAGGGCACGCAGGGGCATCGCCACCTGTCCAAAGAAGAAGCAAGGGGAAATGCAGATATTTTTGCTATAAAATGCAGGAGCACAAGGAACAGGCTTCAGAGCTGGGGCCCTGGGACAGGGAAGCGAGCAGTGTACCCATGCAGGAGCCTGCATGGCTGGAAGGACATCCCCACGTGTGCCAGGGCTGCCCAGCCCTGCAAGGCAGTGGGAGGTACAGTGCAGCTCCCTCCGGGGCGTCTTCATGCGGCAGGACGTACACAGCACTGCAGGGTGGGGAAGTTGATCAAGACTCAAATCAGCACCGAATAAAACATGAACCAACCCCCAAAAGCATGCTGCGAGGAGGGGAAGGACACCTTTTCCTATGGAGCAGAGGCTGTGCTACACACCCCCAAGCAGCCCCTGGAGCCAGGATGCTGCCCAGGTGCTTTGGGCTTTGCTCGGGGCAGGTTGGCACCTACAGACCCTGCAGCAAGGGGCTGCTCTGCTTCCCTGGCCAGAAGCTCCCCTGCAGGACCAGTGATAGTGTTTTCCCCAAGTTTAAAAGAAAAGCCCAGTCTGTCCCCAGCCGCAGGGCACGGGCCTCCCTGCGGACACAAACGCAGCTCCTGTTTTGAATCTCTTAATTCAGAAACATACCTTGGTGGATGAGGTGGAGTGATGCTCTGCAGAGGACCAGGGCTGCAAGGAACAGCTCAGTGGTGAGCTCTCTGCCTCGTCATTTTATAAGCGTGCTGGGATCATCATTATTCCGCACCAGCACAAGCCACTCCCTGGTCCTCCACGTGTTTTGTTTTTTTGGCAGGAACAGTCAGCTGCCTTAGATCTGCAGCTGGTACGAAGCTGGAGATGGGCTGCAACTTGGCTGCTCCCCCAGGCAAACAGAGGCACCCCACGTGTCCGGGTACCGCTCTGCAGCTGTGGAGCTCTCTGCCATTCAGCTGCCCACAACAGCCCCGGATCTGGGTACAAATGGCAGGGACAAGAGCCACAGCCTTTGAGAGGGGCTGGGGACAGCAGCGGCTCCTATCCTGCTCCCTCTGGCTCTGCAGCAACCATCACTGTGCTCCCAGGGGGGACATGGAACCTCCTCTCCCCATGCGGACCCTGTGCCAGGGGCCACCAGAGCCCTGGGGACCCTCCAGGCTACTGCAACAGCCTTGTCCCCATCAGAGTCACTCGCAGGAGTACTTGGGGAGGATTAAGGAGCGGGAGGCATTGCAAGACACATCTGGGGAGATGCAAGACCTTTCAGCAATTTTTCTTCCAGACTTTTAAATCTCATTAGAAAGAAAGATACCTGTGCAATTAGCTCTGTGCTGACCTGGCAGTTTTTCCAGCAGGTGCCCAGCAAATGACTTTGACAGCAGAGCAGCCACCTGTGAAAGCAGCCGGTCCCATGCGTTATGCAAGGCAAGTTGAGTGACAGACAGGATGCTCTGTGTTTAATTACATTTTCTTTTAATCTAATCTCAGTTGAGACTTTCTGTGTGTGTGTGTGTTTTTACACGCTGCATCACCTGCCTTACTCACACTTGCACATACACACTCATGAGCCCCTGGTTGCCTAAATGCCACCCAGGAGCCACAAATCACAGAACCACAGAATGGTTTATGTTGGAAGGGACCCTACAGCTCATCCAGTCCCAAACCCCTGCCATGGGCAGGGACACCTCCCACTAGACCAGGTGGCTCCAAGCCCCATCTAACCTGGCCTTGAACACTGCCAGGGAGGGGCAGCCACAACTTCTCTGGGCACCCTGTGCTGGTGTCTCACCACCTGCACAGGAAAGAATTTCTTCCTAATGTATAACCTAAATCTCCCCTCTTTCAGTTTAAAGCCAATACCTCATGTCCTGTCACTATGTGCCCTTGTCACAAGTCCCTCTCCAGCTTTCCTGTAGCCCCTTCAGGTGCTGGAAGGTGCTCTAAGGTCTCCTGGAGCCTTCTCTTCTCCAGGCTGAACAACCCCAACTCTCTCAGCCTGTCTCCATAGGAGAGGTGCTCCAGTCCTCTGAGAATCTTCATGGCCTCCTCTGGACTCACTCCAACAGTTCCACGCAATTGAAAGGTACTGCAGCAGCGTCAGCTCAAGCTGGGTGCCTCCAGAGGGGGACACTGAACAAAGACATCCCTGGGCAATTATAGCCTTGTGAACTACAACCTGCTCCTCACGCACTGTTTGTGTGTCTTTTAGTCCTATGGTGATTTTTAGCCTGGGGTCTTCTAACACCTTATTGGATTCTTCTTCAGACAGGCTGCTGCCTGCTCTTACCTTGTTGACTTACAGTCTCTGATGAGGGTTGTAGCCTCCTTGTCTTCTGGTTTGGGCTTCTTTTGCACCTGGGGTCACGAGCAGAACATGGGGAATTGAAAAGCCCCAGGCTTAGGAAAAACATTTCTTAACAATGACCAAAACATCAGTGTGTTATCCTCCTTTTTCTCATACCGAAAAGACAAAACACAGCACTGTATCTGCTACTAGGAAAATCAGTAAGAAAATTAACTCCATTGCAGCCTAAGGCTTCAGCAAATCTAGCTACCCATGCTAGGTAAGCAGAGCTACACAGTGCTTTCATAAGCCCAGGGACTGCAGTGCGTGAAGCCCCACACCTCTGCTTGGCTGCTGCCAACCAAGGGGCACCCCACGGTGCCAAGGCACCACACATCTTGAAGCACAGATGATGAGAACTGACAGCCAAGCTCGCTCCTGGCTGCTGGGACCTGTCTCCACGTGAGCACCGGCTGCACCCTCCCCAGGGGCACAATTCTGGGCTCTGCCTGACCACAGCAGGAAGCACCCAGGTATTGGCAGCTCCCGCGCTGGAATGGAGCAGGTTCAGGCCACCAGGCCAGGATGTGTTCAGAGGCCACCCCATGCCCAGCACCCCCAGCACACACCCGCACTGCTGGCCTGCACAGAGCAGGGCCCTGCTCCATGGGCTGCTTGTCGTTAGCCTGGACCAGGGCTCTGCTGGTGAGCCGGTCCACCTTCAGTGCACACCTTCAGAGCAAGGGTTTGGGGAGAAGCATAACCTTGTAATTGCACTTAATCGTGGGGTGGGGAGAAGTCATCTCCACCTGGTAAGCAGTTTGTGCCCTGGAGCAGAGGAGGGGAGGCACATGAAAGGGCAGGAAGCTGGAGCAGGGGTGGAGGACAGGAAGGAGGAGAGCTGGGGGGAAACCAGGGCAAAAGGGGGGCCACCGGACACGCTCTGGGCACTTCATGCAAGAATGAATCCTCCCCCCCATTTCTGGGTGATGTGGCAGCTGCAGGGCAGGCTGGGGGTGCACAGCCCGCGGGGGGTGAGGTGCTGCAGGGGCTGGAGGACGCGGCAGCGAGGCAGGTGCAGGTGTGGATGGGGCAACAGGCAGGGTGCACACCTCGGGAGCAAGGAGAGGGTGCAGAGCACACGGGTGAGGCGGCATGAGCTCCACAGCACGTCCAGGGACGGGCAGGGAACACTGCCCTGTGTGCAGGGCACGTGCAGGGTGTGCATGGGGTGAGGCAGCACTGCCTTCTGGACACGTATGGATGGGCCACATCAGCCAGCATTGTCTCATGTTACCCAGTTGTCCATTTTAGAGACAAAGCTTGGCTGGCCCTAGGGAGAGGAGGCAAGAGCAGTGGGTGCTGCTAGCAAAGAAAACCCCCTTGTTAGAACAAGCTGGAGCTGCAGAAAAAATCCAGCCAGCTGAGGGCTGGCACAGGGCAGTGCCACACTACCCCTGAAGCTCTCCTTGCAGGCAACCTGGCTTCCTGCACAAGTGAGATTGTCCCATGGCACACCTCAGGCCACCCTGGAATCAGCTCCTGGCACCTATGGAACAGAGAACCTTTAGCCAACCAGGCCTGGTGGAGACCTCGCTCCTCAGCGAAAGGCTGTCTCACATGCTGTGCCCCCCAGATGGGATTTCAGCAGCTGCAGGGAAGCATCCAGAAGCTCCATACCTGCCATGGGATGGGACAGCAGCTGGAGTGACACCATCACCTCAAACCTGTGACAAGATCCTTGATGTTACTTAGGACAGCCAAGAAACTGCCCAATCTCTCACCAGCAGGAAAAGCTGCCAGCACAGGCACCAAAGGGACCAGGAGCTCTGGACACACTCTTTCCTTGTGGAACACCACCAGCTCCAGCCCTGGGAGCCACTAGGGCTTCCTGCCTGTCCCCATGAGGAAGCTTTCATTTCCGGATGGTGTCTGAGCAACCCAAACACACTGGGGTACTGGAGAGCTGCCATGGGCATAGCCATTTTGGGCAATTCTGCATGAACATATCTTGCCTTCATGTCTGCTGCCTTTGAAGTCCCAGAGCTGGAGCCTCTCTGCAGGTCCTGTGGTGTCAGGGCGTTGTGTCCTGCGACCCAGGATATCCTGGGAGTCCTGAGACTCCCACCATGGGGACAACGTTGTTTGCATGGACAACTCTTCCTGACTCAGAAGATGCCTTCCCTCCTTTCTCTGTCTTTTTTTCTACAAGTTCATTTTTGTTGTTTTATTCCCTCCTCTAAAGGGGTTTTCTGTTGGTCAGACAAGTTGCAACGTGTATATGGAAACAAAAATGAACTTGCAGGACACAAGACAGAGAAAGGGAAGGCAGGTGGGAATTTTCCTCTGTTTCTAGGAGTGGCAAGAAAGTGCTTTGAAATCTGTTCATGCAAAATGGTGTAAAATGTCAAATTACAGTTATGACACCAAAGCAAACAGCCCCTGGAAGTGTGAACTGGCCTCTGGGATATGGGAACTCGGTCCAAGGCGAGTGCACAAAAGATGCTGTGATTCATGCATATACAATTAGTGAGTAGCTCTCCACCCTGAAAATTAACCAATTATGGATTCAAAACACAAGAAACCGGAGAGATTTAAGAAGTTGGAAAACTAAAAAAAAGTTGTTATTATTATTTAAGGGACAAATCCTGTTGTGCAGGACCAGCAGTGGTTCTGGCTGGGCTCTGAGGAAGAACCCGCTCCCAGCCTGCTTGGCACTGCCATCGGAGTCTGGATGTACAAGTCCATGGAGAGAGGAGCCAGAGGGATCCCTGCTTTCCTGAAAGCAGAAAAAGCAAAACAGAGCAAAGAAAAGAGGGCAAAGAGGTACAAAAGAGACAGCAGGACAAGTCTCTGCAGACAGAACCACATCACAGAGCCAGAGCTGGACCGGCAATAAGATTTCGGCTTGGCAGCATCTCACCCCTGTGGACATGCTCACCTTAAAAACTAGAGTTAAAGCAGTGCCCTTCATCCTGGCTTTTCAGTTTGTCTCAGAAGTGCCCTGCACCAGGCTCAGCCTTTCACTGCTAAATAAGGAGCTTTTTTTTCCCGGTTGTGTTTTGCTGCCGGGTGAGCACAGCCCACTGCAGGCCCGGCAGGGCCGGGATTCAGCCGGGCTTGGTGCTCCCCTAGAGGAGGCATGCAGCAGAAGGGGGCAGAGTGGGACTTCTCCAGTGGATGTGGGAGCAGATCCCAGTTCAATACCAGACTCTGTGCTCAGAGCGGGTGCTGCGGGGCCCTGGCTGCCACGGCTCGGCTTGGGGTGCTGCCCCCCCTCCCATCGCTGCGTCTGCACCCTGCTGAGCTGAGCCCCAGCAGGGACCCCAGGATTTGCTGCCATGTTCTGCATCCTGCTTCGCAGGGAACAGCTCACCCATGATGCTTTTAATGGACTCCTTAAGCAGCTCCCAGTACACTGAAACATATTTTAAATGCTGTAAAACTCTCATTAAACATACTTCACGAGTGCCTTCTGCAGGGGGGCTTTCTGTTCTCCTGGCAGAGGCACAATGATCCGTTCACAACACCACTAGCTCTGTCCAAGAGATGCCCCAGTAAGGCTATTTAAAGCCCACAGCCCTGTTTTCTGCAGCTAAATCATATTTCAGCACCATAGGTCAGGAATGCATTAATACAGTTACACAATTTTTTTTCTATGACCTATATACAACCTGCATCTTCCTCATAACATAGATTTATAACATGTGGGTAACCACAGGCCCGCTCACGGAGAGAGAACAGACTCTGTTGCATTAAGAACAGCAATTAAGAAATCTGCAGATGATGCTGTGCTACCAGCCAGGCGCAGAGCCCTTCAGCAGGGACACGGGCTCTCCTGCTCCAGGAGAACTTCGAAGCCAATTTCCAAGTCAGCAATTCACATCAGCCACCAGGAGGGCAGGAATCATGCACGGAGTTTGGGGTGGCCTCAGAGCCTCAGATATTGCCTGTTCCTATGCCTCAAGGCTGTTCTATATATGATTTATGGATGTGGATCCGAGGGCGGCACTTTGGTCCTACTGCACTTTTCCACAGGCCAGCACAGTGTTTCCAAACCCCTTCTCTGAGCCCCCCTATCTCACACCACAGGTCAGAGGAGAATTTTAAGAATCCCTTTTCTGGAAGAGGAGGCTGCAGAGCACAAAGACACTGGCGTATGTGTTTGGCTTTGCCCATGAATAGCTGCACTGAGACCACTGAGCCTGAGCACACATGCCTTGCATTGAAACACAGGCCCAAGTGTTTGCTAGGCTGGAGTTTACATTATACAGAAAATAAATAACAAATTCAGTGGTCAATGCTCTGACTTTGGTTCAATACAGTCTGAAAGGGTACAGAGATACCATTCATGGAGAGTTTCATTCAAACAAGTTAGGAGATTTTAGGAATGGTCAGTTTAGATAGCGTTAAAAATGCTTTTCTCTGTGCTGCACCCCAGGGATACCAGCGAGGCATCTGTTCTGGTGTCAAGAGACTTCAAGTGAGACAATGGATGCTTTATCCAATTAACATGTACTTTGCTGAAAACAGATGTTGTACCTTACATTCCCAGACATAATTATTCTTGCAAAATGGTTTTTATCCATGGAACAGAACAAAATCTTCCTGCGCCAGGACAGATGTACAGGAGCGGAGGAACTTCCTCAGGATGTGATGAAGCAACCTGGGACTGATTTTGAGTCTGTAAGTGTCTGTGCACAGGCAGAGGTGGAAGGTAACTCCTGGCCCCTGCCTGCAGGCAGGAGAGCTGCCTGAACCAGGAGCTGGACCCCATGCCTGCCTCCAGTGAGCAAGGGGCTTCCTGCTCCTGTTAGAGCTGCAGGTGGGCAGAGGCCATCTGGTACAGGTGTCCCCAGAGCCTGAGGGAACCAGGCAGCTCACACATGGCTTGGGGGTGGAAAAGTGCCGGTGGTGCAAAAAGAAGGTCCAGATGTCCAGACACAGCTGTAGGGACTCACTTGTTGATAAAGGTGTGCAGCAAGAGTATGTACAGATGTACAGGGAGGGGGTGAGGCTAGACATAGTGTGGGGGCTGAGAGCATGTGAGGAAGACTGGACGGAGAGGTGTTTCCTGAGCGTGCACATGATGTGGCAGCAGCTCCCAGTGAAAGCACCAGCACCACTGAGACACCAGTGCTGGCCCTGAGAAAACTCAGTGCTGGAGACCCTTGTTGGGATGGACAAACCACTGCACCCACTGGATGACTCCATCCCGCATCTCCTCTAAGCCACCTCGTGCCACAGAGGCAAGCCACCACATTATCTCATCCTCTTTAAAAATGGCCATTGCCACCTCAAAGCCTTTCTCCAGGTCCCAGGCAGATTTTCCGCAGGGACTTTCCCATTATCAAAGTGCATCTCAGCTGTACTGGAGCACTTGGTCCCATCTTCTTCTCTAGAGAGTTGCCAGGGTAAGTACCTGTGCAAGCATTCATGCACTGCTTTCTATAGGAAAAGGAGCCACACAGGCATACTCCAGACACCCACTGGATATCTCCAGTGGGACACAGGGACTGTCACGTCCCTCCCTGCAGTAGGTGATGGAGCCATGGGGCCTGATCAGGGTGCACTGCCTGTCCTGCTGGCTCCCTCCCCGTCAGTCACGCTCCCTGGAGCAACAGTTGCATCTCATTAGTGGCAGAAAGGGAAGGTGCTTTGTTCTGCTCCCAATGCTTCAACACCCCTGAGCAGGCAGAAGCCAGAAAGGAGACTCAAGGACAGAGGGTGCTGGCAGTCTGCTGACTGATTGTCATAGTAACCCTGGTTAAAGTCCCACCAGGAAAACGACTTCTACAGCACTTGACCCCAGAAGGTGATGGGTACCACCCTGGGAGCACGACCGCCCTGGCAGGCAGCCCCGGAGTCACTCAGTAAAAGACGATGTTGAGCTTCCCCCAAGCTGCAGTTCAAGGTCCCTGGGCACGGTGCCCGTGGGGTGATGGTTAAACTTGGTGCCTGTTCGAAAGCAACACAACAGTGTTAATGTCTGCCCTCAACCCTGGCATTTTCCTCCCTGAAGCTATACAAGTCCAGAGGACTTATAAGCCACTTGTAGCAGCTTTCACACAGAAGACTGGAGATGCCACATTTTTAATTCTGCCACAAAAAGTAATTCAGCCTATGGGAAGGGAGATAACACCTGTTCTGGCATCAGTTCTTACGAATGAGTCAAACAGCACTGCATTGCAATGTACACTGTGTGCTGGTGCTGGCAAGGACTGGGAAACTTCACTGCTCTTCACAACATCATTTGTCAGGTCCTGCACAAGAAAGAGCTTTCATACAAGGGGCCCAAATGCCTGACCCAACATGCTTAGGGGATGGACAGCCTTGTGCCATGCTGGCTAGGAACAGGCAGGCATGGGAGAAAGCAAGAGTGAGGAATGGGTAGACAGATTGACTGTCTCTATGTGTTCTTCAAAGCAAACCCATAAAACTTATGGTATTTAGGCCAATTTCACAATGCAAGGGCTATGGAACTGCAAAGTTGGAAATGTCATAGCAGTACTACTGAGTCTGAGAAACCCTCACCCTTAAAAATACAGATATTTTTCCAAAAAGCCAGTAAACTTCACTCTGTTTTCCACATAGATTCCTTGGGGCTGGAAGCTGGTGGTAAGGGCTCCTTCGTTAAGAATAATCTGATAATGATGTATTTTATCAGAAAAGAAACCAGAAAAACGCCTCCCTGACCATACCTACAGGACCAAAACACAGACAGCTGCTCTGTTAAGGACTGAGAGAAGTGATACTGCAAATCCGCAGGCAACGGCGTGAGCAGAGACCCACTCTGTGCTTCCGTGTGCAGAAAGTGCTGTGAGGCAAACCACCCCCAGGGAACCAAATTAAATCACCCTGAGGGAAGTGAATTTCTGCACGCTCAGTGTGTCACGTGTGTGATAACCACACCTGAACACCGGCTCAGGCACGCGCTGTGCCTGCAGCTCCGTTCTGTGCCAGCCAGCCCGGCTGCCGTGTGCCTGGAGCACGACGTGTGCTCCCAGCACAGCTCCTCAGGCCAGCACACACCTCCCCCTGCACCCTACTGCGTGCTCTGATGGGCTGCATCAGCACCAGGACACCACAAGAGATGGCTCCGGGTGCTGCTGGAGACCCGCACGCACGGCCGCTTTGTGCCTCCCGACAAGCTTCTGTCAGGGCAAAAGGTGAAGACACAGGTCTGCTCCCTCCCTGTATGAGTGCCAGGGGAGAGGACAACACAGCTGTATCAGTAGCATCCCTGTGGCCCTTCCAGCATGGCTGAAAATGAATTGTTATCTGGCTCCAGGCCAGGCCCTGGAGGCGGAGCTGGCTCTGTTACAAATTCCCATGCTATTTGTAGAATCTCTCCAACCCCCAGGGCTCAGGCTGCCCGCTGAGAAACCTGCTGGTATTGGTTTTGGTTTGTTTCTAAGACATTTCTCAGCATTGTGGTTGCACAAGAAGCTGAAAACTCATGTTTCAAAACCCCAGCCCGAAGGACCAGTGCTGCCATTGCTATTTATACAGCACCATTGTGTTCAGTCTCCAAGCTAGAAAGATAAACCCATCCTCATTTTCTTAGGTCTTCAAGTTTCTAACACTCTAAGCAAGGCTCCTACTCCGGGGTGCGCTGGGTGGCAGTGTTGCAGAGCTGGGTGCCGAGGAGCAGTGGTCTCTCCAGAAGCAGTGAGCTGGAGAAGGCGTCCCGCTCCCATGCACCGCTGGCAGAGCGGCTGGGCCAGCATCCCACCGTGCAAGGCAGGACCTCGGCACCCTTTCTGACCCGTTGTGGCTGTTGTAGAGATCTTTAGCACAGCTTTCCAATCTTCATTTGACATGATTAAAACTTAGTTTTTTTCAGCCAATAATGCTGATTGATATTTTTCTTTTATTTCTTCTTAAAGACAAGAAGCCGTGGGGGAGGCAGCCCAGGCCCCCACGCAGAGCAGGGAAAAGACCACTGGGGAAGCAGAAGCAATGCCCTGCCCTGGGGCAGGGGAGAGCTGCCCTGGGCAGCCTCCTGTCCTGTTCTCAGGGCTGTCGTTGTGTGTGAGAGCACTGCCATCACGAGCCTCCTCTGCCCAGTAACATTTCTGGCAGTGGGCAGTTCCTCAGCTGCAGGTTCTAAGCCAGATATGCAAGAAGGGCTTCTTAAATCCTAAACTATGCCCTGACTCCATCCTGGGTGTTGACACGACAGGTTTCACAGCAGGCAGTGCTCACATGGCACGAGTCAGGCATATGCATTGTCTGGCCAGCAAAGGAATTAGCCGAGCCTGCTAGGCAGAGGAGAGCAGCCACTTTGCTAACCCTCTGGCACCCATTGCACCTGTTTTTTTGCCAGTGCTCAGTAACCAGACAGCACCTACAGGACCACTGCTCGGGAGGAAAGCAGCACATGGAAATCTCCTGATGGTCAGCACATCTCATTGCCTACAACATCCCTGCAACTGCTGGTCCTTGCCTGTCAGCCCAGCAGACTGTCGAGCACAGTACCCAGTGCCACCACACAGCTCGCATTTGGTACAGCATGTCTCCTCGCCAGCTCTGCACCTGAGACCTTCAGCCACATCAGAACAGCACGCTGGGACATCAGGTACTCATGACAGTGGTGAAGACTTTTGAGTCCAGAGGAAGAAGCATACGTTCCCACCCTCTGTGTAGCTCCCTGTACAGTTAAACACATACAGAACTCTCAACGAGGGATCTCCGTAGCAACTTCTTGCTTCTCACCTCTGTCTGAAATGAACCACTTTCTCTGCAGCTCTTGCCACTCAGAAGAGACTTCTGGTTTCTCTTCACAGAATCACAGAATCACAAAATCACAGAATTCTAGGGTTGGAAGGGACCTCGAAGGATCATCTAGTCCAACCCCCCTGCCAGAGCAGGGTCACCTAGAGTACATCACACAGGAACGCATCCAGGCGGGTTTGAATGTCTCCAGGGAAGGAGACTCCACAACCTCTCTGGGCAGCCTGTTCCAGTGCTCCGTCACTTGCACAGTGAAAAAGTTTTTCCTGATATTCACATGGAACCTCCTATGCTCCAGTTTGCATCCAGTTTGCATCTTGGGTCTTAGGGATGATTTCTGTTCACCTGCAGTAAACATTTTGCCTTCTAAACTCTCCCTTTGCTGCTAGTGGAGGTTTCATGTTGGGGCTAAGCCAGGAACCACGGGTGCCATGAGGTCTCGGACACACACTGGGACTTGGGTTTTGGTCAAGACAGAAAGAACCTGAAGATATCTGGAGTGTCCAGACTCATGGTACTCACTTGGGAGAGCCTGGGAGGCCCCTTGCTGTGTTAAGAGCAAAGACAACATGTAGATAGCCACCCTTGGTTCCCAGCGTCATCCCAGAGAATCTCACTGACCTAAAAGGGAAAACAGAAACGCTTTACGAAGGCTAAAGGGCACACCAAGCAGCTGTACCATTGCTGTCTTCCAAAGCATTGTGAGAAACACGCAGAAAAAGGTAGGACACTGCCACAGTCTCAGCAGCTGGCCCTTGAATGGAAAACTACAGGCACTTTTGTCAGCCTAACTCCTTGCAGCACAGCAGCAATGATCATGGCCTTCCAGTGGATTGCACTGAACTTCCTTCTGTCTCCTCTGTCCTCCAGCTTTGAAGGTCACTGTCAAATGGAATTTAGTTTCCTTCCCTCTGTTGCTCAAGATGGGAAGGGATCTGCTCAGTCATCTTGGCTTTGCTCTGCTGGCTCAGAGTTCACATGATCATCTGCACCATACAGAAACACTTGATACTTGCTCTTCCACTCCCTTCAGACATTTCTTGGCTTGCAAGTCTGTTCTGTGTGTGAGCAGAGCTAATCCTTACTACCAGGCAGCTGTAGCATTTGGATTAGTTACAGGCAGAGTGCTGAGGCGACAGATAGTGCACAATACCACTCTCTCAACACTGCCACTTGAGGGAAACTACATAAAATGCAAACACTGATGATGTGTGGGTTTGCAGAGGCCTCTCTAGATGCCTTCTGCTGATAAAATGGGTGGGTCATGCTGCCCGTTCTGCTCCAGGCAGTTCTCACTGAGCCTCCACAGTCCCACTACCTGCTGAACCACTGCCACCTCCTTAATTACTGAGCTCAATTAAATCGCGACCTCAGATGCAAAGGGGGTTGGAAAAACAATGTAGAAACGAGCACTGGAGACACAGACAAGTGCTTTACAAATCTCAGTTTATTTTTCACTCTGTGCAGATCAATGCTACTCAACATTACTCACATTTCACAGTGCAGGGGGCAGGAGTGATTACAACACTGCTTAAGGCACAGTTCAGTGGGATCGTTGTGGGTCCTGGATCCCAGGCAATCTCCATCTGCTGATCTGGAATAGAGAAGAACTGCACGGCCAGCATCTCTGCTAGTTGTCACCTGTGATACAAGCTACCTCCACAGCATCTCCAAGGGAAGCCTGCTTTCCTCCTCAGGCATTACAGCATTCACAGCTGCATGCAGACTCCAAGTATTTACAGCCAGCGGCATATAAAAAGTTTATGGCACAGTTTTCAAATCTGAGCTAGCAGAAACAGATGAAGAAAGAACAAATGGTAAGCTCTTTCCATAGGCACTTAATCCCACATAGGACAAAAGAGAATGAAGTTCAGCAGTGGAAGGGACAGCTGGTCCCTAGAGGAAGAGGGTAGGGTCTGGCCAGCAGTGCCTGTGGCCCGCTGGTAGCTCTGCTAGTGGTCACCACTGGGACAGAGGGAACGGAGCACGAAGCCAGGCAGTCCCAGCACGTGGAAATAGATTGAAATCCCAGTATATGGCCAACAGGAGAGACCCTTGGGGATACTGTGCAAAAGTAGCTCCTACCAGTTATCAGGAGATTCTCTGTGGAGACAATCATGTGTGACGTGGAAATTTCATTGTGCAATATTAAAAAAAAAAGAAATGCATCACTTCAAGCACCCTTCCAGAGCTCATAGTCAGGCCACACTGGCTGCACAGCACCCCATCACTGTTCAAGTGCAGAGGATGAAACCAAAAAACTGATTTGGGAAATCAAGAGCAGCTCCCTCAGCAGCAAGAGGGAGCCTGGGATGGGGCAGCAACACAGGGAAGCAGGGGGATGGCTGGACAGTGCCTACCACAGTTGAGTAGTTCAGACACCGGTACCTAAGGTAGCAGTCAGAGGAGCCAAATACGGTTGCTACATCAGATTCAGCCCTGTCCCACCTCATCAGTGGTGGGTGGAGAGAGGCTGCAAATCCCAGCAACCACAGGGACTGACTGGGGGATGGCTCAGACCTCATTCATTAGGACTGCCCAGCCTATCCACAGTTGCTGGCTCTGGCACCTCCTGGTCACAGTGCTGGGAGGGCAGAACCCTTCTTTGCAGGGATCTGCCCCCTCCAAGCCAGCTAATGAGGCTGTTCAGAGGTGGTGTTGTTGTTTTCCTGGAAAGAGCAGACAGCCACAGAGCAGCAGAGCTTCCTAGCAGCATCATGAAAACAGCAGAAGGCTGCGACTGACCCATTTTTAATCAAATGGAAAACTCTGCTTTTGTTTCCCAGTTTAGTTTCTCCCTTTGAGACATCTCATAGCAACAGCTTTGCTCTGCTATTAGCAGCCTGTCCTTGTAAGGAAAAGCAAGAGCCCATTAATGAGCCAAATTTATCACTGGGGGAACTCTGCTGACCTAATTACACCAGCCACATACTTGACCCATTATGTTAACCTTCCTCTGCCTTCTCCACAGTCAAAATGAAAACACCTTTCAGCTTCAATTAGGACAGCAGGGAATACAAAGAGCAAGAATTAGGAAAAAAATGCAGAAAAGCCATGCTGTTCTCAGCATCCCACGACACCAGACTTGAAGCCATAATCCAAGGGGAAAGCACGTGCATCTACAGGGGAAACACAGCAGCAATGGGTGCAGACAGCCCTGCCTAAGGCAGCTCTAACCTGTGCATCCGTACGCGCGCTGGAAGGATGGCTGAAGGGCGGCCACTCACAGGGTGGCCCCGGGGATGTAAAGCCAGTCGGCAATGGCTGTGGGCAGGTGAGTCATCACCTGCAGCCTCACCCACCAGTAGGTCTCCATGGGATTGTACCGGTTGTTCGGGCACGGGGAACTGAGCGCATCGGTGATGGCATTCAAGACCAGAGACATGTCCTTCAGGCCACTGGTAACGAAGGATTTCATCAAGGCCACGTGGTGAGTGAAATAGTCCTGCCCATAATCCTCCTGCACGGTGCTGCTGGCCCCGCTCCACAGGGCCTCAGCCTGCCGGTCGATGCCGCCCGCCGTCAGGATGCCGGTCGCCGCCACGAAGTTACTGGGCTCAATGAGGATGACTCTGACCCCCCAGCGGTACATCTCCTGCCGCAGGCAGTCGGAGAAGGCTGCCACCCCAAACTTGGAAATGCAATAGGAGGAGCGGGAGGGACTCGCCATCCGTCCCAACATGCTCGTGATATTCACCACACGGCCTAGAGAGAAAACAGCAGGGAGAGATCATGGGCTGCAGAAGCAGCAGTGAGAACACTCCAGTAAAAGAGTGCTTTGGTGGATGATGCCAATTCATAAAATCTGAATCTTGAAGAGGCATCCAAATCCACTGCCAAGGACATCTTCCTTCCTGCCTCAAGCAAGGCTAGCCCCTGCTGACCTCCTCCATGGATGGTACACATGCCTGTGTCCGTATCAACAAGGATTTACAAAGCATACAAGACATCTCCCTCCTCGTTTTCAAGTAGGGAAGTGGCCAGATCTTCTGAGGCTATTAGCTGTGTGCTCTCACAGCAGTGTGCCCCACTTCTGCACCTTGCTAGAGAAGCATTTGAGCTCCCAGCTAGCACCTTTATGAGCTGGAAAGTACACAACCCAGTGTGATGCCACACAAGCATTCCGGTTCTTTCTGTAAGCACAACAGCTCATCTGCAGCCACTCTGCCTAAGAGAGCTACAGGCTTCTAGACCTGAGGTGGATGGCAGAGAACCAGCAGAGGTTTCTCTGAACCTGCAGCACGAGCAGCACAGTCTGCTGGCCAGCCAGGGGTGCCTGGAGTGCCACATGCCTGGGACAAACGGGGAGGAGACTGATGTGCTGCTGTCTACCTGGCAGCAAAGAGCAATTGTCCTAACTCCCACCAGCAGCCCAGGCCAGACTAATTGCACAGCTCTTGCAGCTTGTGTTAGATCATGCACTGTCTAGGGGCAGTGACAGCAGTGGTCACTCCTCTGTGGGTGGCTCTGTCCTTCCTCTAGACAAGATGTGTGCAGTTATGGTTTCAGATGCACTGACAAACAGGCCCTTGAAATCTCACCAGCTATTTTTACAGAGAGGATTTTCATATGGAGCATGACTCTCTTCTGCAACTTGAAATTTTAGCTGAGAAACAAGTGGGCAGCTCTGCCCTCTCATTCCAGACCCAAGTGCAGCTTGGAGGGGCTGTGATGGCTCAGGTACCTTTTGTAGTGAGATGGGGCTTGTTTAGTGGGTACTTGCTTTCTGGAAATGGTATCTGAGCAATCTTCCCAGTATAACCCCTTCCTGTCCTCACAGAACACACGACTGTGCCAGCATTCTCCCACACATGCTAAATAAAACAGCTCTTCAGATTTCTGCTCATATATATCTTTTTTTTAATATAAAACAAAGAATTTTGATAATACTGTTGTCTTGCAAGAAAAATAAATGGCTGTTATTGACTGCATTTATTCCACTACTACCACTCTGCAATCATCTGTGAATTGAATAAGAAAAAGGGAGGATTGAGTTATCCAAACATAAGCACTTGGTGGGCTCTGGAGGCCAGGATTATCTTGCTGGGCCTCCAGTCACTTTTTCTAAAGGTGGTCTGGAGTCCTGTGTCATACCTGCCAGCACTGCACAAAGGTCTCTGATATCCTGGGATGTTTAAGATAGCACCTGCTGTGTAGGTGCCCGACTGTCCCAAGAGTGGCCCGTACCCCCCAGTGCTTACACAGCATGTTTAACCCTGCTGTCTATTCTGCCTGCGTGCCTCAGACACCCTCCTTGGACTGCACAGGCATTCCTCAAAGCACAGCTTGAGTCATGATTTTTAGCTGCATCTCTTTGCTGTGCTGCAAAAGCTCTCTCTGAGTCTTGCTATGCTGCCCAGCATGTACCTTTAGCTCTGCGAATAAGGGGCAGGAAAGCCTTCGTCACCCTCACGGTGCCCCACAGGTTTATCTCTGTCACCTTCTTGTAGTTGTCCAAACTTGCGAATTCCACCTCTCCGAAGGTCGAGACACCAGCATTGTTCACCAGGCCCCACAGACCTGCCGAGAAACACGTGCTTAAAGAGTGGAATGAGGAAGAGTGTCGCAGAGAAGGCGGCTTCCTTGTTCAAAGGAGCCCAACCCCTTGGCAAAGAACTGGGCACTTCTGTAGGGAAAAAGTTGTAGAGAAAACCCCAGTGAGGAGATGAAATGCACTCCTGGTACATGAGAAGTGAAGCCAGTGGGGCTTGTCTGGAACATAAGGGAGAGTGGTGGGACACAAGCACTGTCTCTCTGGATGTCTCCTCTAAGGTCAAACGCTGTCCTGGGGCATTGTACAGCTGGATCTGGGTGACCCTTTTTTATGCCTCCAGTCGGTCCCAGGTTTGTCTTCAGTCAGTGACTTTATCATGGCTTTTGCAACCTGGAGGGGGCTGGACCTATCCTCAATTTAAAAAAAGAAGGAAGGAGGAAAACAAATATCTTCTATTTCTAAATCCTCTTCACAACTCACTGTTTTGGAGAATGCATGGTCCTGATCTGTAAGTTCATGGCCCAGGTAACTGCTGTGTTTTAGTCCAGGTATTCGGTTTCCCTCAACACAACTATAACAGAAGATGGCAAACTTACAACCAACCCTCAAAACTACTAGAATTCAAAAATTAACACCTTTTATGTATTCAGTCCTGTCAAAATCAAATTGACTGCACTTGCTATGAGCTTCTGGGGAAGCTCTGAGGGATCACTGGGGACTTGGCCCTTCTAAGTGATTACTGCAGGAGTCCCAGTGGCAAACATTTGTAGGACTGAGCCTGTACTTTGTGAATTTGTTGAAGCACAGGATTAGGCAGCCATAAACTGCAGGAAAACAAACAGAACAACTGGAACAAGATAACTAAGTTGCTGCTCATTAGAAGTCCTGCCATACACCATGGTTATTTCTCACTAAGTACTCAGCTGGAGTTGGGGCCCCTTTCCACTCCCTGACCTTCCTCTTACCACCAAGAACAAACACAGGACTAAGAAGGAGTCTTCATGTACAGGGAGCTCTGACATTGCTATCAAAAGCACCCACTTCATGCTACCCTGTTGATAAAACTTATCAAGCTCCCTCTCTCTAGGTTTTTGGGCTGTTTGTCCTGCCTCTGCTCCATAGCTTCCTTGCCCTGATGTATGAAAGTCTTTTAATATCTTCCAGTCTGTATTTATTCATGGTCAGATAGTAACCATGTATGAACACAGCCCTCTAAGCAAATGGAATATCCTACCATTGCCCAGTAAATACCAATGGAACTTATCCTCCTGGTGCATCTAAGGACACCAGCATGTCCTTGCTAGACTGGTTTTCTACTCTCTGTTCCCAGCCAGGTTCATTTCCCCTGAAGGCTGTTGACCAGGCATATATACGACCAGAGAAGGTCATGTCCTACCCAGTGATAACAGTGCATTAATCATTCGCTCACGGTCCGTCCCAGAATGGATTTCCCTATTTGCTTCTCATAGCTGCCCCCAATTCCACATCTCCCAGCTCTCACATGGTGATCCCAGCACCCTTTTTGCCCTGCACTCCTGTCTGACAGAGTGGTGAATATTGCTCCAGTTCACTGGCCTGCAGCTCTATCCTCCTTCCAGGAAAATCCTTCTCAAGGCCCACCAGGCCCCAGGGGCTGTTTGGGATAACAGCTAAATCATGGCCTGCAGAAGAAGCTATCTTGTACACCTATCCTTACTTCTGTTTTTATTAATTCAAGATTTTAAACGCTGCAGTCAGGTAATTCTAGTCCTGCTCTGCCCAAGATCCCCTACCTGTCACTGCTGCACTTACTGAAGCTGCCGGCTTTAATGGGTGAAGATAGCCACAAAATTCACACTCATCTGGCAGCCAGCACAGCATCTCAGCCTTAACAGGGTCTCCTGTGCTGCTGCAAAGCAGACATTAGCAGAAGGCCCACGAAAACAGGGAATTTCACTAGTAACAAGAAGCTATGCAGAGGAAATTGGGCAGGAATTTACCAAGGACCACAAAATACTTAAGTAGTCAGTCTCAAACTGACCTTTGCAGAGTACTCCTGATTCTAAATTTCTCTACAACTATTTCCCATTTCTTGGGTTACAAGGTTAGATTCAGGGATGTTTGTGAAAACATTATTTACAATAGCTGACTGTTGGAATGTCATTGCTCACTGATCAGGTCATGTTACGTACGGACCAAAGCACTGAGGGGTACCTGGTCACAGGGCTGTTTGCTGGACACTGGTGTGTTTATTGAGCACAGCCTTATCACTATTACTTCTTTAGTGTCAACAATACAGTGGGAACTGCATAAGACTGAAAGCAAACAGGGGCACTCCCAGCAAAATTAGTTTAGCCTTATGTACACAGCACGGTGAGTAGTGGTATAAACATACAGCACGAGAACTGCTCTGACTCTGCTTCTCTGGGGCCACACTCACTGTGCAGCAAGCACCTCTGTGCAAGGTATCTCAGACTCAACAGCCTCTGCATTCCAGCCTTTATTTATCAATCGCTATTTATTGGCAAGCCCCAAACCTCAGTCACACTGATGTGCCTAAAAAGAACCCTTTGCTGCTTTGCACACTGTGCTGAGGCAAGCATCTACAGGATAAGGCTCCCAAGAGCAGGAGGAACCAGTCCAACTTGTTGATCAAGGATTCAAGATTTCTCTGTCCCTGCTACACACGTGAATTTGCAAACACTGCTGCGTTTATAGAAGCAACAGAGCTGCTCCCTTACAAGCTTTTGCTCAGTGGGAAATAGCTCTGTGCCACCACTGCTGTTGCTGGGCTCTTCAGGGAAAGCTTGAGAAGCTGTGAAATGTGGAACAAGGGCTGGGTGATTGTGTAGGAAGGAAAATCATGCAGAGAGAACATGTGTGGGATCAGAGCTTGTACGTAACTCGGTTACATCTCATATGCTCATTCTAGGAGGAGGGATGCACTCACGTAATTTGCATAAAGATTAGAGCTACTGTTATTTACTAGCTTTATACTTGCTGTGAACAAAGACAGTCTCATCCAAGCTTCAAGAGAACAACCAACCTCCAGCCACATGACCCTTAGATGTGAAACCCGAGCCCACCCTCAGTGTGGGTCTCCAGCTGCTGTCCAGCTTGCTGCTTGCACACAGGCTGCAGAGAAACCTCTGCAGGGCCAGAAGGCTCACAGCCTCACCACATGGGAAGAAGTCAGGTGGTGTCACACCAGGCTCCGAATGCAAGCTCACATCCCATTGCAAAACCACTTCCAAGAAGGAAAGAAGCATGCAGAAGGGACTCCTGTCTTCTTTTACATGCTCTTAGGGTCCGTGAGTTGGACTTGTGCTTAAGGTGACATGTGGATTAAGGCAGTTTATGACAAACCCATCCTGGGCCCAGCACTCAGTTATACAAACAGGCTGTACTGGCACAGCAGAAGGGACAGCAGTAAGCAGCCAGGACCCGTCACCTCTTCACTAGCAAGGTCACTACAGAAAGGTCTGTGTGAGCCAGGCTGCAGCAGGAGCACCAGGGGGGGATCAGGCTCTGGCCATCCTATGCCCTTCAGACACTCAAGGAGAGAGACACAGG
Source organism: Aegotheles bennettii (assembly GCA_013398125.1). Lineage (NCBI taxonomy): Eukaryota > Metazoa > Chordata > Aves > Caprimulgiformes > Aegothelidae > Aegotheles > Aegotheles bennettii. The sequence continues at coordinate 27,051 of VZRW01002722.1, forward strand.
CTCTTGTGGGCTTGCTGCCACTCATCACTCTTTGTGGTATGTCGAGTTAGAGCCTAATACTCCAGCCAGTCTTGGTCTCTTACCATGTGGGTTGGCACATCAACAGCAAGACAATTCTCCTCTCTGACCCAGGTACAGCACTGTCTGACTGCCAGCCACACACTGTCACAGGTCTCCAGGATCATTAAACCTCTTTTGGTGGTGCAGACAGGGAATGACTGGGCTAGCAGAGAGCCTGCTTTGTCAGGAGGATTCTGTGAACACAACAGACAGCTGTGCTGGAAATGCAAAGATCTCCACATACCTTCCTCTGGCTTCTTCAGGGTCCTCTTCACAAAATCCACAGCCTGAGCCACCTCCTGGTCACTGCACACATCCATCTGTAGCACTTTCATGCGATCTGACTTCATGTTCTTCAGCTCCCTGGCTCCATCTCCATTCTCATCCTGTTCAGCAGAGAAGAAAGATGTCCCACTAAGACAGACAAGGAACGGTAATGCAGCTTGGGGCCAGGCATGTTCACATGGACAGGAAACAGAAGCTATTGAAATAGCACAGAGGCATAAACCTGGTGCACAAATAGGCACGTGAGCTACACGAACCAGTGTGTGACCCACAGCTATCTTCCTATACTCTCCAGCACAACCCCTATATCTGCATCAGCCACCCACTGCTCTGAAGGGACACAAAGCCCCTGCTGTTAGCTCCTCACACAAAGGGTTCCCATATCTGTAACACTGTCAAACACTGTGCCAGCCTGGGATAACTGTAGCTGACTCTCCACTGCCTCAACCTCCATGCTCTGCAGGTAACATAGCAAACACTTGTACATAAATTAGACTCAGAATTTCTAGGCTTAAAATCAAAAGGCTAATTAGGCACTGTACTTACGTCATCCCAAAACACTGCCTGGCTTCTAATGAAATAGTATTGTCAGACTGTTTTCAAAACAAGACAGCAGGGACACCTTTGGCACGCCTAACAGCAAGTAGTCTGATGCTACAGGGTACAGCAAGAAACATTTACAGCTGAACTTATATAATAATAACAATTTGCTCTCACTACACAGAAGAACAGGATACACAGGAATACATGCACAGTGGAGATCTGCCATACAAGATTACAAACATGAGGCATGAAAGGAGGAGATTCTGGCTGAGGAAGCAAGAGCAAGTCTTTTTATTCACACTATATATAGGTACTAAGAATGTGATGGCTCTGCTTTACTTTCTATCCTTTTTCTTTCATTCTTTCCTCTTCCCTCCTGTGTCTCCCCCTGCCTCACCCCACTTCTACCATTAGAGATCCTGTTACCGTTGTGGGGTTTTTTTGTTTAATCAAACCTAAACACAGTTCAGAGTCCAAATTTTACCTGGTCACTTCCAGATAGGATTGCTGCCTGAGCCTTACAGTCTTGCTCAGGTGGTATACAACAAACACAAGTGAAAAGAGGACAGATTAACCATGCAGTTCCACAGCAGGCTCAAGATTTAACTCACCAAAGTGCTCCCTGAATCACAGGCTCTGCCTTGTTAGGGAGGAAGAAGTTATGAATTGGTGAGTCACCATGCCTGGCTGCCACTCTTCCCTTAGCACTTGATACCAACTCCCACAGTACAAGGGCAAACAAGGTGAGCAGCCCTCCCACAGTCACCTGCTCAGCTGCCCCTGCAGCCAGGCTGATGTAAAAAACATGTAACTGCTTAGTTTTTCTATGCATACCTCAGGCTGCTTAATGAATGCAGTATACAACATCTCATCTCCACCTTCAGTCCAGTGAACTGTGGTGTGTAATGAAGGAAAAGAGCTGAAATGTCCATCACAGCCTTGAGCAAAACAGGGCAGCTTTCTTAAAAATCAATATATAGTTACACTAGAGTCATGACAATAGTAGGAATGAGTTGCTGGCCCCATGGCTGTGTATCATTTCCCAACTGACTTGTTTCCAGGTATCACAAGAACAGCAAATAAAGACTCGAAGCTTTTCTAACGCACATTGAACATGGTCACCAAAATAACATATTCCCTTTGAAATGGGTGAGGGTTGTGTGATGCCTCATTTTATCTCTGGAAGATGCTCCTGCATCTCACCGAATTACACAAAGCAACTTACAGCTGCTTAACAGTAAACAAAATGGAGCTAATCCACTTTGTAAAGAGAGAGACCTACTGTATCTACATAGAAACAAAAAGTTAGCTGTATCTGTACTCGAGTACCAGTTGTCATTTCAGACAATGAAAACATGCTTCCCTACATGTTTTTTAATCTTTCTTAATGCTTATAAACTAAACAAGAAATATTTCCACTGTTTTTTGAGAAACGGTCACAGGCCAGCAACTTAAAAATCCAGTATAAATGGTTTGTATTATTCATATTGAAGTGAATTTTCCCCTATCACCAATGCAACTCAATCTGCAAAGCTACCTTCCCAACTACAATTTATTCACTGTTGACAGAATGTATTGATTTTGGAAGACTAGCTTCAACACACAGTATCAATTGGAACCACTTTTCATAGTTGTAGACACCACCTCAGCCACTATTTAACGGTAAAACAAACTGTTCACTGTTATGTCCAGAAAACCTCTTCACAAATGAGGCAGCCATGTATTTTTATGGAAAGAAGTGAACACCATCTTTTCTTCTGTGGCCATCAGGGGCTGCAAGTACATTCCCTGTTCAGATACCCACTTCCTCCTTATTTTTTAAACTGTGTATCTGCTGGCAGGGAAGATCTCTTGAACAGTTTACGTGGGAGCATCCAGGCTGTCCTCCCCGAGATGGCCTTTGTGGTCTTGGGACGCACCAGCAGAAGCCATGCAGCAGCATGAGCCACATGGGATCCCTGGGGGATCCTGGCAGCACTGCCCAACTGCTCCTCCAAGACCTCTCTCCCCGTCTCTTTGCTGTCACTTTTTTTTTGCCTGATTTTTGTCCTTGCAGAGAATCTGCCAGCTTCCCCAGATTCACTGGAGTTGAGAGCTGTGCTGCTCCAGCCCAGCCTGCTGCCCAAGTACTCTCCAGAGAGGCCTCCAGTGTGACTGTGCACTTCCTCCCTGCTCTCATTTCCCCCGTTATTCTGCCCTCACAGCCCTGCGCGGCTCTGCCTGCCCACCCCACCCTGCACCTAGCAAGGGCTGCTCCCGGGCAGGGAGCCCAACAGCCACACCAGCCCTCTCTCTCCATGCAGCAGAGGAGCCTTGCTCCAAGTTTCAGCTGCCTCCCCTTCCCCTTGCTTGCTCCTCTCCCCTGCTCTGGTCTGGAGATCCCGATGCAGCTGGTGCTGAGGGACTGGCGGATCACGCAGGGGCTTTTTAGCAGAGAGCCCTCCTGTAATGGACCAAGTCATGGCTTTTTCCCAAGGAAGTTTGTGGGATTCAGGATTAGGTCCTGGCAAGCACTTGGGCACATGCACTAAGACGTCAGTGGTAATCAGGAAGCCACGAACACAATGCTGAACACCAGGCATCCAGCTGGCTCGCTCCAACTGCGTCAGTTCCCCCATCCCGCTGCTGCCGATCCAGCCGCTCCCCTCCTGCGTTTCCTGGGCAGAACACCTCGTGTTTGTCATTACTGGATTCCATCTAATTGGCTTCAGACTCCATCTGATTTATCAGGATCATTTTGCACCCTATTCCCCAAATTGCCTGCAATCCTCCCTGCTTGGCACCACGCACATTTCTTTCCAAGTGAACACTCTGTTCCAGGAGGCACTTCCAAGAAAATTTCCTGGGGACGGAGCAGCAGTGACAGGCTCTGCTCACGAGGTTATCATGAAGGACTGTATCAAAACCCTTATTCAGGATACATACATTCCTCCCCTTTAACCACTCTGCTGCTTAAAGAGAATGAGATTAGACTGACACGGCACAGCCTGTCCCTGGTAAGCTCACACAGTGTGTGTGTATCACACTACGAGCCACTCGTTTGATGGTTCAGTGTATTGCAATTTCATCTAGTGCACCGAAGGTGAGCTGCCTGGTTGGCAATTCCAGAGGTTTGGCTCCTTTGGCAAGGGAAGCACAGTGTCTGCCCTCTTCCAGCCTTCTGGAAATCCCCTGGCCTCCAGGTACTCCTGAAAATATCACCCATGGGGCAGAAATCGCAATGGCTCATCCTTTAAATGCCCTTCAGTACATTTTGCCAGGCCTGGTGAACTTGGACACATGCATTTATGTAAATATTCCCTGTTCTTTCCTTCTGCTTGCTTGCAGTCCTCATGAAAACTGCTGGCAGGAGGCATCTGAAAACAATTTATCTTTTTTTTTCCAGTAAGACCAAAGAAAATCAGACAATGATTATTTGAACTTTTTCTGTACTTTCTACTTTTCAGGTTATTTTGTAATTGATCTCTGTGTGTTTTCCCATCTTAATCCTAATATATTAACAGAAACTTTCTCTGTCAGCTTACTTATCCTTGCTAAGTGAAATCCCTTTTGCACTTGATCCTGTTCAGTTCTGTCCCAGCCTGCTTGCAGCATTCTTGTCATTCCTGTAACTTCATTGTTGACTGTCTGATCATTAAGAAGCTCCTGATGCACTTGACAGTGTACTTATCTTGTATGCAATGCAAGAGCTTTCTCTGGTGGCTAGTACATCAGGCATCCTCTAATTCTCAGCCTAAAAGCATGTAAGTAAGTGATGACAGAGTAACTACGTGTGAACTAATAGCCTGGCATCTCCTCTACAACTGCCCCCATACCTGCTCTGACCCTGCAGTAAACCTACAGCAGCTCACACTTCTCTCAAGGGGATGCCAAGAGCTGCCCAGCCATTCTGGGACCGGTAATAATCTGTCATCAAGAAGTAATATTTTTTTTTCACCAATAAAACAAGCAAGCAGGGGTCATTTCAGGACCATTTACTTCTTTATGTGCCTTCAAATGGAGCCTGGCCATCTCTGCTCCACACTAGCATGCTCCTTCTGAACAGCCCTCTCAGACCACCCTAACTCCCTTCTCCTTTCTGTTCCCTGCATCTGCTGCTCAGCAAAGCGAGTGCCTGACTCGCTGTCACCAGAGACAGACATCCCAGAGCAGCATATGACAGGATTACTGAAGGATTTACAGAGCCTCCACATGGAAATTTCCAAATAGTGGCAATTTTCCAACAGGACTCTTTTGCTCTCAAGTTACACAATAGGTCAGCTGATAATAACTTTCCCTTCTGGTGTGGTGGAAGAACATAACCTTTGCTGAGATCACACAGGCAACGAGGGACACTTTTGTTTGTTTGTTCTCCCCCTCCACACTACTCAGGAGTCTGTGGTCATTGCTCCCTGAGCACCTATGCTGAAATGGTCATCCTCAAATGGAGAACAAGTGGGTATGAACTGCTTGTGAGCAATTCAGGTCGGAAATGACATGAGTTTTGACTATGAAGACAACAAAGAAGGATAGTGAGGGTAAAACAACAGTGGACATGGAAGTGGAGGTGGCCCAGTTTATAGAGAGGATTACACAACATGGTTACCTGCAAGAGCAGAGACTGGGATGACTGGTCTACAACCCCTTCTGATTCAGTGTGCCTAAACTGATCTTTTACAACAAAGCATGCCATCTGCCAAACACAGGTGACAGAGGGTGAGGCCTACAGGCATCAGAAAGGTATGGTAAAATTGTTTATTCAGCTATCCAGAAACTGATAGCTTCTACAGAAGCTGTGGAAGCACAGTTACAAGATGCTTTGGAAGCAGAACCTGAACAAGGCAGCAGAGGCAGCTTGGGAGTGAGTTTGGGGAGAGTGTCCCCAAAGGAAAGTGACAGAATGAAAGACAGCAACAGAGATGCCAGAAGACAGAAAGCCACAGTGCCATGGCAACCTTGGACTACCAGATTTATTGAGTGTGTTGAGATATTGCTGAGAGGTTTCCAGCAATGAAGAGTGCTCTGCTGTGCAAGCTACTGTACACACAGGCAGCTGACAGTTTCTGCCCTAGAGAGCTCAGAATTAAAGGACTGATGAGATGCAACAGGCATACAAAGCAATGGAAGATGTAACGATGCCTGCCCACTGCACTTCCTCCAGGTTATGGACTAGGGTAAATGGAGGCTGCAGGCGAAGATGCTGTCACTTGAGAAGCATTTTTTCCCCAATCAGAGAAGAATTTTGGTCAATATTACTACTCACCATGAGCAAGCATCCAGCAAAAACAGTAAATCCCTTTGCATGAAGCTGTTTTGCCAAGGCATGTCCAAAACCTTTGTCACAGCCTGTTATCAGCACCGCCTTCCCTTCAGCCTGTGTGGGCAAAAGACAAGAACACACCACCATCAGATATTGCAGTGTTGCAGGCACCACCAGCACCAACCGACAGAGCAGAGGAGCAGCTTGCAGCCCTGCAGCCAAGGCCAGCCAGTGTTCAGGAGGTACAATTCCAGCTGCAAGCCACAGTGAGCACACACCTGTCTGCATGCTAACCCGGCTGCAAGCTAAACCCACCACCTTTGTGGAACTTCTGCTGAGTCAACCAGTGTAAACAAGATGACAAGATTGTCGTGTAGAAACACAACCAGCTCCCAACTACTGTGAAATCCTAGATTTAACCAAATTGTCTCCACGCCTGAGCTAGAACAGTATCACTTTCTTTCAAGTATCAGTGGCCAAAACAGAACAGAAACATTTCAGAAGTTAGTGATGTACCAGCTCACGGGCAGTATAAGAAACAGAAGCACAGAAAACATCCAAATGACAGTACGTCATCTGCTGAACTGTACAGCAGCTCCTCTAACTGCAGAGTGACTCTATTTTCTGTTCTCCACCTACTCCCACCCTACGCGGTACTTTCCATGCTGTGTTTTAGCATGCAGGAATGTGACTGCAGGTTAGGGCTTCCTTCTGGAACACCACAGTGTTAACAGGAACAACTTATCAAATCCTACAGTTCTCTCCTACATTATTATTATCTTTTGACTGATGGATAAATTGAGAGAGAAGATCTGATACTCCATCTGGTGTGACACAACAGCCTTGTGATAGATCTGAAAACAGAATCTCACATCCTGTAGAGAAGCCTGTATCAAAACACTGCCCATTCATCCTCTTTCTTCGCTTGGAAGTCATCTCTCCCCTGCTCTCCTCTTCACAGCTGTGAAGCAACGAACTCCTAACACTTAGTCCAGCTTGCAAGGCACCCAGATGCTGTGCATACCCAGATGCAACCATATCTGTGAGACCATAATGTGATACAGTAATAAAGAGTGAGAGAATGCAATAAGGAAGTGAGGTCACTTCCATCTCTGTGGAGATATCTGCAACTCATATTCCCCGACACTATCAGCAGCAGCTGGAATACAAACATTTGCATTCCATACTACTTCTGTATGAATGGCACCGGCCTGTTCAGCCACTTTTTCAGACAGAAATGGGGCAATGACCAGTGCTCTCTGAGCTTGCTTTGCTGGCATGTGTGTTAGTGAAGTGGCAATAAACAATAACTGCAGGGTGATAGTGATCAGAGCATTAGTGCACAAGCTCGAGATGTGCAGAGAGCAATAAGAGAATGAGCTACACCCTGTCCTGCCCTGTACCTCATGCTGAGGCTATTGCTTTCAAAGGGGAGTCATGATTTGAAGCTGAAATGAGAACCAATCAAAAGTCTATCCTACATTTATCATACACACCCCCACATTGACATTGATTCCTACACTCGGGCAAAGAGCACCCAGCTACAGGCTAGCTCTACTGAAGCTCTGAGGGTAGCTAAAGGACAAACAATGAGAATTAAATATACTGTGCTCAGTCTTAATCTAATTCACAGTGACACAACTCCAAGAGAGATAAGGATCAGATCACAGAATTTGCCAAGGTTGACTCCCACATTAATTCAGCAACCTGGCCCATAGAGAAGAAAGGATTTGACTTTTATTCTCTGCCTCACCTTCCTAGACCCTCAGCCTCTGAATCCTAAGAAGTGAAGGCTTCCCATAAGGGCAGCAGTCAAGCAGGAGATACAGAGCTGTGATCACTTCCAGAGCCCAGGACAGGCAAACAGAGAAGATGCCCAATCCCCAGCCATCATTAGCTGCCCCATCAGCCAGTCTAACAAGGATAGAGCCCAGCTGCAGAAAACGAAAGCAAACGGCTGGGCTATGTTCCTGTGTTCATCCAGTTTCAGCTCTCAGCAGCTGGTTTGCTTTCTCGGGTTAAAAAAACACAAAACACCAAACTGTACACAGAAAGGAGGAGGTTTAAAAATCCCCTAAGCTGTCCATAATGGTGGGAGAATTGAGGAACAACTTACAGTAGGAGAACATTCCTGTGGTTATTTGTTCTTTATTACTGTAATTGCTGGTAATAAAACACGTGACTACAGCAGCATGGATCATAACAGACTGCGGCCCCAGCAGCACTAACCAGCGTGCAAAGAAAACCCAAGGGATGTAAGAGATCTGCAGCTGCCCCTGTCTTTGTGCCATGCCTGATGGACAGACATGAGAGCAGGGAGTGACCCTATTCCCTGAACACAGACAATCCCAGTTATCCTTATCTTTTAAAAGTCCCAAGATAAGGCCTAATAGGCCTCGTTCCGGGTTTGATAAGGTCAGTCTGCAGCTCAGTTTGACACGGTGCCGAGGCAGGCAGAGAGGACTGGCTGTCACCTCTCTATCAGGCACCACGGTGACCTTAAACAGCGTTCCGAGGAACTTCAGGTGCCTCGCTCACCAGCAGTGCTCTCAGGGAATAATGCACAGGAGATGTGCTCGTGTAGGGTGCTCCCAGGGCACCTGGGGAGGGCTGAGTGTGCAGAGTAACTTCTTGTGCTGGAGGTGCTGCTGAGGTGTCTGGGCAGGGTAACACTGTCCATGTCCTCACTGTGTGCCCCACAGAACTGCAATACACCTTCCACACTGCCCAAACAGCCCCAGCCAGCCTGGGTTTGACCTGCAGCCAGCTCAGGTGCACACACCTCACCAGCTTTTCCTACTGAGATATCAGTGCTCTAGTAAATAGAATTTATTTTGATGATCTATCAAAATACTTCCTGTAAAAGAGAACAAGGAAAGCAAGGCTACTTCTGCAGCCTCTGTCTCTGGACAAGGTGGGAACCCACCAAGCTTGCCCAGACTTTATCTCCTACTGTTCCTTGTTTTCTGGATCCTGTTCCCTTTTATGCTCTCTCCTGACCACCTGCTCGTCACCCAAGAGATGAAGGTGAGAGCAGTTAGACAGTAAACTTTGCTCGTTCCCTTTTTCCAGTCAGGAAGTTGAGGGCTCCAACCCCAGGAAAAAGAACTGGGAACATTCCCTGAAGGGAAGGGATTTTCTCTGGTGGGACGGGGATGGGGAAGGTCAGAGGAGCCGAGCAGAGGAGGGGCCAGAGGTGCTGCCTGGCAGCCCCAGCAGGGCAGGACGGGCCGGGGGTGCTGGAGCGAAGCCACGCTCGGGGCCGCGTTCTCCGGGTGCCCGGGGAGGCTCCCGCAGCAAGAGCCAGAGCCGCGTTAGCTCCGATACAAGGCACTCTGTGGTGTTTTTACAGCACACGGAACGGGCTGGTTACGCAGCTCCGTCCCAGCCAAAGGGCTTTGTCTCTCCCTTACGCTCCCTTCCACAGGCACCGAACCCCGGGCCCGCGGTTCCGTGACCCGGGAGGCACCGCGAGCCCCGGGCTCCCCGCAGCTCCGGGCTCCCTCTCCCCCACAGTGCCCGTGCTCGGCCTCCACCAGCCCCGCTCCGGCAGGGCCCTCTCGGCTGCCACGGGCGCGA
>VZRW01002724.1:0-20320 GCA_013398125.1 Aegotheles bennettii
TTTTTTGTAGATGGATATTCTTTTCACTATCAGGGTAGAAATTTAGAAATTTTACATTTACAAAGTCACAGTGGAGGATCTGATCATACCAACTTAACTCAGTATCCTTTAACCACACCCCTAAAGCTATTTCCTGCAAAACCCTACATGACAGTACTCCAGAGGTTTCATAAAACCATTCCCACCAGCCTTGGTAGGTCACAAATCGCTTGCAGCTCAATAAACAGCTACTCTGCCTTCCATTTGTGCCAAACAACAGAACAATAATCCACCACTGCCAGTTTAGTACCACAATGGCAAAATGAAGGTCCTTCCTCTACTCCACCGTCTCCTTTGCAACATGAAAGTTCACCACAGCCTCCTCCTAGATGACAAACACCACATTCCATGTGCCTTCTGCCTCAACTGGAGAGACTTTTGCACACACTTTCAGGGCAAAAATCCATACCTCTCAAAATCTATTGTAATTCATGTCATCATCAAAAATGGGTTGAGGTGATTGCTTGGCAGTACCCAAAGCATCTAAACATAATGTCCAGTCCGTGATATTAAGAGATTTTTTCATGTTTTTTATTTTTGTCTCCCTTATTCTCTGCACCTCCACACCAACTCTTCTAACAATGAGCTCCCTTCCAGGAAGAATGCTGACAACCAATTTGCTTTCTGAAATAGTTTTGGGAATCAAATCACTTTTGAAGTGTAAAACCAGCAAGTATAAAGGAAATTCCCTGGGCTCATGTTAGTCAACACAGTGAAATTCATGCTTAACACACAGAATGCTAATGAAGACAAACTATGGTTCTTTTACTGCATGCTACATCATTTAAAAAGTATTAAAAATAAGTATTATTTCTGAAGAGTCAGTTTTAAGAGTACACAAACCACCTGAGATGCTTGGAATAATAATCTGGTTTTGATGTGATGAAAGCATTAGTTCCTACAGGCCCCTCTTTTTCTCACCTCACCCAAACTGATACATCCAGCTCCTTCATTTGCTAGGAATGAATTTAGGTATTTTAAAAGTCTGTTTGATCATTGAAACATCTCAGGACCCTTATTTCAAGAAAAACAAAACCATCCCTTTTACAGGCAAACCATTTTCTAAGCAAGCAACTTCTGCAGTTTTATACCCTTTACTATCATTTTTTTCATAGCATCACTTGGTTTTTTGCACTGTCCCCTTTCAATCAAATATAAAGAGTTGTGTAACCTAAGCCAGCTTCATTTGCCTAAATAACGACACACAGAGTCCTGTATTCTGTTCTTTCAGAAGTGACTCTCCCTTTTTTTTCAAATTTAACTTGGAAGCTATCCTACAGTTAATTTCAAAGACAAACTTTTGCCCTGTCTGAAATGCAATTAAAATTTAATGCAAAAATGCATTAAAAATGCATTTTGCAGTTTTGCAAAAAGGCAAAAAAAATTAGCATCTTAAAACTATTAACGTGCACTGCAGTTACACAAAGCAAAAAGACATTTTCTCCACCTCCCTCAATTAATAATAGGAGATATTAACCCACAACATAAGACACACAGTGACTAACTCAGTTATACAATTATGGTTTTACACAAATAAACAAGCTGAGGAGTTCATACAAGATAGCTCATGTATCTATTTCTCAAATTAAAACTTAACCCAAACCCCAAGTAGATCTATCTTCAAAGACTACAGAAGAAAGTACATGGTTCTCAGGGATCATAACATTAAAGAAGTTTTTTCCCAGTTCTCCACATGTTTAATGGGAAGCTACAGCTGCTTCTACAATTCAATTTAGCTTTTCTTTAGTGAAACGTACATTTGAATTTACTTAATGCTGAGCCTGACTGCTGTGGAAACTGATGGGTTTTTCTTGTCTCACAAGCAGACCCAGGTTAATCCAAATATTTAAACTACTGATCAGCAGTTTTCCTTAAGTGTGTATATTTGGCTTGATTCTAGCCTTAGTAAATTAGCGGGCTAATGCTGTTGGCACACATGCCAGTATTCCAGAATTACAAATGTAGAAGTGACAGAAGAAATGGTTGCACTTTTCTGTACATCTGGAACAATTAGCAGTCACCTGCAATCAGATGAGAATTAAGCTAATCATCTCTCTAGTAGATCAGATAGAACTCTGACCTCAGGAGGTTATTCTCAAATTGCTTTAGTATAACAGAACCGTATCTGGCCTTCAAAAATAAGTATAAAAGCAAGAAAATAAACCGAGTGCTAGGTATCAAACATGCTCTCAGTGCAATAGCCTGAGCAGTTTGCTCTGCCAGCATGCCCAACACGTTATGCTTTGAGTCTGCTACTCTGAAGATAACATCCATTCCGTAAAGACACTTCTTGAGGATGTTTAAATATGAGGGCTGTTTGGTTTTCTTGGCGGTGACTCATTGTTGGGTGTTGTAGAGTGCTTTTATTTTTTGGGGGGTGGAGAATAACTGTCATCAGCATTCTCTATGGTTTCACAGCTCAGGAATCCTTTCAGGTGTGTTTCCAGCTACAATGCAACAATTTCTGACTTACAGTCTCTCTCCTTTTTTATATATGAAGCAAGTTTCTTTTATGGGCAAACTGTCTAGTAGCATTCATGTGGTCCATATGGAAGGTGCAGAATTAGCATTTTTTTACTATATATTCCTGGAAAGGATCTAATCAAATAGCTGCATTTCCATTAAATATCATATGCACTTCCTTAAACCTTCTTTGCAAAATTACAGTGATTGTCTGTGACATGGAAATCCAGAAGTTTTTCATTATTCTTTTTCCCTCCTCCCACCCCATATTGTATTTTACACATCTGGAACCAGTAGAAAAGCTATAGTATTAGTATGGGCAATAAGAATCATAGCAAACCCGCTTACAGTGCAGACATGCTGTTCCAAAAAAATACTGCCAGTAATGGACTTTTTTTCCCCCCTCTAAAGTTCACATAACTTCTGAAGGAAAAACAACTATTCCTCACTAACAGGCAATACAGAAACATACATACACAGCCAGAACATCCTAACACCTCTCTATTATTGAGCATTTCTGCAAATCAGATCACTCCGTAACCTTCTGCAATCACATCAGTCAGTAGCAGTACTATGGCCAATGCTCAAGAGCAGCTAAGCAGAAGGGAAAAGAGAGCTTTATTTAGTTTGGATTTTTATTTTCTTTTTACTTCAAAGCAGGTAATGTGTTTGTATTCCCTCCTCCTGACTTGGAGTGACCCTATTTTACACCCAATCACACCCACAGTTATATGCAAGGTTCAATTTTCACCATTTTTCCTTTCCAGCCAAAAGACCGCTACAAATAAATTTTGCTGAAACAGAGACATGTTTACCTGCTTTTTATCATCTCCCAGAAAAACAACCCTAAGACTTGAAAAATCAATATATGCCTGTAAATTTCATGCACCTGAGTAATTTTTGTAAATAATATTCTGAGAGGTACGAACTAGTGCATCAGATAGTCATGACACCAGATGAAGTTTGCAGAACACCTGCTTGTTGATAAGTTTTACAGCCTGTGAGATTTATGTAGAATTGCAGCCAGTGATACAAGTAGCACCTTTATCTATAAACAATCTCAAATTTAGCAACTGTATCAGACAAACAAACAAACATGGGTACTTTAACACATCCTGCTTTTCAAAAATATTATATGGTTTCAGAACTGGGATCAATGACATAGTCCTACACAGAGCACGTCTGGTTCCCTGCAGCACTACTTTGAGTGCATCATTCTGTATTAAGATAACTGTATTAGCTGAGGGAAGTTTTGTTTGTTTGCAGTCAGGTACTGCAATAGTACATTTCAGTCTCTTCAGAATGAAATAAAAAAGCAAACTGTTTTCTCGCAATACATTAAGTTGTTTTAAAGAAAACTCACAAGTTATGGAGGAATCAAACACATCTGGTTATGCTGAGACATTTCAAGAAGAATGAGAAATCTAGGATGACCCTAGCACTGAAATTGCCTTTACACCTAGGAAAAAAAATGTAAAAATTCAGAACAAACAGCATATTAAACTTTCTTACTATTGTGATTGATTTTATTGTTTCAGGGCAAATCATGTTGTCTGTGTTGCATGAAGGATGTTCAACAAACAAACAGATGATTCATTATGGTCTTGCAAAGCAAAAGAACTTCATCATAATTCCAAGCAAATCTGATCATTTGTAAAATCATTTTTTAAGAAATATAAAGTTTCATGCTCATGCATCATGCTCAGATGGTGACATTTCTGACATTTTCAATTCGAGCAATGTCACCAAAACAAAGAGGTTTCAGATTTACCCATTTCAGCAGAGCCCTCTCACATGCCGATATCTACTTGAAATAACCAGCATTTTTAAGGCCAAGTCGTGCTCTATCTGTGCAGCTATTTTTTATTCATCTTCACAGACCATTGACCAATTCTAATAATTTTGAAGCAAAAGATTCCAAAGGGCTGAGTCTAGACTAAATGCTCTTGGCTTGTTGTTGGTGCTTACTATTTCTACCTCCATGCATTTTCTCTAGGTAATCTCCAACTTTTCCCTTTTGATAGTATGACCAGTATGGAGAAGTCTATACTGAAGTAATTTCAGAGTCCAGTGATAACATCTAGCATTTGCCTAGCTACCTCTTACCTCTCAACTCAACATTGACTTACTCTGATAATTCAGTGTTTTGTTCAGCATAAAAACAGACATCCTGATGCTGAATCACAAGACTTATTTCCATGTCTCCCAATTCAAGAGCAATGAATAAATTCCTAGTCACTCAGGAACATAGTCTGCACATCATCTTGGATTCAAGCCAGATGTGAGGACCTGTATGGAATTCTATGCCTAAATCTCTTCTCTCTCCATCTTTCTGTTGGCACTCTTTTCTCTAAGGGATCAATGCTTACCTTCAAGTTCCACATTGCCAATAATCTTATCTCCAAAACATTTGTCTCAATGCTTAAACAGTCGATAGCAGTGTCTGACCTCTTTTTGTTTTTTCTAGTTTTCAAAGCAGTGCCTTTCAAAATATCTTTCATCCATCCTACCCTTCCCATTTTGTAGGACATTTTCAAAGATCTGCAAAGCTTCTTATTTTTCTTAAAGTCCCACTTAAAAAGGCAAACCCTCTACTTTTCTGCTACAAGACAAGGTAATCAAATAAAACAGCTTCATAGCACTTATGATGCTAATTTGATCAAACAGCTGACTACTATACTAACTGATGTTGCTACACTGTTCACATGTTCTCCCTACAAGCTTGTATTGAGCTTATCTTTTCCTATTACTTCATACTTAAATTGGAAAATGTCAGGAGTAGGAGCTGCCTCTCCCTTCCCCCACCTCCTCATTTTGCTTACACAATAATTAGGGCAACAAAATCCTGGCCCCAGTAGAGTTCCTAAGCACTACGGTAACACTGACAGGAATAAACACATTATACATAAGATTATGCCTATATATCACTTCCTGATCACTATTATAACCTGTTCTTACATAGGAAATACCACCTTAAGAACCTTCTAGTTATGTAAACTGAATTTGGAATAGTAACAATTCAGCACTCTATGGAAACACACCATCTCTCTGCTAAGATTATATTCCTACCTCTTCAAGTACTTAGAACTGTTCTTTCAAAACTTCTCCTCTTAGCAGTTTATTGCCAATTACACTTACAGGATTAGAAGATTATTTAGTGTCATAACAACATATGCACGAATGAAGCCAGTCTTAAGTTTTATAACGGTGGTTTTGCATGGGTAGGTTTTTGGTGTGGGGTTGGGTTATTTTTTTGAAAGAATATACACTGAAATGAGCAAACTTTTCAGTCAACATCTGCCAATTGCTACACAATATAACTATAGCATTTTTAGGGTTCTTTTAAAAACAGAATTGTCCAGGTCTTGGGAAATGGTAAGGATGTTATTTAAAGTAAGCAAGATTTCCTAACCCAAAAAATTACTGATGACATTGAAAGTTTCCTTGGCAATGCACGGGTACAATATGGGAAACTGCTTCACCTTTAAGTGATCGAGCAACTGCTGCATTCTTTAAAATTTACTAAATATAATCCTCATTCTGCTCTGTACAAAAAGAAAAATAAAAAACCAAACCAACCCCCAAAATCCACCAAAACAGCTGACAGTTAAAAAAACCTCTCAAAATAATTTAATGAAAAACATTACTTACCTTTTCAATACTGTTACAACATAATTAAGACATTTAGACTCACATTTCTAAAATCATATAAAATAACAAGTGCTGTTCTAAGATATGCCTGTATATCACTCATTCAAACAGTTGAACTGCTTAAATCTTAAGGATAGACTATAATCCACTGATTACAAGAAACATCCCCCTAACAGACATAGTCACACAATTTTTTACACAACTTTGTACTTTCCTACAAGAAAAACAGCCATACTCCCTCATCTGAATAAATCTAAATTCCTCTTTCCCCATTCACACTAACAAATCCCCCAAAGACTACAGACAAGTTTTCCAGCACTGCAGGGGTGCAAAGGCCAAAAAGCAAACTTAATGAGGCCAAAATGAGGCCTTCTCTTTTGCAGAAATGTTAATCTTACTCTTCAAAGAAACAGAGAACTCCATAAAATCTGTAAGTGCACAAAATCACATGTAATGAAAGTGTTTACAGCATTTCTTTTGTCAAAGGCTATCATGAAGGGCTTTAATTCCGAGGAACTAGTGGGAATATAGTTCCTCTAATTAAAATATATTAATTAGTGTAATATATATAGTCGTCTCCTTTGAAAAGCAAACAAAACCCAGGAGAGGAACAGCAGGGTCCTGCAAGGGCCCACCTACTGTCTTGGATTTACTCCTCTGAGGACAGAGTCCCAGAAGATGCCTCTGAAGCTTAATTTCTTTTCATGTTTAAAATTTTCATTTACAGGCATAAATAACAACGGCATAATCATTAGCAGCAACAAAGCTCAAACTTCAAAAATAGCTGTCATTCTGGTAACAACTCTCAAAATAGAAAGACTACAAAATCTACAAATTGACAGCTAGCTGTCAAATAGCAGATTGTCGGTGAAATCCCTAAATGTATCTCCCAGGTCTGAAAAGGGACTGTTGTTAACACACTGGTCTTAGTGCTTCGTTTTATATGTGCACGTAACAGTACCTACTTGGTTTATAGGGATATCCTGATCCCTAGAGTTTGCAGCAGCAACATACGTACAGTTTCTCAAAAATACTGTCCTGTGTGCTGGCAGATTGATGAATAGCAAGTTTTAGCAGTCAGCAACTGCCTCTGAACAGCTTCATTCAGGTGAATGTGAATTTTAAGCGTAATTTTGCATAGCAATTTAGATGGTAAGCTTCAAGTGCCCACCACAAAAGACATCATCTCTACCTGAACATCACTCCAAGAAGCAAATTACTGGAGGTTGCAAGTGTATTTTGGTGAAAAATTACTGTGTAACAGTGAGGGTAATATTTTCAGTAATATTTTCATCTTAATGCTTTTGATTTACACATAGATATATTTGTATCCAGTCTGTTTTTCTGCAGATCTGCTACTGGCCAAAAGATAGATAAAATGTAAAGATGTTCTTAAGAAAGAAGACAAGAAAATAAATAATAAGAATAATAATTTAAAAAACCCAGTAATCAGTCTATAACCTACTTAAAAAGAAAAGCCACAACAAGATCACTGTTACTTTCATGCACACTATTGTCATAAAGCCTGTGTAAGTCAAAACACATCAGTTATTTCACTGGTAAAGACCTGCAGTGGATGAGAATGGTTAGCCCTGTAATTCATGCAACAATTCTGATGATGCCTAAGTAGAAATACTAGCCAGCTTACCCTGCTGTTGACAAGACTAGAAATAATCATAATTTTTGTCACTTAAGTCAATTATATTTCATGTACTTCATTCACATAGAGAGCAGACAGTCAGTAAAGGTGTTAATTTTACAAGTCAGGTTTTCGAATTCAGACACACTTTAAAGTTATGTTTGTTTAATCACTGCTGCCACCTCATATATACAGAAAAGATGCCAACAGTACTATGTTTTTGACTGCAACCTTTTTTCATAAAAGGCACCACGCTTGATCCAAACTGTGACTCAAATTAAATAGAGGCTCCCTTACTGTGAGGCCCTTGGTTTTTCTGAACCTAAGGAGCATTCATCCACTATTCTGGCATTTAGCTAGACATGCCAACTTCTTAAAGGTTTGAAGAAAACAGAGAGAAATGAGAAAAAACACGGACTCAGATTCTGTTAAATATTGCAGGAGACTTCCCACTAAAGTAAACTAATTTGTGAAGAACAAAACAAGTAAAGGAGGTTTGTGAGGTAGGAAGAATAAAGAAATACAGCAAGCAGACTGATTCCAGGTTCTATACATATGCAAAGACAGCTTTTTCAAGTGTTCCCCTAACAGATTTTCTAACAATTTCACAAGTACTTAGGATTTAGAGACCTATAGTCTATCCTAACTCTGATTAATACGTTTTACTTATTATTTTACAAAAGTGCAACTACTGTATCAGTGAATACAATTTCAGTATATACCATGCCAAAAAAGAAGAAAAAAAAAAAAACCAACCACAACTTAACTTCACACAGTTTCTCCAAACACTATCATACCACATTGAGTCAGCAACAGCACACAAGAAAAAAAAACTCCACCAAACTTTACTCACAATCATATCTCCTGTGGCACATTTGCTTTTTTCACTTGACAGTCTACCAACCAAGTACTTACTAGAGCCATACCTGCTTGACTCGCATGTAAAAATATCACCAGATACACACAAACTAAAAAGTCTTATAAAAAAACCCCCAAACATATACATGTCAGATAGAATGAAAACAAACACTGGTAACCAGGTCTACAAAAAACTACTAAAACAATTATGTGTCCAAAAGGCACTCTCTTCTCCCCCAAACCATATTTGCAGCAGAGTTTGGTTTTTGGGTTTTATCTTGGCAATTTAGAAAATTATGCTCCAACTTGAAAAGCTATTAATTTCTTGAAATAAAATCATCTGACTGCAGTATGTCATTACTACCATTCTATGCCACAACAGAAAACTGGAAAAGAGAGTACTGTCAATCTCTTACCTCCACGAGACCTTTCTCTCATACATAAGCAGAACTTCTTAGCCCCAGCTTTTGAGCTGCCTTTCTTCTCTCATCTTTTTGCGGCAAAATTACATGTTTCTGACATCAACATTAAACCTATACCTACAGAGAATCTGTATTTTAAATTGAATTGAAGCTTAAAGATGACAGCAAACAAATCCTGGAGTTCTAAGAAGCACTGTCTATGAAAGTAATTGATGAAGCAATGGTATCTGCCACAAGTAACGAATCAATATTTAATTTGCAAGGTCTTCAATATTTGAGCAACTGAGAAGCAACACTGGAAGTAATTTCCAAATATCATCTAGACTACTTCCATAAAGTAAGGGCAAAAGTTCTTGGTATCACTCCTGACATATGTACAAGCCTGTTTCTAAAAACATCTTGTGATGGAGATGCTATAACCATCCAATAGAATGAGTTCCACTGCAAGGGGAGAAGAAATAAACACACAGCTTTCTTTTTTTTTTTTTTTGCGGTTGACTTTCAGGTCTTTGAAAACTTACTCCTCCCCTCAGTTATATCTGTTCTAATCTAAAACACTCCAGTTCTCAAACTCCCTCTATCTACAGATCTTCTGATAGCTGTTGTAGCTTGCTCTGGACTCTCTTCATTTGAGCCATGTTTGAACTTAAATGCTTCCCAGAACCAGGTAAAATTCTGCAAGTGATGCCCTACTGATTCAGAGTGGAAGAGCTATTTCCTACAGATAGCCTGTTTTGATATACCTGTGTGCTGTTTGTCTTTTCTCATAAAAGCATAACACTTATGTTCAGCTTGTGAGTGACTATAAACCCCACTAATTACTTCAGAATTATCTACTTTACCAATGTCTGTACAGCAAACTTATTTTACATCCAAAGCATTTATTTTGTGCTCAGTCTTACTCAACAGTACCCTATTTTTTCCAGGTTATTTTTCCACTTCAGGATTCTTGTAAACCTTTCAGCTGTGAGACATATGAATTCTAGTCCTGTGGTCAAATACACATTAAGATCCTCCCAAGTTGTTGTTCCAGAAACTAAGACAGACAGAAAGCAACAGGAGAAGGAAGAGAGAAAGACAAAATACCTTTATATTTCAAATCTTCAGTGTGTAATTAAAACATTTCTCACAAGTTCAGCTGTTAAAGTAACAGAGCAGTGCTAGATAGTTAAAAAGAATGTGTAGATGAGTTGAAATATGCAAATCAAGGCATAAATTATTCCGGTGAGAATATGGTATATAATGGGGAGGAAAAAAAAAGAGTTTGCTATAAGAACAGGGTGTGCTCTTTTACTTTCAGTACAATACCATGGGCAAACAAGAATTCATGAAAACAAGCAACACGTGGGGAGAATACAGTTTTAAAAGTACTATTGACTTGCAGATAACAAATTTTATCCTAAAGTAACTTCTTTTATTGATTTCTAAGTAACTGTAAATATCTAAAATATTATTATAAAATAAAAATTTATTCATTTATCATTTGCTTATAAGAACCCATCCCATCTCCAGAAAAACTAAATTAGAAACTTTGATACAATATAAATCTACAAGTCTAGGTATTTGGAAGATGTTAAGAAATCCAGTGGGACTAAAAAGGATCATGCAATCTTGACCTGCCAAATTGTGATTTACTTCAGCAGGAAAAAGAAAAAGCCAACTCTGACAGACAACAGCAGTAAATGAAATTATCCATGGTTTTTATGTATGTATTTATTTATTTATTTTTACTGTTTCAAGGCTATGGATTTCCCCTGCCTTCCATTAAATTTGGATGTGACAACTGGAGATTTAAATGCTAATCTAAATTCTTAAAGCCAAAAATTCAGAAAAAAAAGTGTTATAAATATATATGCATGGATGAGAATACCCCAATATATATGTATAGTTGCACATGCAAATAAATAGCTAAGGATCTAACATGTCATATACTTGTACGTATGTAATACCCACCCTATTAACGCATCCTGCCAACAGTAACATACATCTGTTTGGGGAACTTGCACCTTCTTTATAGAAAATCCAGTTCAATCATTATTTCAATGGGCAAGCAGAAAGTAACTTAGAAACATCTCACCTTCTTAACGAAGGCTTTCTTTCCGACTTCTATATCCATACATCTCAATAGCCATCTCTACATGCAAAGAATCTCCCTAGGAATCAAATAAACAACAGAAGTGCAAATGGCATGCTCTGCCTCCCGATCTTTTTAAAGCATTACCTCAAAAGCTTTATTATTGACAGGGATTCCTGGTGGCTGGAAGGCAGGGAGACTAAATACAGCTTTGTTTTTCACTTATTAGCATGAGTTGCAATGCTGCCAAATAAAAAGAAAAAACCCTCTCTCATCTGCAAACAAAATGTATGTATGAAAGACACAGAATTCACTTTTTAAAAGTCACTTTTTTCATATATTTTAACTATAACTGGTTTAAACAAACACAATTTCTAATTCAAAATCAAGGTCAGTTTAACAAATGTTGTAGCAGTAGAGCACCACAGGTCCACCAGGAAGAACACATTGAGCTATTTTAAGCTGTTTAATGTAGTAGTATAAGGGGTTTAGAATAAGTGCAATGCACTGGAAATCCAGCCCAGTAAAAACCTCAGATCTTGTACACTGTGCAAAACAGACTTGTAACCCTTGAAAATAAAGTATTTCAGCATGAGTAGCACTACATTACCAACCATTAAACATGTAAAACTTAGATGCTGGATTTGTCACCCAGATACTTCCTGTATATCTATCTAGTTTGTGTCCATCCAACGACAAAAAGCAAATTATGCCAATGAATAAAGGCCAACTTCTTAATGACAGTGGTATACTTCAAGAATCCTGTGGAATACTGCATCAATATGAACTAATGCAACTTTATCTACTTGTCATTCAAGTCAAAGAAAATCTTTCTATCAGATCAAGTAACACGAGAGCAAGTCTCCAGAGAAAAATCACTTTTGATTCCAAATTTATTGAAATAAGATAAAATTTCACAGAGTTAGCTGCAAGGAGCTCTTTTTCCTCTCACCTTAAGGGGACACACATAGATAAAATGGGCAATGAGTTCTATAAAAAGGCTAGAAGAAAGCACTAATAAAACTGAGAACACTATTGCTCCATTCCCTTGATGTAATGCCGTACAGCACTGGGGGATGTTTTTTTGCCTACAGGAAATCTGTTTTGCTCGGTTATTTATCAAAGTTTTAATGAAAATTTTTCTTGTAGAAATGGGGTTTTTTTTCTTTAGTTTTGGTTTGTTTCGGCTTTTTTTAAAGTTTCCCTGCAGAAAAAAAAAATCAAAAGGGCTATTTCTTCACATACAAATTTTCTTCAGTTTTCCATCACCTTTCTCAGCAAATCGGGCTCAAAGATTTTTCAACTTCCAAATTTATATAGTCTCCTTTTGCTTAGACAAAGTTTCTAGTGATAGTTTGTTCAGTGATTTTTTTACTTTTTATTTTTTTTTAGGTAAAAAATTTGGTCTAACACACAAACATATCCTAGCTCAAATTCCAAGTTTTCAAACAAAAATTATTGAAAAATGCACTGTGTGCCATTTGTGACATGTGTGCCACTTGTGACATGCCAAGTGTGACAAGAGGAACACTACTAAGTACACTTTGGTCCTATAATGTATCTTTTGGGGTAAAATTTTTGAACCATTATTTCCATTACATGTATTCAACCGTTGGCAACCAAAGAAACCAGCAAGATTTGTATTTACTCTAACTCCCGATGCATACAGTGAATGGACAAATAAAAGTGATATTAATATAGTAACACTAAAAGATAATGTCACTGACCACAATGAGATATTCCACTGGGGGTGTGGGTGGGGGTGTGGGTGGGTGTGTATGCAGGGAGGGGAAGTCATACTAAGTATGACATGTAGGGATAGAAAGAACCCTGACTTCCATTTTATAAATGTTCTTAGCTAATAGCAGAATAAGAAATCAATTCTTTGTCCCTGTAGCTAAACTAAGAGGCATTTTTAGACTCTAAACAGGCCAATGTCATAAGATCATATTTTGTACACAACTGAAAAAGAAAATTAACTGAATGGTAAAATGCAGCATATTTAATGAACACAAATGAACATGAGCCACCTGCTGCTGATCAATACATCAGCAGTTATATTTTGGAGCACGTTTAGGAAAATTAATTTGTTATGTGCCTTCTTTGCTAATCAAAGTGCATATAATTAACTTTCTATATGGAAAAAATTGTTTTTATTCAGTCATTTAACAGAACAACTAAAAAAACGAATTGTGTTTTACCAAAACACAAACAACAGGTATTTGGAACTACTGTTTCTAGCCTTCTTTCTGATTGCATTTCAGAAAGAAAATGGAGGCCAGTTATATAGCAGGTACATATGCATGCAATAACATCTGTTATGAAGCTGCTGTTTCACTAAGAACCTTGCTTCACTTCCCAAAAAGGCAGTTTTATCATCTCATCAAAGCCACTGAAAGGAAAGTAGCAACAAGTACATGTTCCCTTGCTGTGTCTATGAAAAGTGTATGCTCCCATCATGAAACAGCCACGAAATCTCACTTGGTGTCGCTGCAAGTGATGGTCCTATTGTATATTCAGTGTGATCTCAAGCGGAGAAAACAACCTGTCCATTTGACATGAAAAGGACTCCCACGAACCTCCCCTCACAGATAACTATAGATTCTTCCCAAATTTTAAACTGATGGCTATCTGTCCCAAAAATCCTCCTTCAGTCACTTTTACTCAGCAGCTTTGTAGGGTTTGGACTGATGTGATCAGTCATGGCCTAACAAAAAGATCAGTGTGTCTGAGCACAATGCAATACAGACATGTGAGTAACCCTCTTTGCCATCTCCAGCAACACAGTTTAAAGAAACAACGAAGGCAGTCAAAGAGAGAGCACGCTTGGACATTTGAAAGCAAGATGACAATTTGAGGAGATACCCATCTCCATTTGAAAATTAGCATTCTTTAGAACCAGCAGGAATTTCCCTAGGGGCAGAAAAATTCTGGCTGCATTATCCAAATGCTATTATTAGTAACTGGCTAAGTTAAACACTTACAGCTCATCTCAAAGCGTGATTAATAGCAACATTATTATGTTGTGCCTCATCAATCTTTTTCTGTAAAGTCCCACACTGTACAAGACAAACAGGCATGTGATGGGAATATGTGGTTACTAGGCTACTAAGCCAAACATATAAACACCATGCCTCAGGAAAAAAAGTAAATTTTGGACCATAACTGAAGTTCAGTTCTAGCCAGTGCTCTTCAATATTTTTTAAAGTTATCTGGATGCAGGAATCAAACACACATTAAGTAACCTTGCCAATGATACTAAACTAGTAGGAGCTGTGGACTCCCTTAAGGGTAGAAAGGCCTTACAGAGAGATCCAGGTAGACTAGAGAACCATATGAAATTTAAAAAGAGCTAATGTTGGACTCTCCATCTGGTTATACATACAAACTGAGGGACAAGAAGCTGGAAAGCAACCCCATGGAGAGATCGGGGGGGTTGGGTTGATGGCAAGTTGAATAGAGTCAACAGTGTGCATTGACAGCCAAAAGGCCCAACTGTATCATGTGGTGCATCAAGTGCAGCATTGCTAGCTAGTTGAGGCAGATGATTGTCCCACTCTACACTGCACTGATGCAGCCCTACCTTGACTACTTTGTGCAGTTTTGGGCACCTCAATATAAGAAGGACATCAGACTATTAGAACGCGTCCAGAGGAGAGCAACCAGGATGGTGAAATGTCTTGAGGGCAAGACTTATCAGGAGCTGCTGAGGTCAACTGGTTTGTTCAGCTTGGAGTAAAGAAAGCTGAGGGGTGACCTCGTTGAAGCCTACAACTTCCTCATGAGGGGCAGTGAAGGGGGAGGTGCTGATCTCCTCTCTCTGGTGACCAGAGACAGACACAAGGAAATGGAATGAAGCTGCATCACGGGAAGTTCAGTTTGGACGTTAGGAAAAGGTTCTTCACTGAGAGGGTTGCCAGTCACTGGAACAGGCTCCCTGGGGAAGTGGTCACAACATCAAGACCTTCAGAGTTCAAGGAGTGCCTGAACAACAGTCTTAGTCATATGGTTTAGTTTTAGGTAGTCCTGCGAGGAGCACAGGGTTGGACTCAATGATCTTTATGAGTACCTTCCAACTTAGGATATTCTGTGATTCCATGATTATTCCAGATTTTGACAGCCCAAACAGGGAACTTCAACTTTTTCATACCACTGCAAGCAAAGATTACAAAGTGCAGTGGTATGAAAAATGTTAATTAATGCTTCCATAAAGAAAGGAAGAGAGCATTTGAATTAAGCAAATAGTGACTTTTCAAGCGTAGTGTTAGGAAAGATAGAATGGGAGAGCTAGTTCACAGAGTCAAAAGAACAGTCCAAGTTGAACAGAAGGATCACCTCCTGCTTGAGTATGACAACTATTTGAGTAGAAAAACACATGTAAATGAAGAATTCAGTAATGCTGGTAAGGAAACTAAGGCGAAGGTCCAGCTGTATATATGGGTCTATTTTTTTTTTCCCTAATCCCTCAGAACTGATGTTTTGAACACTTTGTGAGATTTTTAGTAGCTGTATCTAACCACTTCTAATCAACAAGCCTCAGAAAAATACTGAGTCTGTGAACTAGGAACTGAGATGTGAGAACATGTAACTTTCCCATAAAGATAAATTTAATAATTTCTACTGTTCAAATTGTCCTTAAGTGCAGTCAGAACTCTTACAATATTACAAAATTAAGTCTGTATTCCCAGAAGTAGATACAGATATAATGTTCTTTCTCAGAGACTGGAAAGTATAAATGATAAACTGAATGCTAAATAAATAAAAACGTAGCATTTATGATGGAAAAGAACTATGTATCAAAGCTAAATTAGATGATAATGGCTGCACTTATAAACAGGTATGTACAAGGATTCAAAGGGAAAAAAATATAAAAATATTCCACGCAAGTGAGACCACACTCAGCTCTCAGATTTCAGAATTACTGATTTCAGTTACAACCTGTGGGACTATTAATGTGCCTGTATATGTGATGCATATGCACATATCAAGACTGACTATTGCCAGTCAGAATCCCAGTGAAAGGCTACTTTCACCTACCTTCAGATCAAAGTAAAATAACATTTGGATATCAGAAATTGTGGTAGCGGAAAAAGCTGCATAAGTGATCTGAGCAGACACTGCCCACCTGTTCAGTTAAGAAGATTCTTCAGGGTTCAGGTTTTTTTTAAACAAACAAACAAAAGCATTCTTCAAAAAAGTTCCCAAAAGGCTACTTCAGTTAAATATTGATGTTTTGTAACTACTTTCATATGTGATGATTAAAAAGCACTATACAATATGCCATTTCATTATCCTCTAAAAATGAACATGCGACTGCCAGTCATGATACTTGATACATGATACAACAGATTCCATCTGATTATATTCTGTATTACTGATCAAAATGGAGCATGGAGAGGTAGTTATCCAAGTTAAAAAGGAGAGGAATGCGTTGGAGAGGAAGAAATTCCTGCTCCTCCAGACAGTAACTTTATTAAAAGTTGTTAATACTTGGTACTTGTAAGTCTTTGGAACACTTTTGTTGATGCATTTACATCAGTTCTGTTCTACAGATGGAAGAACTCAAATATATAGACATCCCATCCCATCTTTACAGTCCTGTAAAGGAATACAGTCACCATCCAGAACTGTTACTTAGTTGTCCCTGCTGTGATTCATTAAGCACAAAGTTTCCTCTAAGGTGCATTGCTTTAAACTTTCTATGAGAGCGCTTTTTCCAGAGCGCTCCAGTTGTTATAATACACATTGAAAACAGATTAATTTCTCCTTATTATCCTAAAATGGACTGGAATTGTTTGGAATACATCAAAACACGACCTTGTAGCAGCAAATCCATTTTAAGAGAGACAAAAAGAGTGAGGATTTCAGTCTTGCTGTACTTCTCCCTCGTTGCTGGTGGTTCAGTTTTCATGGCTCATGCTTCTTTTTAAACCAGTCACTCTAACAGCTTATCTGCTGTCTCTTCATTGAATGTGCTAAAAGAAAGTCCTCCTACCACACATTAGGATGCTGCTCAGCCTGGAATTCAAACTAAGGAATTATGCAAAGCTATCCTAAATTGAAATCCAAAACTGTTAGACTTAAATACTAATTTCTTTTCACTAAGATCAGTCTCCCTATACTAAAGAAACACAATGCACTTACATTCATGCTGCACTGCA
Source organism: Aegotheles bennettii (assembly GCA_013398125.1). Taxonomy (NCBI): domain Eukaryota; kingdom Metazoa; phylum Chordata; class Aves; order Caprimulgiformes; family Aegothelidae; genus Aegotheles; species Aegotheles bennettii. The sequence continues at coordinate 17,308 of VZRW01002724.1, forward strand.
AAAAAACCTCCATCTTCACATACAGAAACATTTCCAGCCTTCTACAAACACGGCTGTTATCATTACAAAGACACCAACTCTAAGTAAGTATTGACAACAGCTGTCTAAGCACTGGTTCGTTTTAAACTGATGCTGTGCCACTGTGTCTTTCAGCCTCTCTGGTTTATCAGTGTTCTGTGTGCCTACTCCCATGAACCACTTGGGAAACTTATGCAAAATGATCCTTACTGAACTGTGACTTCTTCATAAGCACTCATAAATAGCTACAGCAAACACCACTATCCATTTCTATGATACCGCTGCATTTGTAAGTGCCAACTGCGCATCTGTAAGTTCCCCAAGCTGCACATTATTAACTGACACAAGCGGCTATCAGGCACTCACCAGGACCAAGAACAAAGAAAAGCAGAGCTTAAGCTCAGCACTACAATCAGGACCACCTTCTCAATGACCCCACTTTGGCCTACACTTGAGTATGTCTGCACAGGGTACAGACATACTGGTACAAGGACAACGTTATTGGTCAGGGAGTATTTTCACTGGTTTGAGATGGCTATCCTGTCTGAGAGGTAAAGGATGGGAAATCCATAGTATATTCATCACCTCTATGTCAAGCTGAAGTGACAGTTCTCAACATTCATCAACCTTCAACTGGCAGTAACCAGCACTACAGCAGCAAAGGTGCAAACATTAAAGGAACATTTTATAAAAAGCAGCAGAAGGGTTGACAGTACAGAGACTTTCCAGCCAACACTTAACAGTATTTTTCATAGTGATGCCATTATCTAGATGCAAACTCTGTGACTGCAGAAGAGAATATTAATCCATAGACTATGGAGTTTATCCTTTTAATGCCCTGCAGCTATACTCCTATGCTCCAGTATCAAGGCTTCCCCTAAGAACATTCAGAGAATCAGAACAGGAGCTTACTCAGAGAATATGGGCACAAGGTGAGGAGGAGGAAGAGGGGTGCCTTCAAGCAGCTGGTTATCATGTTCTTAGTAGAGGTGCCAGCTAAAGGAAATACCTTCTCAATTAAGATGTATTCACTTTGACTTTGATCACTGCAGTCTTCTATGAAAACCCTAGTATCATCCAGCTGAAGCACTGATATATAAGAAACCTTACATCATTTCCTAGTGACACAACTGGTATTACCAGCACAAGTCTGCAGGCAGCCATACTTCTGCTCTCACAGACTGTACATTATCTTAATCACAGAAATACCTTTTTAGATAGTTTATTTCGTGTCCTTCAAATTACAGGGCACTGTTCTGTTTTCAGATATGCATATGCAGATCTGTCACGGCAATGGCAGCCACACCTCTAGTAAAAGATTTTGGTTTCTAATTTTAAATATATTTTCCCGGTTTCAGAACTCCTTCCGTGTTCCCCATCCCTCACTCCCAATTGTAGAAAGGATCTCTTACATAGCAGTTTTTCCAGCATAATGCTAAGCACAGTATACCAAGAATGAGTTTATACTTATGGAAGAAACTTCATTCATAAGCCAGACCTTATAACATACATTTCTGGGATGATTTTTTTTTCTGTGTTATTATATTCAAAGAAGAGATATTGAAAATACTCAAGTGGATGGTAAAATAAATGGATTTTTCTTAAGACAGCATAAACTGCAAATGGCAGAAGAGCAAAGGCCTTAAAATTACTTATTTTCTACAGTCTTCCTCCCATGGTTTTTACAGCTCTTACTCTACAGTCCTTCACTCCTAAGAGTACTAAAAGTCTTCAAAAGGGTAGCAAGAGCCAAGTTCATGAGCTAATGGGTTCTGTTTCTTTTTTTAAAGAAAGAAGAGAAAAATAAAATGCTTCCCTCCCCCAAATCTTTGTTGCTCAGAGGAAGTACCTCCCAGGTACCAACATATTGAAGTAGTACCAGGAAATGGCACAAGCCAGCTATTTCAGGCAGTGGAAAGCAGCGGATCAGCCACTTGGCTTCACACTGATTTTCCCTGGCATACTGAGCTATATTCCATGCTGCATCACCGTGACTCAACAGGCAGCCTACTGAATGTCCAAGTTATGGCAGACTGAACAAACTAACAAAAGCATCATACCCCTGTCTTATACAGTACACTAAAAAGAGCAACAAAGATCAAAGAGAAAGAACATTTGATACTCTTCTCCTCAAAACTTCTTCAGCTGAGCTTGTAGAAGAGTCACAAAAGGCTAGAGAAATCTACTTAGAGGGACTCATGTCCAACATTATTCCCTGTATGGCCTCCTTTCAGCCTCCCCAAGAACCTGTGAATTTGTGATCTGCTCTTTGCTGCGAACCTAAACAAGACATATTAGCAAAGGTAAACATCTATGAAAAAAAATCTGCCATATTCCTAAAAACTCAAATTTAAATTCCTAAGCACTTATGTACTTGCTCAACACACAATAATTACAAGACTAGTTTCATGCACAACTAGAACTAGCATGATAATTCTAATGCTTAACACAGACTAAACTAAAAGTACCGATTTTAATAGGCCTCCATTTATTTCCTCATGTATTTCATCTGTTCATTCTAAAGGAAACTCTACTCTCTTTATATTTCGGACTCATGCTCAATTTTTAAGACGCTATAGGACAAACTTGAAAGCAACACTGCTTCTTGGTTGAGCTTGTCTAAGCAGAAGTCTCCAAAAGTATTTTATTAATTTTCCAAATATTCTAAAAGTAACATCCCAGTTTTATCACATCTGTTTTTATACTCTTTCTTCATTCTGTTTGTTTCTTTGCCCTACAAAGGGCCGTCATCATATAATTGATAATTATAAGAACATACATTTCTAGTAAAAATATTTACATAGGTATAATAACTTCATATTTCTTAAAAAAATCACCAGGCATCATCTGCTTTAAAGCTTTCCAAGTACCAGAATAAGCAGTTCTCCCCAAACATGTATGTAACATTTGCAAATGCATGTACATGCCTGCTCCTATAAACATACATCTGCACATCTGAATGAGAATTCATCTTCACAAGACAACCTCTCATCAA
>VZRW01002724.1:34780-71944 GCA_013398125.1 Aegotheles bennettii
AATTTGGAATGACTATATTCCAAGTAATTTACCTGGTATAAAATATCTTCTTACAATTACTGTGCTTCATTTTTAACTGGCCTCCACAACTCTTCTTCTCTGTGTTTAACTAGACTACTATGATGGTATCAAGTGAAAATCCTTACCAGGATGTCCAGTACCCTCATTTATCTTCAGCTTTACTTCTTGATGCTGTTAGTGATAAGGCAGTGGTGGGCTCTGAAGATTTGTCTTTTCCAATCAGTTGTTGAATCTCTCATGACTTCAATGAGGTCTGGGCACAGATGCCTGTGTGCTCACTACTACCTGCCCAGTCAGTCACATCACAGGAAAAGAGCATTACATCATTCAGCGAATTATGAAAAAGTCCAAGCACGAGTGCTCTTTCATAACTCTCAAAGCTGTTGTATCTTAAAAGGAAAACCTGAGAACTAATTTAATTTCAGATTTGGTTTCCTATGTTATAGAGTTCAATGAGATGTTGATATAAATTAAATGTTGGGGGTTTTTTTAATAAAGGATGATTGATTACAAGCAAATTTATTTTACTCTTCTGAAGACAATCAAGAGTTCAGCCACTGCTGAAGATAGATTCAGGATAAAATACAAAAATTTGAACACATCAGACTTCGATTAAACAGAAATCCCAATTTTATTACTTGTAATTTTTTTCTGCACTAATCCCTAATTTGAACACATCTATCAATGTTTGTCTCTTCCCCAGATACTCAAGTACAGTTTCAAAATGCTATGCCATTAGCAGCTGAAGATTTTAATCCACTTTTGAAGGATATGAACAAAGTTTATGTTCAGACAAATTTTCCAAAGAAAAATCTTTCCTTCCTGATCATGCTCAGACCAAGTATGTATAGCGATTCTTTTATTGGGAAGATAAAAATGCCCAACTATATCACACCCCAGGCAGGAAAAAAAGCCCAGAAAACTCTACTCTAAAGGATTTATCTGCATTGGCAAAATAACTGGTTAATTTCTCTGGATTAGAACAAAGTAATTTTTAAGCTGCCTTGTACATGACAAAACCTACCCAAAAGGATTGTTATCAGGTGCAAAAGAAGTGTGTACTATGGATTTAACTTCTTCCTTGATGTTTTGAGGAGACTCCTTGGCCTTCTGAGACCTTTTATCCCCACCAAACTGCCAGTCATCATATCACCCAATTTCCTTCTCCTTGAAGTGGGTTTCAATCTGCTGCTGCAGAGCAGGAGTGCATGAAGACGGCCAGCAGGCTCTTCAGAGCTCCTGGCTTTGTGGCTCTCTAGGCTTCTCTTTCTCTCTCTACAGATTGAAAGGAGGAAAAAAGCCAAATTCCTTGAAGGCTACACAATTGTAAAAGCTTTGAAAAGGTGATTTGTAGGTCATGGGATGGTCAACCATTGAGGCTGATTCCAAAATTGCAAAAATCAATGTTGAAGGTCTCTTTCACAAGTCTCTCCATCTAGGAACAGAACTGTAACCTCTTCTATGTGCAACTCAGGGAAGGAGAACGGGGTAAGATACCTGTGACATCTGGACAAAAATGAATGATTTTATCATGAAAATTATGGAATTAACATATCACTGAGCACAGCCTCTGGAGAGCCATAGAGCTAAAAGGTAAACTGGCAGTCAGAAAAGTAGCTGAAATCTGATCATGAACATTTAGGACATTTTTATTTGCAACAAGTAGAGAGATAAAGGAGGCCAGTCAGGAGATATTATCAGCTAAAGAATCCATAGATCTCCTGTAGATTTCACAAGTGTTCACACGAATATGCATAATAAAATAGCCCGGCTGCTTGGGATTACAGGTCCCAGCCTTGTGTCTGCATCATCTCAACTCTGTCAGGCCTTCAGCTGCCAGAGACTTTACTGCACCTTTCAGGGGCACAGATTCTTCAAATTACTGTCATAGACTTCTTGTAGCTGTCATATTCTTTACACTACTAGTATTACTTTTATGCTAAAGGTAAAGTCAAGCTGGTTTGTATTCCCCATTTGCCATGCCTGCAAGAGAATTTCAAATGTCTGATGATAATGCTGGCTGTGGAGGTCTAACCCAGTGACTACTGATCCAATGGAGAAAGGGACAACTAGATAATCTCTTAATTTACCATCCTTGGTATCAGTCATGCTCCTTAGAGCTGGATCTCTTCTGCAGTGCTTCTGTTTTCCATAGCCTTGCTATGCTGCTTTATCTCGGTTGAAGTGGCCAGGGCAAGCCACAACCCAGAGAACAGAATTGGCTCTTTGTTACTCCCCTCCACCCTCCTGGGAGAAGATAAAAGGAGAATAAGGAATAGAGGCTTAAAGGTTGGAAGTTAAAGCTGTAACAGATTTAATGGAATGGGGTAGGGGGAGTAACAGGTGGGAAAAGAACAAAATATACAAATACATATATATATATATATACTCAACCTGATCCCGATGATCACTGATACAAGTTCCTGAAAGTCCCTCATGGCAAAGCTGATGCAGGCAACAGGATCCGAAGCTCTTCCCAGCACTGGATGGATTTGGATTCTGAAGAGCATGTGGCGAGCTGATGACAAAGAAGAGGAGGAACTTCCTGTTTTCCTGGATTTTACAGAGTTTGGCAGAAGTGGGAAGGAATATGGATTCCTCAGCTTTCCCCACCCTGGACCCCTTTCACAAAGGGTCCTAAACTCCACCCCCCTCTTTGGGTCCTTGCAGCAATACCATGAAATTTGCCTGTGTCCCCTCAAACCGTAACATTCTTCCTCACCCAGAGCCCTCCACATGTACGCTTCCCAGATACTAGCACTGCTGTATTATAGATATCTGCTTAGAAGTCAGCACAATCTTTCCTGTTCCTTTATCTTTCCAAGATTACACTGTGAAAACCAGTCAGCTGAAGGTTACACGTGTGTTAACACACATATGTATCTCTGTTTGTTAGGGATTTGGGAGAGACACTATTTATAGGTGAACAGGAGTGTATCAGCAACCGGTCACAGAGGATCAACAGCGAGTGTCAGTAATAGTGGGGGAAACTGAGGCAGAAGTGTAACCCTGTGTTAACATTGCAGAAAGCATTAATGTTTGCAGGGAAATACCAGGAAGGGGAAATTGTTATGGCTTTTTATAGTTGAGGGCGATGCTTCTAAGTGCTCTTTCTTGATGGAGCAGAAGTAAGACTGAGAGAAGAGAATGCACAGGCTTTGATGGTGGGGGTTGATAGCACTATGGATGAAAAAGCAAAAGGGCAGAAGAGATCCATCATGGTGACACAAAATCCTTCATACTTATACAGACAAAGACTGGAAGGAGGTACAGGAACTTTCAAGCCTGTGTTTTGCCAGTTAGTGGTGGGACAGGCTGAAGCCATCTTATCTGTGCTCAACAGATCTCAAGATCAAGAAGGTGGCCTCTTGCATGTGTAGAGGATGCCCTGTGCTCAGGGCTAGGAACATCTTGTAGCAAGAAAGTGTGCGATGGGCTTAAGGAAGACTGTTTTCCAGCTGAGAGGTTTCTTCTGGGTTAGTTAAAACCTCTAAAATGTGTCTTTCTAATGTTTCTGGTTAATGAGACCTCTGATCTGAAATTAAAACTGTCCTTGTGTTAGAGGGACAGAAACAGACCCCAGCAGGTTTTGGGAGCAGCATTCCCCCGGTGGGGCAGGAAAGGGAATGTGTTTGATCACTGCAGCTGAAGTACTTTCTTCTTGATGTGGAAGGCTAAATGTGTGAGCAGAGATCCCGAGTTAGCTCTCCTGGACGAAATAAAAATAGGCAAAAAGGTCTGGGGCAAACTCCTCTCCCAAGGTACATATCATACATCTGTTTTCTGACACATACCTACCCAACATCAGCACTCCAGTGGTTTTTGCCTGCCAACATATTTAAATAAACCATACTCCTGAAACAGCAAGATGATTTGTGTATAATTCTTCACTATTGTTGAATGTGGACTTCTAACCATTTAGGAAATCTTGTGCTCTTAATTTTCTGTTTCATCTTGACCTGGAGGATGGTTTGGTTCTTCTGTATTTTTCTGCAATTTTCTGTCCTCTGTGATTGTAAGTATTTGAGACTTATTAAATATAAAAGCTCTTTGATATCAGCTGGAGCACAGCTGAGGATTAAGCTTGCCCCTGAGCTCTCTGCCTGCTGCTGTCGTGTGTAAATCCTACATAAGAAGTGCTCCTTTCCACAGAAATCAGCTGTAGCCTGCCTGAAACATAGCAGATGTTTCACAAAACAGATCTGAAAGTAGGTGAAGACACCTTTTCCAATGAACTTCATGATGAATATAAAATCTAACATCAGAGCAGCTCCCTTCAGGAAGCCAGCAAATAGGCATCTACAAAATACCTCCTGGAATCTATAATGGGTATGAACAAGGGCCTGTCAGCTTCCTGCCACGTGGGAAGAGACAGTACCAGCAGTGCTCTCAGAAACAGTGCTGCCAGACTGGTGTGCTGTGCTGCTCAGGAGGGGGGTCATCCAACCACCCATGGGTGCCTGGGAAATGGCCCATTTGGGCACCCAGCTCAGCTGACCCCAGCTTAACTGAAGAACTCCAACAGCAATGTAGTCCCTAGGTGTTATGGCTTCAAGCAACAAGATGTTAATCTCAAGAACGTAAGGAATACTAAAAACTTACTGAGACCAAAGCAAAATGGTAGTATTGGTCATCAAAAGGGTAATAAAAATTGGCCATAAGGTGGGAATCTATTTTTTTCTGGCAATGCTCAAATATTTTGCAGCCAACATTTCATCAGTGGTACTATATGTTTTAGCTATTTGAGTCTCCATTAACGTGTCTGTTCTGGAACTAATTTTTAGGTGGTTTACCCACAGGAACACCAGCCCATATGCTTAAAATAAAATGGGAGATATATATATATACACACATATGTAGAGAGAGGGAATATAATTTTTTTGCAAGTGATAGCATGCCTGTATATGATTACAAGGTGTAAAAAATACTCCAAAGCCTTCTCCTCAATCTGTGTTTATAGAAAAAGTTCCATAACCTTATAAAAGAGTGAAGACTTCTGAAACCAATATCATAAATCAGCTGTAAAACTTCATGAACTACAGCCATGATGTAAAGCTTCCTGGACTGATGCAAGAGTCTGAGGGTCTTTGCAGCCTCTTGGTTGGGTAGCTGTGCTGCAGACTAATAGTTCCTCAAGTGCTCACCATAACCAAACTCCTGTTCTGTGTTTTAGGGGAGCTGCATGTTGCCTTAGTGATTTCATCTGAAGGCTGGTTTGTCTGGGTTTTGGTTTTGTTTGGTTTTGTTTGTTCACTGGATGCTGATTTGAAATGATATATTGACAAAGAAGCGCAGATAAGCTGTGGGCAGGTTTACTGCTATAGCCCTCCCGTTGCTGCCGTTCATACCCTGTGAATCAGGGCATGCTGGAACAATCAGCTTTTCAGAGACATCTGCCAGAACATTGCTTCTCCCAAAATTGAAGCTAACATGTATTGATTATTGCAGTCAGAAGGTGGGACCCATCAAAATTAATCACCCTCTGTGTTTATGTCCCACCTTCGTTTTTATTTCCTGTTGCTCCTGTGACCCCTCTCAGTTAAAGACCAGTCTCATCTTCGCCTTAGTTCATTCTTCTTTTCAGTAGAGTTTGTCCCCTTTCCGATTGCAGCTGCACTGCCATACCACCATAGCTCTGTAGGTTTCTGCAGAGCTCTGCTGCTAAACACTCACTGGGGACTGACCTGCTACATCTTCTTAAATGGAGCAGAACCATAGCTCCATACAAATGTTTCCAATGCTGTGTTTTGACTGATTTTCTTCATGGCTATATGAAAATACATGCAAGGAGGTGTTTTTCATCATAGTATTACGTTATATCACATGGCACAGCAAAAAGGGGAGGGAACACTCTTTACAGTAGTGTGCTGCCAATAAATATATATATCTGTAGTTATCTTCTGGCTGGAGTAAGCAGTAGCTCTTTATTATGGGCTACATATCTAATGCCATTACTACAAGTCAATGAGATTTACTAGCGGCAAAGAAGTTACCTGGGTTTAGGGTCAAATCAACTATCTTTTATTTCCTCTGTTTTATTGGTCATATTTTGTTTTCTCAATGGCTCATTGTGCATTTGTATTCTGCATTTTTTTTTAACTTAAGCAACTTGTTTTGGCTACCTCTTGTGCTGCTTCAAATTTTGTAGGATCCTATTTAAGCCCACAAAGGTCACTGTTCTTTTCCCATGAGCTGTGTATTCAGGTTTTTTAAATATTAAATAGGATTTAAGGGAATACATTGAGGAAGAATAAGCCTCCTAAACACCTCTTTTATGGTACTTATTTTATTTCTTCGGCATTTCTCACCTCTTGAAGCTATTTTCTTATTTCCCTCTCTATAAAAGCATAGACCACATATTGCCCTTCTAACAAAATTCCCTCCCTTGACCCATGGAGGACTCTCAAAGAAGGAAGGCACACGGCTCTTTGCACTGTTTTCTTTTTCACTTCCCTTTAAGAGTCACAGTTTGCTTCCTCTCTAAACTCATTTCCATTCAGAGACCGAAACGACTTCTCTGTTTTGCCCTGAGAAGGAACATGTACTTGCCTGCAGCCATATCATGTTCTAAAACCAACATAAGGATTCATTTATTTGAGCCTTCTTGGAGCTCTTTAAAAATACAAAACCCTTTTTGACAATATCTCTCTTCCTTAAGTACTTCACAAGTTGTGATTCTAACACTGACCAAGGAGTGCTGTGGGTGGTCAGGTTGGGCAGCCCTGCTGAAGTAGGTGGCTTAATGTGGGTCCATTTTGGAAAGCAAGCATTTTCACATAAGTTCAGTCTCTGTCCATAGGTAACACTGCTGACTTTGTGGCAACCATCGTGGTGGACAGAACTAGGAGTTAATACACAGCTTCATGAATTATTTCCTTCTTGAAATGATGGCCTGAGATAGAAAATGCCATTTCCACACGTCTCCAGAAGAGTAAACAGCATTTGTGTGCTCATATGAACCATTTAGCTTCAGTCTCTGATTCAATTGTTTTTCCATCATCCGACAGTGAACTACTAAATGAGTTGAAAATCTGTTCTGAGATAAAGATGTCTTTTCTGTAGTACTAATTGTTAACAAAGTGAAACAGAATATAGAGACAGAGAATAAAAAGTCACCTGCATGCAATCTGTTTTTTTAAAAAGTGATCTGGGGATATATTAGCCATGGCTCAGAAATCTTAGAATAAAGGCACATTTGAGATTTTGAGGATGTTGTAATTTATTCTATAAGAATTCTGCTTTAATTGCCTGTAAATACCTTCCAAAAAAGTCTACATAACTTCACAGTCGACAGTTACCTGGGTAGAATGTTGAACACAATTTTTAGCTTTGGGTGACAATTTCAAAGTGTCTGTAGCTTAGTCACTACCATTTTTGCAATGATTGTTAGTTCATCTTGCCTCTCTCGAGTGCCTGTGACATGAATCTGTAATTGCACGGGGCCAATCAATCTTTATTTCCCAGGTAAGCGAGGAAGCTGATTGTGTAATGAAGAAGTGCTTAAAGAAAGTATAATTTCATCTGGACAACTTACAGCAGGAGAGGATGAGAAAGAACAAGGACCCTATCATGCAAGGTAGCTCTTAAAAGGTGTGCACAATAAAGGGGCTGTGTGAGCCATACACAGGGACTCCAGTAGTAGCTCCTGTGTTAAGGGAAAAGTTAACACATTACTGTTCGTGTTTTACTCTTTTTTCCCCCTGTCCTCTTAACAGTGGCCTTGTGAGCACCACGAAGGAAGAGCTTTGGCTCACATTCACTTTGAAACCGCCACAGCTGTTTGCCAGGATGTACCCCCTGGATGGGGCTCTTCTGCAGAAAATGGGGCACAGCAGCACACATGCACCTCAACTGCTTGTGTGCACAGGCCACAGAAAACTGATGGTGGAAGTAGCTTTCTGAGCCATCACCAGCATGCCAACACACTGGCTTGTCCCTGGCCTCTGCTATACCTCCTGAAGTCAAAGACACCTTCATTCATCGATGCCATGGTCTTCCTCTTTGAGCTTTGTTTGTGTCTTTACTTTCTTTCTGGGTCACTAGTGTTTTCATCAGCTGTCGAGCAGGCCTGTGTAGTCAGCGATTTGGGAATGTCTCAGAATGAAACACGTTCCTCTGGTCCTTCTCTGCAAGATGGTGCCATGGGGGGCAGTTACTGCTTAGGGGAAACTGCCTGAAATGGGGTCGCAGGGGGGCACTGCTCCTCTGCAGCCCGGTGCCAAGGGTCATGATGACATGGAAACTTGTTTAAACAGAGAAAAGAGAACAAGATAAGTTCTTGCCCTCCAGATTTCAGAAGAATTTTAAAATGCAAATATTAATGGCTCAGACCATAAGTGAACTTGAAAAGAAATTGATTTTATGGATTTTGAAAATTCACAGCCAGTCTCATTACGTTTTTATGAAGACCTGCTGGACTCACGCTTTTTGAGTTCTTCCTATTGGTGGAAGGGGTGATTTATCTTTCGGTTCATTCTCACTGCTGCTGATGCCTCATACACATTTACTAATGTAGGCAGACTCCTGTTGCACATCAGGAGGCAGAGGGTTTGGATTTGTCTGAAAGTTTTTCAAAGCCATGTCACGTCTGACCTGTTGGCCGGTGTGAGTAGCTCAGCGCTGGGAGGAGACACTGCCTGGACCTGGCAGGTGCAGGGTCCCTCACAGCAGAACTGAAGGGAGAGTGCATAGACCATGTCTTCTCTGCATCTGCACAGACAGCATCACGCCCAGGAGTGCAGAAAGAAGCGAGATGACTTGTCCTCATTTTCCATGCCGGAATACGGGGGGATTATCTATAGTATCCAGGAGAGCCTTTAGTCAGTGCACTATTAAATAAAATGGTGTAATTGTTAAAAATAGGACAGAGCATTTCTGTACTGCCCACTGTGTTTCATAAGCACATGCAGAGCTTCACGAAGATGCTGTCAATATATATATATGGTGGCACTGAGACCACGGCGTATGGAGGGAACATGTGGATAAATTAAGATTTTTCTGTTACCAGATAACCAACAGAGAGGCAGAAAGGGTGAGGGGCATCTTTGGGCAATGCCCCAGCCTATAGCAACAATAAGAGGTATTTAGCAGCTGCTGCCAAATTAGGCTGGGCAGACATTAATGCTCTAGCTCAGACCAGAAGCATGCTTTTCAACTGAATTGCCTGATTACCCCCCATTACCATGTTCAGGTTGGCAGCCTGGGTGCAGAAGGCTGGATGCCTCCCTGCTGGAACAAAATGGGATGATGTGGTTGTGGACATAGCCCATAAACCCTGTGTAGTATCTGTGCTGGGTCAGAAGCATCTGTGGTTCCACCCTGCAGCTTTGTTCCTCTTGTCTACATCACTTGCCAGGACACCACAGCCTCTGTGCACCTCTTGGTAAGCCTAGGATGGGACAACATGCATTTATACAAGAGGAAATGAGAAGGCAGGTATCATGGCAAGGAACAGGTATTACACGTGCTGGAGGTCCCAGGAACTAAGGGAGTTCTTGATGGCTCCATGTGCTCTAGTATGCTTAATGTAATGAAGCCAATGTTATTTTTAGGTTCAGTTTTCACACGTGAGGTGTGAACACAGGCTTCATTTTGTTTTTAAAGGTGTGACTCTTCCTTTACAAGCTGTTCTAAATAGGTGCCTCTGTGTTTAATATGCCAAAATAAATGTTCTGCTGCATTGATTCCGTTTTGTATTTTGCTTCTGAGTTTTAAGCCAGGAATGCACACAGTGACAAATTTTGTATCAGTGTTAACACCACCAGATACATGATACTTCATGGCCATTTTGCTTTGGTCATCTTTCTTCTTCCCCTCATTAAGTTATTGGTCCATTCATTGCTAACAAAAATACTGAGAAAGGAAAGTCTTAGAAAGAAAAATTCATTTAATTCTTTGATATGAACCCAAATCTGTGACCAAAAGTGGTTATTTTTAGGGAAAAGCCTATATTACGGTTACGTTTCAAAAGAAGTTTGATTTATTTTTTTTAACAAAACTCCTGACCATGCTGGCAAAAGTTGAGCAAACATTACTGACTTTATTTAAAGCCTCAGCTGCTCAGGTAGCTACTGAATATAGCTGAGCTCTTACAAGAATAGCTTGCAGGATTCTAGTGTTGTTTAATTTAAATACAAACCCTAGTCTAGGCTTTTATACCATAACTAGACAACATAAGTGAGATTCTGATCTGGAGCCAAGCTCCATATCTGACCCATTTCCCAAATATGTCAGAATCCCAAAATGTATTTTAAGTATACTGCATGACAGAGTCCAATGAAAAGTTATATGATAAATATATCCAAATAGGAATGCTTTCATAAATAAATGAGTCCTTGTGCCATTGAGTCCTTCTGCAATAGTGTTGAGGATGCAGGGCCAGGTCCTTCTCTGTTTGCACAGAATAGGTTTGCATCGTGCTTACGGACTTGGAATGCTCCAAAGCCATGTGTGAAGAGCAGAACATCAATTGCAGAGATGAGAAAAAGAGCCAAACTTCTCAAATTCTACAACCAGACAGCCCAGCATGTAACACCACGGCTGCTATTACAGAAGGGGTCTACACTGAGCACTGCTGATCCTCAGACCAACTGGGAGGCACCAATTTATCTGAGAGATATGACACCATGAACTCCAGCACCTGGCTCTTTGATGCTCTTGGCAGGTGGTTACCAAGCAACATTGTAGCTTCAGACTGTGTTGTTCTCCCTGCCACTGGATGGATGCATCAGTCACAGCTGCTGCTACTGGCTGGGAGAGAATATGATTTTGGGGGAGGGTGGGAGGAAGGTGGCCATAAACGAAGAAGGTTTATATACCCCACAGCCTCTAGACTGCTGCAGATCAGCTGGCTGGTACTTAAAGATAGTCCCTGAGGAAAATTCAGGGTTCTGAATTCATTTGTTTCACAGCAAATGAGATTACCATGAAAGGGAAAATCCCAGATGCTTGCGATCCTTGCCAAGGAGCATTCTTGCATGATTTTTCAGACTAGGCAATTGTAGCACCAGCCTTTGCTGAGTTGTGTAATGATGCAACTCACCTTTACAGTGACTTTCAAGGGAAAAAAAAAAAAGCTTGTATGCAGAAATACCTATAACATATCTTGTAAGAAAAGACTCTGAAGAGCACTTGCTTACTGATTATGCTGTGTGTGAGGGGATAGGGGCTGGAATTTACCCCTGGCTTCTCACAACATTTCTCTTCTACAACCAAAGAAGGTGACTAGTTTCTGCTTTTTCTTAGCTGTTTTTCCTATGGCTAGATTTGTAGCCTGAATAGTTAGGATAGGAATTTAGTGCAGCACTTCATCCTGCTCGCTGCTTTAGTACTGCAAATATGCACCAGAGAAGGAAGAGGGACTGCCCAGGTGAAAGCTGGTGGAACTGCAGTGCACAGACCCCTCACTACACCCACTTTGTCGGTATAGCCAGTATATATACCTGACCTGCTGATCCCTACTTTATGCTTTTACAGAAGTGCCTAGTCCTGGCCAGCAGTGCCAGATCCTCTCCTTGAGCTATGAAGAAACATTTCTGCAGACCATGAGGGATGCAACACAAGGAGAAAGAGAGAGAGCAGGATGTACTCTTCTCCCTAAAACATTCATGTAGGACAAAGCATAATTTAGCCCTTAGCCTCATACCTCGTTGCCCTTAGCTACAATACAGCCAAAAGAAGCTGAATCTTGATTTGCCATTCAGCTTTCTCAGTTATGTTAGATACCTGTTCCTCAAATGTTTCTCCTAAAATAGTGTCTACAAATGGTGTCTACATCTAGGAGTGTTCACTTAATGGAGTTACCATGCTTGCAGACTGAATGAGCTTCAGAATGACTCCTTTAAAATTGTATTCTGCAAAACCTGGGGCAAATTATTCCTGTTCAAACTTACGTTTAAACAAGCAAAAGGGCACAATGAGCTATGTCTGGTTTTCATGCAATTTCAAAGCAGGAAAATTTTTCTGTTCTCAAAGAGACCTGAATTCAGCAAGCCCCACTCCTTGTGTATTCTTAGCCATGAGGTCTGCTAACCGCTCAGAAGTGCTCAGCATGTCTCAGGGTGAGGACCACAGCACCAAATTCAGGGTAAATAGGGGTGGCTGAGGCTGCACTGCGGGAGGCCTCACCTGATGACCAGGAGCAGTAGCCGTGCCTGCATTGCTATGTGGCTGTGTGGCAGGACGAGGGATGCAGCACATTCTTCTCCCTGCTACAGGCATTCCCACGGAGGCAGGGAGGCTCAGGGGCTGTCAGCTGCTCGGTCCTTTGCCGCTGGAAGAAGGCAGCTGAATGTGAAAACTTGTCACCCGGCTGAATCCCCAATACACCTGTCCCTCTTGTCAGTCTCCTGCAGCAAAGTCTCACAGGGACTTAAAAACTCAAGCCATAAAAGTGGGATTTAACTAGCCTTATTCTAGAATGAAATATGTAACATCCATGCTCCATATGTCCCGTGATGGGAATGTCCTTTTAAACCATGCTATGTAAACAAGACAACAGCTGTGGAATGGCATGAGCCATCCTGCAGTAATTCAGAGAAGAGTTAGGCAACACTTTAGAGGAACATTTCTTTTTATTAAATACCTATTCCCAGAGAAATGGGAAGAATGTGTGATGGGAATCAGTGTCATCTCCTTTTTTAAGTGACAGATCTGTGAGAAACCCGTTAAGAAGAAAATGGCTCCTCCAGCAATGAGAACAGGGGAAACTATTTCCCTTTTTTGTGTTGTTCACAATCTTGCATCTAGCCTAGAAAGATAACATATTGGGAAGCTCCTAGTGCTCACCTTTCATAGGTCAGCAGCGTGGGAGCTCTGGAGGAATGTACTCTGGTAAATGGGTGGAAACAGCTGGCTGCAGTGAAATCAATTGTTTCCTCCCTGGAGATAAACACTTGTCTGTCTTTTTCCCCCGTTTTCTTGAAATCTAAATTAGACTGCATAGTACAGAGAAATTTCCTGATACTTGCAGTGAAAGCATGTATAACAAATGCGATAACAAGCACTGCTCAAAGCATCACTTTTTCTATTTGTTAGATGAACTGTGGAGAAAAGGATTGTGATTTTCTGTTTGTTCCTTTGGTGGGCTTTTTTCCACGTAAAACCAAATATATTATTCTGTATTAATCTCTGGTTGAACAGAATTATTTATTTAACTATAAATCAAACATCTTGGGTGTTCCTCATTCCCATTTCCTTTATTAAACTTGGATAAACTGAAACAAAGCACCTTCAAATTGCAGGTCAAGATGCTCGACCACTCCTAAAAAAGCAGACCAATAGTTTGATTAATTTGATTTTAACCTGAAAATAAGTTATGCCAAACTTTCAGTGTTGTTTAATAAAACTTTACATTACAATTACATTACATTTACTTTACATTACATTACAAAATACTACAATTTTCTTCTGTTCCAGTTACAATAAATGTGCTGATTTTTGTAACAGGCACTAAGATCTTATATCCTCCTAGGCAAATATTGACCAAGACAAGAGGTCAATATTAACCTGTCAAATCAAGAAATCCAAACATTCATATTGGCAGTAGATAATATTTCTATACTTATTAAAAAAACACAAACAATCAATCAATGAAAAGCCAAGATTATCAAAGAAGTTAATGTTGCTGAAGCTCAGACTAACTTATCACGTAATTTACAAAACTAGGAAGAAGTGTTTACTTGGAACGTGGAAATTAAAAGTTAAGATCATAATAAATCTTACCTACTTTGGCCTAACAAGAAACTAGGCATCATCCATCATCACATGCACACTTTTCACTCGGCTCTTTAAAAGCTGCTTTTTACTAAGGGAGCTTGTAATTTTAGTACTTGACTGCAGGTCTGCAAGTTCAAAAGTGAGAATTAGGTGCACTCTATTTCAAATACCTGCTCTGTTATAAATACCCTGGCTACACTCACTTGCATTGAGACACTGGTAGCTCTGGGGGATGGAGAGAGGAAGAGAGATTTTATTAGAGCAACCTCTTCAAAACTCTGGGTAGAAAGCCAAAATCTGCATTTGCAAATGTTTTCAGCAAGGAAGTAAGTACAAGGTGTCCGTCCTAAAGAGCTTTCCATCTGTGGTTATGGAGCAGTAAGACTTCCTAGCAATGGTTTCAACTTCCCCTGAAATCTGTTATTTATGATGATAGCCTTGTGATAAAAATTAGTATCCTGTCTGAGTTACAGAAAAGTAGGCATACACTGCATCAAGCTTTCAGAGAGAATTTCAAAAATAATTTCACATTTACTGCAGTAATAGCTCTGTGTTTGAAAGAGGCACAGTACAGAAGCTGAGAGCAGAGAGGGAACTGTCTTCTTTCTCCTCTGCAAAACACATCCTTGAATAGAATATTTAAGGTCTCTGGAACCTTTCCATTTATTTCTAGAACTCAAGCAACATCCTGGCTATGGATTATCTGTGAGCTGACCCTTATTAATAGAGGGGCAACAAAGACTCTTCGGGAAAAGAGAGGGGTAGCAGACAAGGAGAAAAGGTTCCCATGGGTCAGCTGCGGGGTTAGCGGAGGGAATTCAAGGTTTGGAGCTGAACCACCAGCAGCCTCTTTCCATTCTCACAATGAGGCATTGTTCAAACATCACGGTGATGTCCACTATTAATAATGGTATATTCTCTTTGAGTAGCTTGCCCTAGAAACCCTATGGATTAGACATCCAGTCCCACATAGCAAGGGAAAAAGAGAGAAAGCATAGAAAAGCTAGGCTTGCTCTTGCATTCCATCACTCTTGAGGGCAAAGGAATAGCACAAAGCAAGCAGGAAAATATTCTTAATAAGGTGTGTAATCCCATTGTGAAAAGGGGAGTGAAAATACAGCTGTAACACTACCAGTTTGATCCTAGCTTTCAACATTGGGATGGTGGTTGTGTTCTCTGCCCTTCATGTTAATGCAGCTGAAGTGGAAGAGGTTTGCAGAGCGCCATTTATTTCAGTTGTCAGCTGTAATCACCATCACCATCACTTGTGCTGCATCTATGCCCCCATGTAACAGGATAGGGGTCCCCCATTCTGCCAGACCTTGATGAAGTATAAAAGACATTGATCCTGTCCTGAACAGTTTACCATCCAACCAACAGGAAACAAGCCTGAGCAACATAAAAGCAGGCAGTGAGGTGAGGAGGTACTAAAGAGAAGTTTATAGCATTTCTGGGTTACAATGGATGGCTTTATACCCAGCCAAAGGTGTCCTAACAATTTGTAAAATGAGTAATTACATGATGACGTGGTTCCACGTGCTCCCCTGAGCATGCTGATCTCTGAATATGGGGTGAGTCCGTGAGTTCACGCTTAGATCGCATTAAGACTTTGCTTTTCTCACACAACTCTAATCCAAGCCAGCTACAAAGAGCTGCAGAGGAGGCAGGGGAGAATAAAGTTTCTTGTGGGGGACAGAGAAGGATGGCCATAGAGGGAATACCAGCAGCAGTTGTAAATACAGCAGTGAGTGTAGATTGAGGTGTCAGCCTACAGCATCCACATTTTCCAGCAGCCAAACCTAGTTCTGAGAGCTCAGAGGCTATTGATGATGCGTGTAAGAGCAGCTGCAGGAACTAAAGGTTTACCCTATGGGTAGTATGCAAGGAATGACTCTCAAAGGCAAAAAGGAAGATGCATCAGTGAGCATTTTCAGAAATTAGGCACTCGAGGAAAAGCAGCATTATGAGACACACAAGCTAAGTAGGTGACTAGATGGTGGCCTTGTCTACAGGGGAAATTCAGTACAGGCTAAGCTAAGGTGTGAATTTATACAGCCCCAGCTCTTCTGTTCTAGCTTCCTGTGTGGATAGCCTTAATCTATACTAAGAATGCTCTTGGGAGCACAATGACACGTTTACTACAGGAGTTAATGTAGAACAGCTAATGTGCTGCAAATTCACACCCCAGTGAACACCATCCTGCCTGCCCCTGCTGAGTACACAGGAGTGCTTTTTCAGCAAGGGGCACTTCAAGCAACATACAGTCAGGAAAAGCATTTCTGAATGCTGATGCTGTATTGGGGCAGGGCTGACTCTGCAACCTTGTGGACAGAAATCATTAACAAGAATTTAACAGGGATGCTTGTGAAACAAATAGGTCTGGGCTTTTTTATAAGATTGGGAGGATATCCCCAAGGAAAAGCTTTTTTTCTGAGGTGTTCTAGAAATATTTTATATTATTAAATAACTGTTCGAATATATGTATGCTAATATGATTTATGTGTCCTGTAGATATTATTCCCTTTCACCAGATGCAAAAGTTTATTTACTTCTTTGTTGGAATGGTGAAACTGAAATACAACTGAAATGATGTACCTGAGATCACATCAGAAAAGGGACATCTAATCTCCTGATAATAAGACCTGCTCTTAGAAAGCCTGGCTGTTATAAACTACATTTTTTTCTGTCTGAGAAGGGAAGAAAGAGCCAAGACTTTGGCCCAGCTATGAATTTAGATCCAGATTTTTGTAGCTGAGGCACTGCGGTATATGATGAGCTTAGTAAAAACTGTGTTTGCTGGAATGCATCAAAAATAACACTATAAAGAAAGAGGCTTTTAGCAAATCCTAGTCACTTCTGAAAAAATGTTCACTTTAATCCTACTGACGTTGCTGAGACCATTAATCCTGGAATTGTCTCGCTTACTTGAGTACACATGGGAAGAGAACAATCTGGTTCTATAGAAACAAATATACTCTTTTCCTAAGCGATAGGCTAAGCATGCAAATTCTGTCTTTACCATAATGACTAAAGTGATGCTCCTTGAAGAATGCTAATGCCTCTGTACTCATTCCATCATGGAGGGCATGTCACTATTATTGAAAGCTGCTGATGTGAATAACACAGAAAGGTTTCTCAACATTTCCTGTTCTGCTGAATAATACGCCACATTGTCACAGCACACTGTTACATGATCTGGTAATGAAACACCATAATGCACTTGCGTGTGTAAACAGATTTAAGGATACGAAGGGTACATTAGCCCTCAATTATCTGGCCTTGGATGGCCTAAATCTCAACCTTCTGGATGCTTTCATGTCTTGCATAAATGCAAAAAGTAGCATTCAGAACTGACAACTAGCACTGGCTACAGGAATGTGACGGCATCTTCTGTGAAGGCAGACAAAGAAGTGTGCTGCTGTACATGGAAATATTTGGTACTTATCAGAAGACATCCCACCTGCTCTTAACTCTATCTGATTTTACCCTCACTGTTTTACAAATAAACAAGCTTCCATAAACACTCAGTTATGTTGTGTCACACTGCAGTTATATAAAGAAGCTACAGTGTGCCCCTTTGCAGGGATGAAGCTGTTTTATAAGTGGATGCTCCAGTAGGAAACATCTGTCCCTTATTTATGGGCATGGTTAAAGCCTCTAAATTGCTCATTCTTTACTCTTTCCTCTCCCCTCTCTCCTAGTGGCCTATTCTACAGCTTGCCAACTATTTATAGTCTATTCCGAATGTCCTTCTCTTATTTCCAGGCCTGAAATTATCCATGATACTACTTGGTATGCTGACATTTCTGATGCTTAGTATCTAACAAGATGTCTGCTGCTTCCTTTCCAGCTCAGAGAAGATGGGTAAGGAGCGGGTGAATTTCTCAGGACTCTGAGGCAGCCAGTTCACTCAGGCAGGGAATGGCTCTGTGTTACCATAATCCCTCTGCAATGCTATCATTACATGGCTGAATTGAAGTTTCCATTGTAAACCTTATTTTCTGGGGTTTGTAACTCATCCATAACTGGCCATTAAAGTTGTCATCCCAGCAATGAATATTATTCTAAAACTTTGTTAGAAAATTGGCTTAGATTGCCTTTTCTTTTTCCTGTAAGTGTTGATCTCTAAAAATAGATTTTAGATGTGGGCTGTGAAAATCTCAACAGATAGCAATGCCCTCACCAAATACAATGGATACTTCAACACACGCTCAGCAAACAGAGCATCACAGACTGAAACATGGAACTTGAATTAAAGCTAATTGAATATCTTTCTACATCTTGTGTATCATGCTGTTCTATTCCTGGCCTTCCAACTCTTATGAGTGACACTGCCTATATTTAGCTTTCCCACACCAACCCCATTCAGCCTGCATGTTAGACTTGGTCTTGCACATTTTTCATTTGCTTTAGTTTTGCTCAACTTCAAAGGCAGAAAAGAGCACTGCTAAAGCCTCTTTACACCTCTAAGGAATGTAGAATATACTCCACGGTTAGACGGTAGTTCAGAACATTATGATTATTTACACTTGTGAGTTTCACCCTCCCTCTGCTACCTAACTGTATTTGCTTGTCCATGTTCATCTCTGTGTCCAATGGACAAAAGTGAAAACTTAGTCTTTCTGTCACAGTTACCAACGAAGGAAGAACAGTGCTCATTCTCTCATGGAAGAACATCTTCAGCTTCCAGGATCCCTAAAGCTTTGTGAAACATGGGTACAAGTAATGCAAGCTGTATTTTTTGATGTCTTTTGTCTCTGCTCTGGCTCTGGGGCCCTCTCTTTTTCCTGCAGCTCTCAGACAGCATGTCTTCAGATGGATATCTTGAAATGCTTAATCCATTGCTGAACATCTATAGTGTAGAAGGATCAACTCATTCATCCCTGAGGGCACCTGAGCCATAGTTCAGTCCTCTGCAGCCATAGAATATTTTTTTTTCAGATAATGTGCTGTGACAAGCTGTCCACCATGATGTTGAAAAAGACTTGCAGCTCTCCCTTGATTTAATTCTGTGTCATGGTCTGGCTGTTGGATTACAAACCCTTCGGACCTAGAACCTGCTTGCAAAATGCTGTGAACACTTGTGATGAAGTCTGGCAAATGGCAAAGAGTGTCATAAATTAATAGCCTTGCCAATTACCTTTGGAAACCAAAATCCAAGTAGAATTCCACTACTGGATTGTGACCTGTTACACTACTTTCAAAGCTGAGTAACACAGTAGGAAACATAGTGAAAATATAAGACTGCTATAATACTCTAATACATCACTAATATAGGGTTTGTGCAATCATATTCCTCCTCTTCCCATCAGTTTGCAGTTTTGTAGTTCAGTAATACGGTACACAATTCCCAGCTTGTATAGCAATACCATCCAAAAATTTTGTTCTCCCTCAAAGCCTCTCTGTTCCTTTGTCAAAAGTTGCTGCTCTGATGGGAGAGACAGCATAGCCAGCAACACACCAGCTCCACTGATGCCACAATGCACAACTCAATGTATCAACTTAAGGCATGACTGATTTTAGTTTATGTTAAAATACTGAGCAGTGCACTGCCACTGAAGAGTAGGTACATCTTCTGCTTCATCACTTCTGCTACAGGAGCAGTAACCTTAAAAAAGAGGCAGGACACAGAGCTGGGGCAGCTAGGATTTAGCAGCCAGTGCCAAATCTGACAGGTATCACCAACTAGAGCCCTCAATTTCACCTACATCATTTACTCATGCTGTATTAACTCACTCCTATGAGCATTTACTGCTTTGGCTAATATGGGGGTATCATATCACCTATTGCTTAGCCAAGCTTGCTTCAGAATGCAATTGGAGAGAATTCAAAGAAAAGCTACACAATTGAGTTTGCCACCAACTTGCCTATCAATGACATACCCAGGAACTAGGCACAATTAGTCCAGGATTCTTCAGAGAGAAGTACCATAGCCTCCCTGCTCCACATGCATAAATAAATCGCATTTCCTTAAGTAAACTCAAATGCACAGTAGAAAACTGAAGCTTTCCCCTAAGTCTCCCTTTTTCTTGTTCAGTTTCTGAACTCTGAAGTTTTATTTCTTTTTGGAATTTCACTGCTAATGTAAAGGAAATTAAATATCAACATTTCTTTCAGCACCTTTTAATCATATGCTTTGTGGCTAGAACTTATGCCATTAGTAAATGCATGTTAAACCTTGAGAAGCCCTGGGATTTCAAGAAACTTCAGGGAAATAACCAGCTATGTCCCACTATTGTGTTACAGCTACCTACAACATTACAAAACAGAAAATGAATACTGATTAATATGTTTCTCTGATTTACTCTTAATGCAAGAATGAGCTAACAAATTGAAACCTAAATTAATTTTGATAGGAATTAAGTTTGTTACATAAAAAAAAATATCTAAAGATGGTAACAATCATCTCTTAGAAAGAAATGAAACAAAACACAGTATCTCTAAACGTGTCTCTTTTCAACTTCACCAAAAAAACCATAGACCTACCCTAAGTAAGCCCAACTCCCTGGAAAGAAGAAATAGGTAACTCCTTCCAACAGGTCTACAATTTTGATCTTGTTTAAATTTAAAACTGTGCAGACAGTAACCCTTCATTAAGAAGAAATTTTGGTCCTAGAGGGAATATGAATAAAAATACCTTGAAGAGAGCAACTGCCTATACCAGAAAATTAAGCAATAACCTATTAATAAAATGTTCTTGAACCCAACAGTAACCAGTACTCTGAATACTTCTCTGGGTGCACATTATTCAGGGGCCTTCTGGTATTTTCAGTCTTTGGAGCAAGGCTCTCCAATAAGCTGTAGCTAACTGTGAATTTAAAATACTGCCTATTTAAAATACATGCAGCACAATATCTGAACTGAAATAAATAGTGACAAAAATGTGCTTGCTACTTCTAACTTATATAATTATAAACATATACGTATAAAAGGTGTAAATCTGTAGAAAAAAAAAATGCAAATGGTGGAGTAAGTCTAGATTTGATATTTTGTGGATGCAAAAGACACCAGAATGAATTCCTACATGAGCAGAAGCTAGAAGGAAGGTAAAAAACAACTAACAAAAGAAGTTGTACCTATGTCTGTAAGACTAAATAATTTGAAGGCAATATCTTATGAGATATTCTTGTTAAACTCAGCTATCCTGTAATCACTGTAAAAATATTTAGTGCAAGCAACACTGCTTTCCCACATACATCTACTTTTTATGCATTTCGCACCTGAGGTGCAATTTCTATCATTGTTGAAGCTAATTCCTCACATCCCACTAGTGAATTGTTTTCTGGGTGTGAATGGTTATGTCAGCATTAGAGCCTCATGGGGTATAATGATGAATATGCACCATACTAGTGCTAAACTCCATTATTATGGGACTTAGAGGTTTCTTTGTATACCTGCTTCCTTTCATTAGTTATGACTTTAGTGTCAGCACCAGATGCCAGTTGTCTGACTCTCATTCCATCACAGTATCTCTTTAACATAGACTTCTCATCCAGCCATGAAGGAAAGGTCATGTAATCCTCCCAACACTTAATACTAATGCTTCTGCATGATACTCATCAAAAAGCAAACAGTCCACCGCTGGTTTAAACCTGATACAATGCCAAGTTTACAGTTGCATTTCAGGATATAATCTACTAAACCTAGCACCATTGAACAAAATAGTTTTACCATTCATGGACCCTGGGGAACTCATATTGGTGCATTCCCAACACTGACCCACAAGAAGAGTCCAAAACCAGAGGAGCTCAAGGCCAGATGGTTAGTTTTACTGAATTTTGGTTCCTGGAAAAGAAGCACATATCACCTCCACAGCTGGGGACTAAGGCAGGGAACTGCAGCTGCCACCTGGGAGACCTGGAGTGCTCAGCAGTACAGATTTCCCACATTTCAGCCTGAGACCTCAGCAAGGCCTGGGCAAGCCGTGCAGAAAATCCTCACCCATGCTGGAGTGTCCCATTTGAGTACCCCTGCTCTAAAGCATGAGAAACATCTGTAGCCACCCTGTGGGTTTGCTAGGTGCATTCATTGCTCCTCTGTCTTCCATAAAAGAAGGTGAGCAACTCCTGACTGTAACACAGAAGTCTACATATCCTCTGAAAGCATATTTTTCTTTCCACTGCAACTGAGTTACACTGCCTTCCCACTTTTCTGTGCAGGGCTGAAATATATGTTCTTGATTCACTGTGAGTAGCTTTGCCTAACAGAGCTCTGCCTATTCTGCAGGATAAAGAATCCAAGAAGTAGGGCTCAGAGATGGTGGAAGATATTTACTTTCAAGAAAAAGTTTATAAACAAGAAGTATGCTTTCTGTAACACCTTATTTTCTTATTCACAGCTGAATCCTTCCTCATGAGAAAATTTAGAGGGGACTTTGCTACCATATTTGTGGTGAAGCCACAATAAATCCAACAGGATATTACACTCAAGGGAGAGATCCAGAGGGGGAATGGTATAAATTGCCAGCAAAAGCAGAATTATTTCAGGGTGGTCTACTTACAAGTAACTTCTCTGCTTGTTGATTATGTTGTTGATGGTTAGCCAAGATTTTTTTCAGAAGTACCCAAAGTTAGCTCTAAGGGTCATACTTGGGAATGTGGATAAATGGCCCAAAATGACATACATTCTCTGCTCCAGCAGCTCAGACACTGATTTAATTATGAAGGGAGCATGCTGCTTATTCATTTTCCTAAACATTTTGAAAATCTTGACCTTTGATTTTCAATCAACTGTGATACTGTCTCTGTCTAATGAACAGTTCTTAATCTATTCTGCCAAGAAAAGAATTACAACTCTGTACACGTGAGACTGTAAATGCATAAAAATTAAGAGCAAGATGAAGCAAGTTTCCCCAGAATGGCCGATCCAAGACCAAGCTGCCAACATTCACACTTTTTAGATGCTGGCCTGCCAAGATAGAAGACCTTCTTTCAACCCTTCCTAAAAAATCCTAGCATGGAGGATATTAGTTTTGCTCTGCAGTATCGTCGTGTTGTTGAGGAACCTTGTCAGGAAGCAAGTGCACAGAATTAGGTAGTGAAGGAAAGACCAAGGAATCTGAAACATAAGTGGTGGAATCACAGTGGGGTAGCACTGAAGAAGCTGGCACAGATCCAGCGAGCTCTTTGCAGTAATAGATAATCACTACAAACCCTCATCCTCATTCCCAGAGAGCAGTTGGTACCTGTTAACTACATGCAGGCTATAAAAAGAGAATGAGAACCGGCCACCTTCAGCCAGAAGAAGAATGAATAAAATGCACTAGGTCTTCTATATATGAAGAATCAGAAACCTATACAAATAAACTATTTCTGCCACAAGGCACAGTGCCAGCAGTAACAGTCTGAATTACTAGTCTGCTGTGAGAACAATGAGAAATGACAGCCACTCGGAAAACATCACCTTAAAATATTAACAGAAAAAAGGGCCCCAAATCTGCATATGGAGCTCACTGTCTGGCTTTTTTAGGAACAGAAATACTTTGGCCATAGATAGATTAGTTTCTGGGTTTGGCTTTTGAGTAACTGAAGGAATCAGGCGGTGATTTAAGAGGAGTGGATCACCCAAGCCCATACATGGCTTGGCTGTGTTAGCAGAGCTTACTGCTCTTATCTCATCTCGCTTTATTTTAAAAAGACTGATTATCAACACAGTAGGGTACATGCAGAAAACCAAAAAGTCCACCTCCCCAGTTCTCCTGTTTGCATAAGCCTGCAGTAACTCACTTGGGTGAGTGGTCAGTAGAAAACTGATAGGAGATGAGGATCTGAACCCTGTTTGGAGAGTCTCAAGGCAATGAAAGTACAGAGAAGCTGGGCTCCCGTGAATGTTAAAAGCATTTGTAAGACCAGATTCCCCCTTTTCCTGTGAAAATGTGTTTAGTTACATCTGTGTATTAAAAAGAGAGAAGAGATCCCCTATAAATTCATACACACTGAGCTGAACTTAGTGGTGGGGTGTGCAGTTAAATTAAACAGTGGAAAATGAGACAGCAGGGAAGAATGGATTTGACCCAAGACTCCAGTTAGCTGTTCTAATTCCTCCCTTCCTCTTACATTTTATTTCATTCTTTTAATCAATTTGTGTATTTTTCTTCTGCAAATTAGTCACTAGGGAAAGATGCATTTTTTAAAGAGATTGAAGTAGTGATGGCATTCTCCTACTGGGCAAAGGAAAAGTGTCCAAACTCAACTCGAAGCAGCTCCTGATTGCTCTAATGAGCACTCAAAACACCATCATCTGCACATTAAAGGGGTTTCCATTTCCCCAGTACTAGCTTTTAAATTAATTTAATACAAAAAGCTTCATATAACAGTGGGCCTGTCTGCAATAAGAGCTGTGTTGGCATCAACCACTATCTTTAGTTTCTTTCTCTGTGACTGTAGACTGGTTAATCAAGATTCCTGTCCAGCTGATTATGTATCCCATTTTGATACTCCTAGGAGCACTGTTAATCCTCCTTTTGAAGCAGGGCAGACATTTAAGGTTAGCTTTTGTAAGAGTTCGCTCTGAAATGCTCACAAGAAGCCAAGGGACTTTGCAGGCTTGACACTTGCAGATCAAATATCCTATGATTTGCTTGGTGAAACTGTTCTGGATATTGTGCTGTCATTTATGGATCAAGTCTAAACATTTCACCATAACCTCTCATGTGCAAAGCTCCCGCCACTTCCTCCTTCAAATCCCTCCTCAACTGAGTTTCCTTTGAAAGGTTTCCAATGTTCCTCTGCTCACCAATAACATCTGCACCCACTTTATGGTAAAGTAATATCATCAGTTTGTGCCTAGAGTAGACTTTATGCTGCCTGTAGCAGGGCCTAGTCTTCTATCTGTTTGCAAAGCATATATGTATCTTAAGATTATCTGCTTCCTTCCTCCCTAAAAGCAACCAGAAACTGGTTCAAGTTTTGATGGCAGACCCCCTGCCTGGGTCCTGTCAGTGTAACTCCTGAAGTAAACGGCACAATCTTCCAACCAGTTTCTTAGAGAAAGAAAAGAAGGGAATATTTCTGTTGCACATAGGAATGCTTGGAAGGCTCACAAGTATAATTCTCACACAAGGAAAGCCTTAAAGAATAGAAATAGAAAAAATTAAACTATTTCTCTTTATGTACCCTATTCTACAAGACATACATTTGCTGTAAGCTATGGGCTTATCAACAGGCTTTCTGCTCAAGAACAGGTTTTTCAGTTTACTCATTTAAATTTAAACAGGTACTCGATCCTTTCAGTGCATATTTATCTCCCTGTATTCTCCCTGCAAAGCCCACAGAATTACAGTTGGCTTTATTGAAAAGGCTGCTCTGGAATTGTGCCGTAACACCTGATTACTGCCGACCCACACAAAAATGTCAAATGTATCGTGCGGCACATGTGTCCCTTTCATCACATCAATTTCCATCTTCCTTGGGAACTCAGACCCCCACTCCCCACATTCCATTCCTACCTCTCATGCTGCTGGTTTTGCCATGGGCCAATGTCTTGCTTGCCACTACTGCAGCAGCCAGACAGTGGTTGCCATGCTGGCCTTCAGCAGTGCCAACAAGTAGGATCTGGTTGCAAAAGTGGCAGCAACAGTGATGGAAACTGCATGGAGGCAGTGACTGAGGAGTATATTTTCCCTAAAATGACACCTTAAAGAATATACATTTGCTTTAGGTGCACAATACAGTACATCCATAAGGTGAGGCCATAAATGCAGAGTTGAGTCTAACTGGGAATTGAACTACTTATTTATACACACTTCTGGACTTTTAATTCATGTGTTTAGATATCCAAATGAATGGCCTTTTTTTCTGTAAGGCTTAGGATGCATTTACTAAATATGGAAAAAAGTTATATAAAAATAAACACACGAGTATGAAGATGTTAGCCTTATTCTATAAAACCAGGGCAAGAGAACTGCAGCAACTTACATATTCAAAATACTTCTCAAAAGTATCCCTTCTCCCACCCACCTCTCAAAAAGCCCTGAGCAAGACAAAACAAAAGAAAACAAAACAGCCTTCAGAAAAATTCCCAGAGCTGATCGAACATGTCAAGAAAGGCACAGAGAAAAGATTGCTGGTGATAAGTGAGCTTCTTGTGGATGAATAGCCATGTAAGTTGCCAAAGAACAATACAAATTTGGCATTGTTTTACTAATTTTCACATTCTGCACTTTATGGCAGCAATCATCATAAGCCAGAAGAAGACAATACTATCTAATGAAAAATGAACAGTGTGAGCAGTCATGGAATCCCCAGCCACTGCAGAGGGTGATAAAAGTTACACAGCATCTGGAGTTTTGCTACAGTGAGAAGCAAATTTAAACACATAAATGGAGTTTACAGTTAATCTTCATGTTGTTAGAAGTTCTTCAACATACGTCTAGCAAAAGTTTTTCCAGCACCTTAGCTTTGAACTGGAATCATCATTAAACTTATTTGGTTTCTGCCCAGACATAGAAAATCCCCTTGAATTCCCAGTTGTATTTCTACTTTCTTTGTTTAGTTACATCCCTGAATTTTAATTTAATTTTATCCTGGATTTTTTTTTCAATATATGTGTAAGTCATATTATCAAGCAGGCTAAACCCTTCCACATATAGGAACACAAATCTTTTTGTTACCCAAATCCCAGCAGTCAATATTCTACATTAGAGAAGTAAATTCCTGGGTTAGTAATTTTGTATCAAACTAAAAGGCCATGCCTTTTTTTTAAGTAGTCCTCACAGATTACTGCAAACCGTTAGTTACTGTTTTACTCAACTGTCTTGTACATATTTGTGTGTCAGATTTCCCCTTTAAATGCCTACCGAGAAACGTGCCATGGCTCAGTCTGCTCTGTTGTGTTTCTTCCTTCCTTTTCGCCTCCCCTAGCACGGGGTATTCTGCGTACAGCAGCACCTCCTGGTGGCCGCAGAGCCTCTGCTCAGAGGGAAAGGCAGTGAACGAGGTAATTTTTGTTTCCCACCATTTCACTACATTTCCATGTGCTTGCACAATAAAAGGAATCAGATAGGATGAGGTATTGGTACTGACGCTACACAGCAGTGTTGACCTCTGTGGAAGTGAGAGCTGCCTCCTGAGTTACAAAAGGATCTGGCAATGTGGAGGTCATAATCCTTCCCACCAGCTGCCAAACAGCCCTGTCCAAGGGTCCTTTGTGGGAAGTTTTTCCAAGGCTTGAATCAGATATCAGGTCTAATTTTGTGCTAATTTATACAAGTGGAATGCTACTGAATTCCTGACTTTTACAAGTTTAAATGAAAAAGGTGTCAGCTTACTTTCTGAGCAGTTCTTAATGAAAAATTTGTTCTCTGGTTTATCTGGAAAAAGTGAAGTGCTTGCATGAAGTTACAGAGATATATAGATACGGATATAGAAATATATAGATAGCTTCCAGATAAGGCAACAATTTACAAAGAATTGGAGGAATGCTTCAGTACTTTCTGTAGAAAGGTTAGAGAGATGCATAGGATTTCAGTACACTAAATGCAGCAGAGAGATTATAGATGCTGTTAACATTGCAGCTCTAATCAGTAGCTAGCAGGCCCATGCTGGGCTCATCAGTGTGCGCAGAACTAAGTGCAGTGTTTTCAACGCTCATGGGACGAGGGTAATCCTCTGAGCTGCTTGACACCCACTGCATTCCCTTTGGCCATTGCCACTGCTGGGCATAGCACAAAAAGCCAGCATTCAACAGACGGTAGCTATTCAAGGCAGCTTAAGCACCCGTTTAGCTCCGCTTGAAGTCAAGATTAAATGTCAGGCACATGTTTCAGGACTTTCCCGAATCAAGTCCAGTCCATTATTTGGAAGGGAATTTGCCTACTGAATTCATTCCTAACCCTGGTCATTATATCCATGCTTGCATTACCCCAATCCACAACAGTCTGGAGTTTCAGTATTGCTTTCACCGAAGCTTGCTGAAGAAGGTTAAAACAGACCAAGTGTTCAATCTCCAGTGGTAAAAAAAAGAATCAAAGAAGTAACATCGAACTTGTGACAGAGCATGCTCTCACAGTTTCCTGTCCTCTGCATAGATAAATCAGAGTACTTATTTTTTTGTTCCATGCAGGTTTTGGTCTCTACTCCGCTATAATTTCTCTGGCAAGGGAAACATCATACACTGGTAACAAAACCAGCATTATTTATTTATGTAGCACTCTCAGTGTGATTGACATTTACAATACCCAGAGGGAGACACAAGGTCTTTGCAGCCTGGAAAAGCAACACTGTATAGAGTCATTGGCCAATCAGAACCAAATATGTGAACTTCAAACAATTCACCATTTACATTTAAATGTTGCTTCTTTTTCTAGATTAATATAGAAAGCCTTAGCAGATGAACAGTATTTGGGGGGAAAATGTAGACTGTTTCCACTGCAAAGTAGAAAAGACAGAGAAAATGTTATTTTCCTTGCACCCAGAAAGACTAAGTATGCTTGAAGAACCAGGGGATCAAATCTTCAAGAGTATTGGATGCTGATGCGCCTCAATAGGTAGATTTTTTTTAAAATGCTGAAAATAACTGCATATCTCTTAAGTCTGAAGTAAGAATTAGAAATGTGTTAAGCATTGAAGTGATCTTGAAGCCCAGGAGCCAGAGCCCTCTCCTCTTCATCCTCTCCACCTCTCTCCCCACCAAAACTCCTCTGTTAGCCTGCATTGTATGCTCCCAGGTAGGAAAATCCCATCTAAATCTAAACTCATTATCTTCTTTTTTTCCTCAACACCCAAAGAAAGTATTGCAGCACAAAGGGAGCTGGATTATCTCAGGGGGCTTTATGAAGTGGGAGGAAACTACTGCAGAGGTTGCAGAGAAATCGGTTTCCTCTGAACGATTGTTCAACCTGTCAGACTAGGCAAGTAAAATCCTGTAGCCTATATACTATTAGTAACCAGTATCACTGATGCTGTTGCTTCAGTTCAGATATTATTTCAAATATGGGACACCTACTGATCCTCCTGTTATTTGATTGCCAGTAATGCTGCCATATTGTACACTGTTTCTGACATGCTACACACTGATGTGATGGAAGAAAAAAACCCTAAAAATTCAGTAAATCCCACTTTCTTTTTTAAATCCTGAAAATAATGACCAACTTTTAAAAAGTAATGGTTTTTTTAAAAAATAGTATTATTTCCTGCCATGTGGTGAAAATCAGTGTTTTCTAATTGAAATCCTTAAGAATTAATTACCTCTGCACATTAAATGTGAATCCTGGGCATAGATTCATATCCAAAACTAGCAGAATGCTTCTTGGTTACGGCTCCTGCAGCTGGGAAATGGGAATGCCTGTGGCTGTTCTCAGGGCGCAATTTATTTATGGTTCCTCCTGTGCTTGACCAGCTCTATTCATGAATTTGTTTACTTGGGGAATAGTAAAATATAATCTTTGAGCACAGACTCCTCAGCTGCTCACAGGTCTCCATGGAGATGGGAAATAGGTCACTCATTTCTCTACTTTCTCTACCCTGCATATACATAAAGGTTTTGGTCCTCTGACACAACCCTGGTGTATAAAAATTTGCAAACTGTGCAACAAGAGCAACAGAAGTTGTCACAGCTATAAGAAGTTAACAGAATGAAATTTTGAACAGGAACACTAAGTTTACCCAAATTGCCCTGTTCAAGTCTAGCCTAGAGCTGGAGAGAAAACAGCTGGAAACAAAAAACACTGCTGCATGATGGTGTTCACTGCTTCCTGAACAGCTCCAAACTCTCAGGGGTGAACATGGGACTGCTCCCAGTTTCAGAGACCTCAGATCACATTGGGTTAATTTA
The DNA here is from genome assembly GCA_013398125.1 of Aegotheles bennettii. NCBI lineage: Eukaryota > Metazoa > Chordata > Aves > Caprimulgiformes > Aegothelidae > Aegotheles > Aegotheles bennettii. Next base: position 64,289 of record VZRW01002724.1, read on the forward strand.
TCTCCTATAAACATAATCTACGCTCTTAGGAACAAGCAAACTAGGGGAATAGGGCCTGTGAAGTTGATTTTTCTCACAGTGTTTTGCCCTCAGAAACTACACAGGAACACACTCAGACATATGTTTAACATCCTTAAGCTAGAAGGTACTTAAAGATGTGATTAACTTTGGCCATGTGTTTCTGAAGCTAAAGAGTTGTTTAAACAGTACAAGGAATAGAAGAAACCACACAAGAAAATGGCTGTTTTGATCTTCTGGCCCAAATGAAAATAAATGAATAGATCTTTTGGGTCTGCCTATTATGAAAACAAAAGACTTTTTGACATGAAGGAGAAAAAGAAGAGTAATGGGAGCTGAACTAAATATGAAACATTTAGTTGCATTTCAGGTGCTACCAGTCCTTTCATCACCTTTTCTTCTTTTGCAATCTACACCAATCAAAAGTGCTAAAGAAAGTACTTTTGAAACTGAAACTACACATCACATTTCCAAACGGTGTCAAGCTAGAGCTGCTCTCTTTGAAGGTAATAAGTAATTTGTCAGCAAATGTTCATCTACCTCTAGAACCAACGCCAAACTGGGATCTCAGTTACAATGAAAGCAATCACATAGAGGTCAAAAGAAGAGAAAAACCAGAGATGCCTCTCACCATGGGCTAAGAAGCCATGTTTGTCCCAAGTCAGAGCAAGCATTTACAAAAGAATAGTTTGACTCATAAAATAATGGCACAGATTGTGCTACTTTGTTCTTTTGTGAACAGAACACTTCCCTTTGTCCTTGCAGGTGTGATCTGCTTCTGCACTATTTCCAGTACAATGTGAAACCACACAGCACAAGCTGCTCTTAAAAGATAAGATGGCAGACCTATTTTCACTTCTTTTTAAAGCAAAAGCATCACACCAAATTAAGTTGATCTTTACATATGAAAATTTACATTCTGTGTTAGAAAAATATTTAGATGTAGTGACTATTACTGAAAGGAAGTTACTGACTTATTGTAATTTTTATAATTTTGTGTTGTGGGATAGCAAATGTTGCAGGCTTAGCAAAAGAGGTGCTAACCAGAGGTGCTTACACATCTGCTTCCTGTTTGGGTGAATTTGAAGTGATAGCGCCATCACTTATTTCAACAGAAGGCAGTGGTGTAGAAATAAAAGGTGAATTTGACCCGCTATGAAAAATGAAATTAAATTAGGAGGCAATTGCTGGAAAGAAGCTACAGATAGGTAAAAAGTCACAGTTAAAAAAGCTCAAAGTAAGACTGAGTCTGGCAAGGCTGTCAGAACAACTACAAGCACAAAAGGATTTTTCAGATGGGCAGTTTATATGTCTGAAAACATTTTAAATAAACATGTCTTTCTCCATGAACACTACTACTTGGCTTGTGCTTTAAAATGAAACTGAGCACTACTGGTTAATTTTTTTCATGCATATAATGTTATATGAATTAATCTATAAGCTTTTTATTTATTAGATTTATTTATACTTCTGCACAGTGAAAAGCACTCTAAGGGTTCCTTCAGCTGAAAACAATGCACTGCTACTTGTGAAAAAAACCTCACCTTAACTAAGCAGTACTTGATGGGGTACAATGACCATATGTCTGTAAAGGGAGAATACGTCACTTCCTATGATGCCTTGAGAGTAATGTTTTTCTCACTGACATGGAGCCTCGTGTGCCTTCTCCAGAGTTAGCCCCACTGAAGAGGACAAGGCTGTCAGTGCAGGATCTGACCGTGGTCAGACAGAGTCCATAACATTTAATTGACATTACAAGCTTCCCAAATATTGCCAACACATCTTGTGAGAGGAATTCTTCAATTAGTTTCAGTGGGCAGCAGTCTCTTCAGATAAGGATAGAGGCAATTTCAGCTTCTTATGTTGTTTCAAATCTATACAGAAAACCAAAGTTCCTAAAGTGTTACTGCAAAGTCCTTGAGGTTTATGGCATTAAGCTGCTAATCCACAGCATGGTACTTTTAATTTTTAATTGTGCTTCAATGGTTTAATTATTTTCTACTTTAGTTTTGGATGGTTTGATTTACAGTTCACATGCACCTATCTCATTGCCATTGTTCATATGAGAAATCCTTTGAAGCCAAGGGCATTACCATGTGACTGAGCTCCTCAGGACCTATGGTGTACATAAATAGTGGAGCCTCTACAGTCATACAATGTAGGAGAGGAACTGTGTCTTTTGGTTTGGGTCTGTGGGTTTCTTACTGCCAATATGAAGATACAGTGGAGACCAGTGACATAGATATCCAGAAAACCAGAGGAGACTCTTTTTGGACACAAGTTCCCAAGTTTGTAGTATGTTTCTCTTTCAGGAGTAACAGCAAGCTTTGCTTTGGGAGCAAGCAGCACATCTGGAGCCACAGGAGGAAGAAAGGAGAGCTCCAGTGGTTCAGATGAGTCATTGTTCCATTTTAATTGAAAGCCTATAAAATACCAAAGTGCCAGAGAGTAATAGATCTTTCAGGGGTTTATTAGTTTTACAGGTCTTATAAAAATTACTGGAAAAACATAAAACTTAAACAGCTGAAAACTGAAAAGATTTAATGAGCTTGAGCTTGGCCTGTTTGGATCACGGCATCAGTAGGCTTCTACAGATGGGATGTGGCACACCAGCTGCAAAAATTCCCCAGACTCTTGCTTTCGTTTAGCTGTCCTCCAAGGTCACACGAAAGCTTGTGGCTAGAGTTTTCCTTTGAACACAATTTCATGAAAATATTTACAGTTCTGGATATACCTGAGGTTCTTCCTTAGTCAGCTTGTTTGGTGATTTCTAAGTATTAATGCCATAGATTGAGACTTGCAGCTGATGAAACTACCCAGGAGTATTACAAGCCTAGATATACCTATGTATGTTTATCTACACTGCATACTCAAGGGACTTACCAGACATAACTGCCAATCAGGAGTATAATTTTAAATAAGAATTTATGTCATATTTCCCAATTTGAAGAGGTATCACAGAAATTATAGACTAGACTCTAAACTGGGATGAGACCCATCATTAAGGGTTACAGAATGGAACAATTACTCTGATTTTCAGTCTCAGACACAAAGGCCATAATGATTAGTTACAATCAGCTGTAAGTTAGCAGAGCTAATTGCCTTGGCCCAGAGAAGAGCTAAGTCATTCTCTTACATCACCTACACCCACCCTAGGACTATGACAATTAGACTGTTGTTGGTGCCAAGGTGGTCAGAGCTGGCTGGATCACCACCATTAGGTTGGTAGTGGCAGTGACAGTCTCCTTTACCCTATAATCTGCATAGGGACTGATAAAGCTGATGTCCATACAGAATGTGCTTGTGTAGGGTTTACCTTAGAGCTGCTGAAACCACAGCCAGGCAGATCTTGCTGCTTTCTGAACCTAGGTATAAATACCACAGGAAAAAAAAATAGACTCATAGAATCATTAATGTTGAAAAAGACCTTCAAGATCATCCAGTCCAACTGCCTACCTACATCACCACTAAACCAGATCACCCAGCGCCACATCCAGACATGTCTTGAACATTTTCAGGGACAATGACTCCACCACCTCCCTGGGCAACCTATTCCAATCCCTGATCACCCTTACAGTGAAAAAATCTTTCCTAATGTCCAATCTGAATCTCCCTTGCTGCAATTTAAGGCCATTTCCTCTCATCCTTTCACTGTGGCCATGGCAGAACAGACCAACCCCCACTTCACTATAACCTCCTTTCAGGGAGTTGTAGAGAGCAATGAGGTCCCCCCTGAGCCTCCTCTTCTCCAGACTGAACAGCCCCAGCTTGCTCAGCTGCTCCCCATAAGACATGTTTTCCAGTCCTTTTACCAGCTTTGTTGCCCTTCTCTGGACACGCTCCAGCCCCTCGATGTCTTTTTTGAAGTGAGAGGCTCAAAACTGAACACAGCACTCGAGGTGCAGCCTCACCAGTGCTGAGTACAGCGGGACAATCACTGCCCTGTTCCTGCTGGCCACACTATCTTGATACAGGCCAAGATGCCATTGGCCACCTGGACACACTGCTGGCTCATATCCAGCTGGCTGTCACCCAGCACTCCCAAGTCCCCAAGAAAGAGATAGGGAAAAAAACCAAACAACCAAACAAATCCAAACCACCTACAAAATTTAAACACAGTTCAATCTTGTGTCCCCAACCCAAATACTTGCTAAGTGCTTCAGGTGGACAAACAGATGCCCTGACCATTGCTGAGACAAAGAACTCCTCTGGAGTTACTTGGGTAATAAGGAAAATGAACTACATGGAAAATAAATCTGTACATGTGTAAGAAAGCTGAGTTGCATCACAACTGATTACTCTTTCTCTGTAGGTTTTAGATCTTTGAAAGATTTTTATTTAAAGTGGAGCATGACTACCCTGGGGCCTCTTTTACTAATTAGCCAGCTACAAATGAAGTATAGCACAGATGTCACCCAGTGGATGCAGGGATTTCTCTTTCAGTCAGATGCAGAGGTCACCCAAGCAGAGGTACACTTTCTAGTGACATCAAGAGTCTTGACTTGCTTTTCTCTTTCTGGAAAGCAATCACACTACAGCGACTACAGGCAACTTACCCAAATACTACGTTAACACAATTTGGGACTTCTGATTATGGATACCTCAAGCTTTATAACTTTGCATTATAGTGGCCCACTTCCTGTAAGAAAAGTGGGAGAATCATTAGAAATTTATTAGTGAGCTAGGGTGACCCACAACTATATTTTGCTGATGGAGCTTATAAAAGCACCTAATTTTGGCTTTCTTCTTCTGAAATGCATGGCAAAGTGAAAGAGTTTTGGCTTAGTTATATTAAAGCTCAAAATTATTTCTAACTCAGTTTTTTGTTTCAAGATTTTTCTCCTAGCAAAAATAACTTTTGCTCTCTAGGTTTGGACATTTAATGCCCCTTTTATCCGATTACAGGTAATGAGATAGATACACTCTCATGTTTTACTCTCCCAGACCCAAATGACAGAGGGACCTTTTTGCGGCATTGCAAAACTTCCTACACCAAAGGTCAAAATAAATCTATTAGTAATTAAACCTCACCAGCAAAGAATTTACTACTCCTGTTAGCTTCTCGCTAGACTAAGTAGAAGCGGTGGCCTAGGTGAGCCAGCTCCTGTGTTATTTATTGCATGATATCATAAACAGCAGACATTAATACTCATTTATTGACAACGCATTCAGATTCATCGTAAATGTGCAAAACAAAATTAATGGATTCAAATTTATAGTGGATTTCCATTAAGGGCTTGTGTTCTAGCTGCCAACACATCTGGATTTCCTAGGAATGAATGGGTTTAATCACGGTGTAATTGTTATTTGTAAAAACTAATTAATTAAGCTGTGTAAAAAGTTTTGTAAAACATTCAAAACAATGGGAAAATTCCCAGTTTCCTCTTCTTGCATTTAGCACAAAGACACATATCCCCTTGCGCTTGATCTTAAATTGATGCATAATATTCACAGATTGTGATATATTTACAGTCTCACAGTACAAGGAGTTAAAGAAATAATACTTTGGAAAGGGAAACCTGTGTCAAAACACAGATTCACATGTGTTGCAAGCTGTGATAAAAGATAGTCATAGTACAAGGAAGCAGTTTCGCACTTTCTAAAATGGCACTGAGAATGAAAAGACAAACCAATTTGCTGTCCATATTTCTGAATTATTTTGCTGTCATGAAATCATTTCACACAAGTACTTTGTGTGGGATGGAGGATGGGTTACAAAGAAGGAAGAACAGCTTTAACAGCAGAATTTATTAACCCTATAACAACAGTACAGCCCGGAGAGGGAATTCAAGAGGTGACTTGCACCAAAGCTGGATAACAACGTGACTCTCAGCGTTTGTGTAACCCCTGTTAAGAGCCATTCAATTATGGCAACTTCACACCATTCCCATGTCACCTAGTCCTTTAGTATCTTAAGGTAATGTTTTTTTCTTAATAGCTTACCTGAACCTCGCTGCATTTAGAGCTCATTATCTCTTCTCCTAGCTTATCAGGCCATGGAGAAGAAACTATTTCTTTCATATATGAATGTACAGTCTATCAAAGGACTAATGGAAGCCTGTACAAGACACCTCTACACAGTTTGATAGACTGTGAAAGTTGAGAAACTTTAAAATACAGTCAGCTCCTTCAGTACTTAAAGATGCCCTGCATGGTTCAAAAAGTAACAGTGACAGTCAGAGCTGGACCATATGTTTAACACACTGGCAAGGTAATTAAAAAAGTAATAAATTATTTATTGAGATACTTGCATAATAACCAGTAGGAAAAACAGCAAAAGGGGAAGGAATGGTCAAATATATGTAGCAAATAAAGGTGACTCAATGTCATTGGACTTGGCCTTGACAATATGATCACCAGTATATGCTATTGTGCTTCCCACTTCTGTACATAACAACTAAAATATGAACAATGAGTTCAGCCTTGAATAGCAACTGGGTGACAAATAGGTGGTAGAGACAGACACACAAACATTCAAAATTAATATGGTTTAGTGTGTTATTGACTACAGAAAGTGATAAATTGAATGGAGACCCTTTGCCAAAAGTAGCCAATAGGGGAGGGACACCAACACTTTCCTTTCTGCTTATAGAATATGTAGTATATATTGTGTATGAAGACTTGCCTTATCTCACCTTACTGTCCTTGTCAAGGCCTTTCTGTCCATATAGTGTATACACACACTATATATATATATATAATACATAGGTTGCAGTCCTAATACAGAAAGAAAAGCCTTGCCTCAGTTCACCTTGCCTCACTGAGACTTTTCTGTCTGCATGTACAATAACTACAGAGGGGAAGTTGTCACTTCACCTCAGCTCACCTTGTGAGGCCTTGTCCCTCAGTGCAGAGCACATGCATCACCTCTGTGTGTTCCAAGGTACATACATATTCCCAAGATATAGATAGCATATATTCACAGAATCCCAGGATCCCAGGGGCTGGAAGGGACCTCGAAAGCTCATCCAGTCCAACCCCCCTGCCAGAGCAGGGTCACCTAGAGTCCATCACACAGGAACGCATCCAGGCGGGGGTTGAATGTCTCCAGCCAAGGAGACTCCACAACCTCTCTGGGCAGCCTGGTCCAGTGCTCTGGCACTCTCACAGGAAAGAAGTTCTTCCTGAGATTCACATGGAACCTCCTGTGCTCCAGTTTGCATCCATTGCCCCTTGTCATTACTGTAAAAAGCTTTGCTCCATCGTCCTGCCCCTCACCCTTCACATATTATCTATGCAGACAGAAAAACCTCAATTAGGCAAGATGATGGGAGGTGTGTGGATCATGTAACAAAGCAAACACGCTGAGGGTTTGGGATTGAGGGAGCTGGCTTTGGGGAACACTGCCTGCTCCTCAGCTGTGCACAAACCCCTAACACAGAGATACTTCAACCCTGTGTGTGAATTGGCTTTGCACAGCAGGTAAAGACCTCCCATTCTGGGACAACACACATACTGCTAAAACGTGGCTAGCATGCACTATCCACAGACAGACACGCGTCCGTCAGGCAGTGCTGGGAGGTGTGTACAGTGTGTGTGCGCGGTGTGTGTGCGGTGTGTGTACGGTGTGTGTACGGTGTGTGTAAGGTGTGTGTACAGTGTGTGTACGGTGTGTGTGCAGTGTGTGTACAGTGTGTG
>VZRW01002725.1:2600-39837 GCA_013398125.1 Aegotheles bennettii
AGGAGGAGGAGGAGGAGGAGGAGGAAGCGGCCCCGCGCGGAGCCATGGCCGGGGCCGTCACCACGAAGACGGCGTGGAAGCTGCGTGAGTGGCGGAGGGGAGGTTCGGGCCGGGCCCCGGCTCAGCCCCGGGAACGCTCTGGGGATGCTCGGGCTCCGCGGGGCCCGGGCGGTGGTCGCGGGCTCCGTGCTGACCCCCCAGGAGCGGCCACTGGGGAAGGGGAACCCCTGCAGGGCCCCGGCTGGGGCAGGGGGGTCCCTCGGCCCGTTCAGGGTTGTCCTTCATTGCTGCCCACTCATCAGGGCAGATCGTGGAATGGGGTCACCACATGGTCTGGGTGGGAAGGGGCCTCTCCAGGCCCCCCCGTGCCACCCCTGCAGTGAGCAGGGACATCTCCAACCAGGCCAGGTCGCTCCGAGCCCCATCCAACCCCACCTGGGATGTTCCCAGGGATGGGGCACCCACCGCCTCTCTGGGCACCCTGGGCCAGTGTCACCACCCTCAGCACAAAGAAATCCTTCCTTTATCCAGTCTGAATCTCCCCTCCTTCAGCTCAAAACCATCACCCCTTGTCCTGGCCCTGCTCAGAGGTCTGTCCCCACCTCTGTAAGTGTTGAAGTGCTGCAGTGAGATGCCCCTGGAGCCTTCTCCAGGCTGAACAAGCGCAGCTCTCTCAGCCTGTCCTCACAGGGGAGGTGTTCCAGCCCTCTGGGCATTGTTGTGGCCCTCAGCTTGACCACTCCACGTATCTCCTGTGCTGGGGACCCCAGAGCTGCACTCAGTGCTCCAGGGGGGCTCCACGAGAGCAGAGCAGAGGGGCAGAACCCCCTCCCTCGCCCCGCTGGCCACTGATGGCCCTTGGCTGCAGGAGGGGTGAGGTGAGCTCTGCAGGGCCCGTGTGCCTCATTCCCTCCAGATTGCTTTGCAGTAGACAGTAAGAACCTGCTGCTTTCACATCAGGGTTTCCCTCAGGAGGAGCAGGGAATGGTTGCCAACTGCCCACTTCTCCTGGTCACTGAGGAGTCTCCATGGGGGCTGTTGAGGGATGCTTAGAAGCAACGGGAGGTGATGGGAGGTGCAAGCTTTAGACCTGGGGTCTAGAAACTGGCTAGCAGAGACCCAGCACCTGTGGCTGGGGACACAGTCAGGGAGCTGAGATAATCGACTCAGGAATTTCACACCTTGCCCAGCAGAAAGCTGGCTGTGTTCTCTTCCTATCCCTGAACCTTCAGTTGTAGGGAAAGCTGGGAGCTGGTCCATCTCCATCCCCAGAAGGTCTTGATCTCCATTTTTGCTGGGCTCTGCCCCACCTCAGCACCCTCTGCAGAGCAGGAAGTGTTGTGAGTGTTGGGAATGTTTCAGTGATGCTGATGAGGAGCTGGGTGTTGCTGGGCTGGCGGGCGTTACCCGGGGATGAACACTGAATTTTGAGAAAGTTGATGGGTTTAAGGAAATCAGTGCTTCATGGAGGGAGAGGGCAGTGCTGCCTGGGTAAGGCTGGCATCGGGTCAGGGCCTGGCTTTTATCAACAGCTGGAATGCTCAGCAATGACTTTTATTAAACTCACGATGTATTATTAAGAAGGAAATCAAGAGGAGGGAAGAAGCCGAGCTGCTGATGCTCTTGTTTGAGCACCTCTCCTGCCCACTGTACCTGGGGGGTTGGTCTGTTAGTGCTGATTGCAGTGCTTGCTCCCCTCAGCCTGTGTGTGCAGACCCACCCTGCCTCAGCACTGTCACTGCCTGCCAGCACAATACCGTGTGTTCTCGGGTTTGCCTTTCTCCTGGCATTTATGGCCCAGTCACCTTTGTAATTTGAAAGGTGTTTCCTCACCTAAAGCGAAAGTTGCACAGTTTTGCTTTCAGAAAAGCACCCTGAGATCAAAGTAGCTGTAATTATATTGCAGCTGCCCAGTATCCCTTTGGATTAGTGCTGTGTGTAGGATGCTCAGATCGCTGCTCCCACCAGAACCAGCGGACGCACGCGGAGTTGGTTGCTGCCCAGCCTTTTCCCAAACAAGTTTCATAACTATTTGGCGTGCAAACCCCATGAACTTGCAAAGAAGAGGAAGAAATTGGTAAATGTGTTGGCCAAAGATGTGAGTGGATTTAGAAGTCTGCAGTGCAGATCAGATATCTGAGCAAAGGTGTGTGTGTGTGGCTTCTCCTTTGCTCCAAACTTGTTTCCTTGGGAAGAGTCTTCCCTGGAATTCTGTCGTGAGGCTCTCTCAGTGTCAGAGCTTCACCCCAGAACAGTCTCCTGGTATCATTTAGAGTTCTTTTGTGCCCTTTTGGGTGTGTGTTGTCCCAGTTCCCTGCTGTGTGTTGCTGAGTTCCACCTGTGGCAGGTGGTGGGAACATGGCAGAGCCTCTGCTGCAGCTCGGAGAAGGGAGCTCTGCCCATCCTCACTGCTGAGTTCTGTGTAAGGTATCAAACTGTGCTGTGTGGATCTGTCTGCTCCCCTCAGCCTGCTGCTGCTCTCTAGGATGGGATCAGAGGACCCTGTGCCAGATGAACCTGGCTGCTGCGTGTTATTGCAGCATCCAAGGCAGCTCTGCTTACCGAGACCACCGGGGTACCAGGGGCGAAGCAGCTCTGTGAGCAGGTTGCCATGGCTGAGGAAGCCTCTAAAAGCTACTGAGCTGCTGCTGGTGAGAGAGGATGCTTTTCACAAGCTACCTGAGCATGGGAGTGGTGAAGTTTGGTCAGCAGATGTCTCAAGTGCAGCAGGCAGAGCCAAGGGGACTGTCTGAAGGAAGATAATGGTGTGACTTCTTATCTGAGCAGTGGCTGCTGCAGCTTGCCTGGTGGAAACTGGAAAAGTTTTCTGGAGGAAGAACTTTTTTGTTAGTCCTTTGGGAGGGACAGGATGAGAACTGTCACACCAGTCTGTAGTAACTGTTGGCTTTGTTTTGTGCAGAAGAGATCGTGGCTCACAGCAGCAATGTGTCCTCACTGGTCCTGGGGAAAAGCTCAGGCCGGCTGCTGGCAACCGGAGGAGATGACTGTCGGGTCAACATATGGTCAGTGAACAAGCCCAACTGCATCATGGTAAGAGCAGGCCTGCTTTCTACTTCCAGGGGATGGGAATGTTAATTCTGAGGTGTGGAGGGATTGTTGGGCTGTAGCCTGTGGGACTTGTGAATAGAATTTACCGGCACAAGCTGGGTGACCAGGTGCTGGCTAAAGATAGTGGTGAGCCCAGTGGTCAGATGGTGAGCCTTTCTCTCCAGAGAGAATGTGGGATGGCTGGCTGCTTCAGCGGGGCTTCCTCAGATAACTACATCCTGCCTCCCGTTACCAGGCTGCAGATAATTAAATGCAGGGTTTTGTACAAGATGAGCTAGTTTTGTAGTGCAAGCTGCAGGGGCTGGTTTGGTGCCCTGGGGTTTGCCCTCACAGCAGGACATGACCCAGCAGGATGTGTTCCTGCCTGTCCCACAGTCACCAACTGTCACCACGAAGTCCCAGAATAGTTTGGTGAGTTCCTGCAGGCTGGGGAAGAGCAATGCTGGGCGGAGCAGGTTAGGAAGAGTGGGGTTACCCTGGTAGTGATCCCTAAAGTGCAGCGTAAATACATTTAAAGATGCCTGTCCTGTACTGCTGCTGTTCTGGGAGGGTGTGGTGGAAAACCATCTTTAGCAAGTGTCACTTGTTTAATTAACAACACAGTAATTTTGTGTTGTGGAAGGCATTTCTCCAGCCAGTGTGAGCCTTGTGAGGAAGGGCTCAGGGAAGTGGGGTTGAAAAGGCTGAAAGCAGAATGTGCCTGCCTTGGCTGTCCATTCATCTGCTGAGGTCGGGTACGAAGAGGTTGGAATGGGTGCAGGAGGAGTCGCTCACCTTTGGCAGCACTGTGCTCCTTGCGTGGTGTAGTTAAGCCATGCCTTTCCAGGCCCTCTGTGGTGGCATAGCAGGAGTTTGAAACCAGAGTGTTGTGAGAAGGAAGGGCTGACTATCTCTGTGCCTGTGCTGTGGGAGCAGAGCTGTGCCCTCCCATGCTGCCTGGGAACCACAGGCGTTAGGAGCTGGTGTTTCTGTGGGGCAGGGGCTGGCTGGAGCTGCTGAGGGCTTGTGCCATTCCTGTATATCAAAAGAACCTTGGTTTTTGGGGTTGTGCTCTATATTTTGTCCTCTGAAATTTGTCTTTACGTTGTTAGGATCCCAGCTGTTTTTGTGTTGGGGAAGGAGGGAGTGTGAGCTTTTCAAGCAGCACTGTGACTTTGGTTGGTGTGAGGTCTGTGTCTCACTAAGCAGTGACAGTTGCAGCTGGGGAGTGTGTAGAGGGTTTCAGCTGTGTGGGAAATCCTGGGAAAGCCCCATCAGAACAGGCAGCCTTCAGCTGGCGTTCCCAGCCTCAGTACCTGGGTGGGAGGCACAGAGCTAGCTTAGCTATTCAAAAAGCCCCGTTTGGGGATGGAGTAAAGCACAGAGTATTGCTCAACTGACCAGCAGAAAGTCTGCAGTAGTGCTGTGTGTGTCCATTGATTTTCTAGAACTACTAAATATTCCTGTGTTTTAATGAAATCCTGGTCTTTTTGAAATACTTACATAATTTGTAAGCTTTTGGGTGCTCAAGGTTGAAAGGAACTGCAGACGTGTGATTTTCTACCTTATGCCTCAGGTTAACACTTCAGTACTAGCACCACGTTATCACCATGACACCACTGCTGGCAGCAGCCTGTGGCTCCTGGCTGATGAGAAGGTTTCAGAGTGGCCCTGCTTTTCCTCTTGCCTTGATTTTATAACCAGTTGGTGACACTGAAGTGACCCATTTAGAGCAGACAGGGTGCCATCGTGCTTGCACAGCGTGGTTTCTATAATGGAAGCATGTGTCAGCCTCGTCGGGGCACCTGCACCTAATGTTTAACTACCCGTGAGTCAGTGTGCCCCAGCAAGTGGGATCAGGTGGAAGACACATGCCCGGTGCTGTGCACAGGATGGTCTTCAGGATGCCAGTGTCTGGCAAATGACCATTCCAGGTCTGTCTCAAGAGCTCATTTCTGCCAGGGGAAATCATCAGGCTGTCCCAGATGATGGATGATGGACAGAGATTGCCCTCGTTATTATCTCAGCATTTTCTCTTCCTCGAAGTTGCATTCTGCACTTGTCTGCTTGCAGAGATAAGGTGTACCAGTTCTACTGGTCCATTCTGGTTTCCAGAATTACCAGGGGATCAGGTGGAAGATACATGCCCGGTGCTGTGATGGTCTTCAGGATGCTTCTGTGCACTGGGAGCTGATGAGGAGAGGACCAGTGGCACAACCAGGCGGTCCCAGCTCCTGGCTGAATGCTTCAGTTACCAATGGAGTGTGAGCGATGCCGCTGCGGACAGGGCTGGGTCAGCAGCTCTGGGTTGTGACTTGTGGTTTCCTTTGCAGAGCCTGACAGGCCACACAGCGCCCGTTGAGAGCCTACAGATCCACGCGAATGAGGAACTCATTGTTGCAGGGTCCCAGTCAGGGTCCATTCGGGTCTGGGACCTGGAAGCTGCCAAAAGTACGTGTCCATGAGTTTTCACTGCTGTTAGTGCATGCTTTTGAGAACATCCTTATGCTTAATATCTGTACTGAGCCAGAAGGCTCCCTGTTTTAGGACCAGGAGCCTGGCATTGCTTTCATCTTCATTTCCAGCCCTCTTAGAGGGCTTTTGTCCACTTCTGACTGAGACTGTAGAGCTGTGGGTGCATGCTCAAGCAGAAATCTGTGCGTGCATGGTGGAGACTGATGTGAGGAACTAGTTTCTAGGTTTTGCCCTAAGTCTGTTGAAATCTGTATTCCAGATCAGTTTTCATGCACGAGTGCAGTGAGTAGGTGTGTAGAACTTGTATTCAGAGTCCCAGCTTAAAACTGTCCACCTCAATAAAAGGATCCAAAGTCAGACTGGAAGTTCTCAGTGCATTAGGTTATGCAGAAGTCCAGGAATCCCCTTGCTTGCTGACCTCTTGTTCTCATTCTTAGGTTCTAACTTTTTTTCCTCTAGTGATTTTTCTCCTCTTCTGATCTTGCATGACCATATAAACAAAGGCTAATTTTTAATAAACCATAAAAGCTATGAACTCGGCGAGCTCTGATCTTTTTAAAGGCCAACTGTGGAGTCATGTTTTCTTTATTGTATTTTTCTCAAATCCTAGACCAAGTCTGCAGAGGTATTGTGAATCACTTGAGTGCATTCCAGCAGGAATGCTGTAAAGTGACTGAATGTTTTTATAGGTTGCTACTTGTTCATAGAATGAGTGGGTATTGAAGATAAGCTCACACTGGCTGAGCTAAGGCAGTGAACAGCAGGTGGCATAAATAATAAAAGACATTTTTGTCAGTCAGACAGTTGGGGTCAGTTCAGTTACAGCGTAGTTTGGCTGTACCAGAGGAGGGTAACTGATCTGGCTGAATTTGTGAGGAGACCTATGAGCCAGTGTCTGGCAAATGACCATTCCAGGTCTGTCTCAAGAGCTCATTTCTGCCAGGGGAAATCATCAGGCTGTCCCAGATGATGGATGATGGACAGAGATTGCCCTTGTTATTATCTCAGCATTTTTTCTTCCTCGAAGTTGCATTCTGCACTTGTCTGCTTGTAGAGATAAGGTGTACCAGTTCTACTGGTCCATTCTGGTTTCCAGAATTACCAGGGGTGTTACCTGGCCGATGACTTGCTGGAACACTGTGATCATTTCTCTGTCTCCTGCTTCCTCAGCGTCCCTTCCCGGTCTCTGGGCTGCTTTGCAGTTGAAGGAGTCCTGTGTGGACATTGGAGCCTTGGAGGTGGGAGTCAGGCCTGTGCCTGGACGGGGTGCAGTGTCCCAGGAAAGGGTCTGTCTGACAGCTGTCTGTGAGTGGTGCAGGCAATAGAATCACAGAATCATTCCTGGCTGAAGCTGTGTGTCCCCCCCCTTTTGCTGTCTCTGTAACAAGTGGAGAGATGCACTGCCTGGCACCTGCCTCAAAGTGTGGCTTTTGAGCTTTATTTTCAGAATGGAGACATTTGGGTTTTATTCACGGCTCCCACACCTAAGGACGGGGCTTTGATTGGGACCATTGAACATGGCCCCTCTGTTGCTGTTCCACTGCATTGCAAGGGTGCAGTCAGAAACATTCCCATACAACACTGTAGTGTCTGACACACGTTGTGTTACTGTGTGCTTATGATGAGGAGAGCCTGGCTAAACCTCTGCCTGGGTGAAGTGAACTACTAAACATCTGCTCCCCGTTCCTTTTTCCTGCTCTGCTTCTCCCTTTCCCAGTTCTCCGCACCTTGGGGGGTCACAAGGCAAACATCTTCAGCCTGGATTTCCATCCTTCTGGAAGCTTTGTGGCGTCTGGCTCTATGGACACAAACATTAAGGTAAAGCCCAGCTTCCCCTTGAGGCTGCCCTGTCTGTTGCAGGATCTGTGTTTTGGAGGCTGTGCTTTGTGCCAGGCTGTTGGTGGGTGCTGTCCATCCTCATTTCCACCTGTGGGCAGGTGTATCTGCGAGCGCTTGGGAAATCTCTGCGTGTGTTTCCACAGTGGGAGCTCAGGAGTGTGACTCCTCTCTTGTGGAATGTGGCTCCCAGTTAGGTGCCAGCCAAGACCTGGTGTCAGCAAGCACACATGTCCTGCTTGCTGTGGGTTCCCTCTGCTTCATCAGGCTGGTCTCTTCCTTCTGTAGTGAGGAACACCTGACAGAAGTGATTCCCACGTTGGGAACTGGGGTGGGAAATACCACTGGAGCAAACAGGGGTTTAGCAGCCACTTCTGTGTGTTCGTTCTGTGGTGTTTATCAGCTTGGTGACAGGGAGAGCTCTTGTTCTGGTGGGACTCTTGGGCTCCCCACGTACTGCTCTGAGCTTACCTCGTGTTTGCTTTTCTCTCCTGTAGCTCTGGGATGTACGAAGAAAAGGCTGTGTCTTCAGGTACAAGGTAAAATGCTTCCTTAGCCTGCAGGAAGAGGGCAGAAAGATTTCCAGTCAGGTCTTTTGAGGAAACCTTAAAGTGATTGCATGCAATTAACTTCCCAGTTTTCCAGTATAAAAATAAGATCTGCATGATTTGTGAAGTGGCCCAATAAACCTCTGCAGGCTTCTGTGAGCTGTATGGGAATCTGAAAGGGATATCATAGGAGATAAAGTGCCATCCTCAGGGACAGATGGAGAGGTGGGCACATGCAAACTGCATGAAGTTCAACAAGGCCAAGGGCAAGGTCCTGCATGTGGGTCAGGGCAATGCCCAGCACAAGTCCAGGGTGGGTGGGGAATGGATTGAGAACAGCCCTGAGGAGAAGGACTTGGGGGTGTTGGGTGAGGAGAAGCTCCCCATGAGCCATCAAAGCCCCTGGGATCCTGGGCTGCATCACCCACAGCGTGAGCAGCAGGGCCAGGGGGGGGATTCTGCCCCTCTGCTCCGCTCTGTGAGACCCCCCCTGCAGTGCTGGGGCCACCTCTGGGGTCCCCAACACCAGAAGGACACGGAGCTGCTGGAGAGAGTCCAGAGGAGGCCATGGAGATGCTCAGGGGGCTGGAGCAGCTCTGCTCTGGGGCCAGGCTGAGAGAGTTGGGGATGTTCAGCCTGGAGAAGGCTCCAGGGAGACCTTGGAGCACCTTCCAGTGCCTGAAGGGGCTCCAGGAAAGCTGGAGAGGGACTGGTGCCAAGGGCAGGGACTGATGGGATGAGGGGGAATGGGTTCCAAGTGCCAGAGGGGAGATGGAGATGGGATGGGAGGGAGAAATTGTTTGGTGTGAGGGTGGTGAGAGCCTGGCCCAGGGTGCCCAGAGAAGCTGTGGCTGCCCCTCTCTGGCAGTGTTGAAGGCCAGGTTGGCTGGGGCTTGGAGCACCCTGGTGTGGTGGGAGGTGTCCCTGCCCATGGCAGGGGTGGCACTGGGTGAGCTTTAAGGTCCCTTCCAGCCCACACCAATCTGGGACTCTGTGATTCTATAGTCTGGCTGAGGGGATGGAGGGTGTCCACGGGTGCTTCTTTATACCATGCAAGTCCTCACTCCCCTGAGATGGTTCTATTCGTGGGGCCTTTTTCTGCCCAAAGAACTTGCTCTATGTTAATTTCATATAGAAAACAAGTTAATGGCTCAGCACGTCTATCTAACCATCCACCAATCTGGGTAATTTAAAATGAATTCTTATTAATTAAGCCAGATCCGTGTGTACCACACTTAGACCTCTGCCAGAAATGTCTCGATGAGAGGGATTACACCCATTTCATGTGGTTGGGTATAGCTCTGGAGTGGAGCCTCTGGTGTTGTGCAAGCTGTGGACTCTGAAACAACTACTTGATTTTATTTTGTTTTATTGTGTAGGATTGAAAGACAAAAGCCAGAATTCCTTCTAAGGGAAGGAAAAAACCCCCAGCCTATTTGTTTTTCTCATTTCAGGGTCACACAGAAGCAGTTCGGTGTCTCCGGTTCAGTCCTGATGGGAAGTGGTTGGCCTCTGCTGCTGATGATCACACTGTCAAGGTAATTTCTTGCGACACCTCGCACGTGTGCGTGTGGCACACAGGAGTGCTGGGATCATCTTCTTACCTCGCATTGCCAGCACTTGCTCATAAACACCTTGATTTCATTAGGCACCTGGCAGAGCCCTGTGGCTTTGCTGGGACCAGTTTGTTTATGAGGATCATGTCCAGTGGCTCACACACCAATGCACTTGTCCAACAGATGCGTTGGCACCATGCTCAGGAGGGTCTGAGTTTCCACGGTGGTGGAGTTGATACCTGAGCATCAGCCTCGGTCGTCTCGGTGAATGTTACAGAAGGAGTTGTCCACAGCATGTTCCTTTGCCCTACCAATTTCTGGCTCTGCTCAATCAGTTCCGTGGGGGTGTGTTATCATACACATGGCATGTGATGGTCCATCTGTTGGGGCTGAGCAGACCAAGAGAAGGAGCTCAGACAAGTGTGGACTGAAGTGATCAGTTGTTTCAGGTGTGGTGTGGAGGAATGTGGATGAAGGACTGCTTTTTGCTTTCAGCTTCACAGGAAACAAACTGATCAGTCATTTCACTCTGGATTTTTTGGTGGAGACCAGAGCACAGGAAGAATGAATTGCTGAGGGATTCAGAGCTTTTGGATTTTTGTTTGCTCACTTTTAAGGTACAATCTGCAGGGACACGTGGAATTGCTGTATTTTATCCTGGTCTCTGAGTATAAACCAGAAAATTCCAGGGGACAAATTAAATGGAAAATTTAAAAAAGAATGCCAAAAACAAAGTAAGAAATAAAAAATCAGCCTTAAATGACTGGGACAGTGCTCCTTCCCTGGTCATTCCTTTGAGAAACTTGAGTCTCTTCTTGGAGGTGGAGAAGCGTTAGAAGGTTGCAAGTACAAGGAAGTCCAAGGTGTATTGGAATTCTGTAACATTCAATTTTTCCAAGAGTCGCTGTGTTCTTTCCTTTTTCCAGCTGTGGGATCTGGTTGCTGGGAAGATAATGTTTGAGTTTAGAGGGCACACTGGCCCCGTGAGCATCGTTGAGTTCCATCCCAATGAATACCTTTTGGCTTCTGGCAGCTCTGACAGGTGCGTGAGGGGAGGGAGAAAGAAGGGAATCGTAGGTGTCAGTTCCCTTTCCCAATGCCCTTCCTTTTAGGAATGTCACGGCTCGAACCTGGCACTGCAGGCGCCTGGCACCTCAGCAGCAGGGTGATCTTGCCTTCTCATCCACAATCAGTGGTGCCTTCTGCCATACTGGAAAACAACATGGTAGCCTGGAGCGTGACCCAGCTGACGTCCTGGCTGAACAGTGAGCAGCCCTGCTCAGCCAGCAGGGTGTCTGCTTAGCTCCAGGTCAGCTCTAAACACCCATCTAGAGCCTGGAAGCACCTGTGGCTGGGTTTCCAGATCTTGGCCAGACCACCTTGTGCCTAGGTTCATCATATAGAATCATAGAATCATTCTGGTTGGAAGGGACCTTCAGGGGCATCAAGTCCAACCTTTATCCCATCATATTCCTGACCATTAGACTATCAGACCATGGCCTCAAGTGCCTCATCAACCCGTTTTTTGAACACCCCCAGGGACGGTGACTCCCCCACCTCCCTGGGCAGCCCATTCCGGTGCCTGAGCACCCTCTCAGTAAAGAACTTCTTCCTGATATCCAACCTAAACTTCCCCTGACGGAACTTGAGGCCATTTCCTCTCGTCCTGTCATCAGCAATTGGGGAGAAGAGACCAACACCAGCCTCACTACAACCTCCCTTTAGGTAGTTGTAGAGGGCAATAAGGTCTCCATACGTGCACAACAGCAAACATAACTGGCTGCTGGCATGTTCCTGCAGTACTGAATCCTACAGCCGGTTTCTAGAGGGGTGAGCAGTGATTTGTGTTTTGCTGTGTGTGCAGGACTGTTCGGTTCTGGGACTTGGAGAAGTTTCAAGTTGTGAGCTGTATTGAAGAGGGGACTACTCCTGTCAGGTACATTGAATTCCCATTGCAGGGTACTAGGCAGAGGCTGAAGTCGGGCTGAAGGGAGGATTTCCTCAAAGGGCGACTTTACTGGGGAGAAGTTTGGGCTGCTGGTCCACACAGGTTGCACAGATGGACACCAGATTGGCAGGTTCGTTGTCAGAAAAGGGCTGGAGGCGTTCAGTAAAGTCCAGGATAGAGCCATGGGGTCCTTGTGGGACTGAGCAGGGTTAGAAAGCTGGGCCCAAGTCTCCACCTGCCTTCCTCCTCCCAGGTGTATGCTCTTCAACCCAGATGGCTGCTGCTTGTATAGTGGCTTCCAGGACTCGCTGCGTGTGTACGGCTGGGAGCCAGAGCGCTGCTTTGATGTGGTCTCGGTGAAGTGGGGAAAAGTGGCTGACTTGTCCATCTGCAACAACCAGCTGGTAAGGCACTGCTCCTGAGGGGTGGGGGTCCCTGCTCCTGGGGGGTGGGGGAGGTGGCTGTGGAACACAGGAGAACATCCTCCTGTCTCTTTGCAGACCTTCTGACCTCATGTCAGCCTGTAAGGGGCCAGGGCTTGCAATGTGCCCGGCACTTAGAGCTTTCAGCAGCCTTGTGCTCCACTTTCTATCTCTTTGGCTTCTGGAGGAAAGAACTGGGGCTTGGTTTGACCAGTATTTAGAAACTGTGCTTGGCAAAAGCTTTATCACAGCCTTTCATAAAACATGGGCGACTTCACAGTGAAAAACCCAAAAGCAGTGAACTGGGAATTTCTCAAGTCACTCTGCCATGCCTGCTCTCAGAAAGGCTGGTGTGCACCCTGCTCCCTGGTGAGTTACCTCCATCCTTTGCCTCTGCAGATAGGAGTGTCCTTTGCACAAAGCACAGTCTCTTCCTTCGTGGTGGATCTCAACAGAGTCACAAAGTCAGGCTCCATTCCTCATGGGCTGACCAGGGATGAGCCTCTCGTGCCACCAACCCCCACAGGGTCCTCCCTTCGCCGCCTCTATGACAGGCCCTCGGCCGGCTGCAGCAAGCCCCAGAGGTGAGGGACTCACTGGCTGGGGGGATGCCGAGATCTTAAGGACATGGGCAAGGAGCTGAGTGCTCTGGCTCCCTCTGGCAGAGCCAGGGCACTTGCCCCGACAGCATCTCCTTCTCCCCAGCAGAGTGAAGCACAACTCGGAGAGCGAGAGGCGCAGCCCCAGCAGTGAAGATGATCGGGATGAGAAGGAGTCGAAGGCGGAGATCCAGAACCTGGAGGAGTACAAGGAGATCTTCCAGCCCAAGAACGCCATCTGTCAGTACCAGGGCTCACGGTGCTTCTGAGTGGGGTCTGGGGCAGAGCTGCAGGGGCTGAGGTGGCTCAGTAGAAGAGAGCTTTGTCTCACTTGACTTGAGGCTTCGCCTGTGACTGGGAAAGTTTAGAAAACTTTTATTTAATGTTCTGTGCTTGGTCACTGACCCACAGATCCCGTTGGCAAACTGCTGGAAGGTGGCACCTTTACTGGGGCACAGGGATGTTGGGTGGAAGCCTGGCTCAGAACCCAGAGCTCGTAAGCGTGCTGCCGTCCTGCTCTGATGGGGAAGGACTTCTGTGTTACAGGATCTTTATTAACTCAAAATTTTGATATGTATAAAATCAGCAGCCCCCATTAGAGAAGGAAAGGCAAAATGTTTTGTTAAAGCAGTGATTGTTCCTTAGGAGTCATAGTACAATGCCTGCATCTCATTTTTATGTAAATGTTTATGAAATTATTTTTATGTAAATTTTTCCTAAAGAATTAATCATCATTATTTTGATTTACTTATGTAAATCAATTTAGCAGGAGGTGATTTTTTTCTAATATAATTTGTTGTGACAGTGCCTTTTATTGTTCTTCACACCTCTACAGCAGCAATGAACTACATGGGTCAGTTTTGTCCCTCCCATCCTTGAAGGCTGAAAGCCTTTGGCTAAACTCAACAATAGCGTCAAGGTCTGCAGGAGATAACTCTGCTTGCTGCATTACTGATTGCCCTAATCTGTGGAGTTGGTGGAGATCCCAGCTCCAAGGTTGACCTATCTCTAATCTGTAGCCTTGGATGCTCCTTCATTTATTTTTTTCCCTTTCTGTAGGTCGAACTCCTCCTCGACACAATGAGCCCTTTCCTGCCCCTCCTGAGGATGGTGAGTGTGAAAATGACCCCTTGGTGGGAATGGGGTTAGTGGCCCTCAGGTGAGGGAGAGCTGCATGCCTGCAGAAACATCTGCTTGTAGTGTAGCTGTACAGAACTTTTGCTCTCACTGCTCTGGAAGGGAACAATCAGTTTCTGTTTTTCCACTTCTCTCCATCTTGGTAGAGCCCATAACTGGAAAGGAAGCAGTGAAGCCCAGCCAAGCTGTGGATGTCCAGACCCCGTTGCCAAAGCAGGAACCTGTACGTGCTGTATGGTCTGTTAATGATGGTCATGCTCCCACTCAAAGATATGTGTGTGCTGGAGGCTTGACCATTTCCAGCCAAGCTGATTACCGGAGAGCAGTAAAAGTACAGCGCCAGCCTTTGTCCTGCTGTGTCTTGCTTGAGCAGTAGAATTGAAGGCCAAGCCTCCAGCAGGTGATGGCTTTATTGCTTGTGTTCACTTCTTGCACTTGCAGTGCCATTTCTCTTTGCCTCTCAAAACTGAGACACTCTGAAGAGAACCAAGTGCCTGATTTCTCCAAGTGCTTGAACTGAAGCTGTTTTGTAGCTAAACCCGCAGCAGCTGATGGGCCAGGATGCATTATGCTGGCTTCTTCAGAGTTCTCCATTTGCCTTCAGGCTGGCCATGGGCCATTGCCCTAATTTCAGATGCTGATTATGACAGCACTTGGTACTTCTGCTGGGGCATCTCCATGTTCTTTGCAAACCTTAATTACATCTTGGCCTGTACCCGAGAGATACTTTATTGCCTCTTAAACCATGCTAGCAAATTGGAGCTTGCTTCTGCGTTAGGACCTTGCTGTGAGAAGAAAGTGGGTCAAGAACAAAAGGACATCAGACTAGGGTCAGATTGTTACTGCTAGAGCTTTTATCCCAATGCCTTCTGCAGCCTGATCCAGTTCAGAGGCCACCGATCGCCTCCTCAACTCCTTTGACCAGAACAGAGCCGTCGGTGATTCCTGCAGCCAGGAATGAGCCCATTGGCCTGAAGGCCTCAGACTTCCTACCAGTAAGTGTCTCTGGACAAAAGTTTCCAGCTGGTGTCCGTCTTGGGTGGCATCAGAAAGGGGTTCCCTGAGGTGCAGAAGTGTCTTGGGTGCTTCTGACAGCCTGCAGCCCTCAGTACTGAATGAGAGCTCTCCCTCTGCTCACTTGGTGCTTCCCCTGGAAGCTCTCCTGCCTCCCAGCTGCTTTCTCGTGTGGCTCCCATGGGATTAGCCCTTCGGTGTTGCTGGAGCCAGCCCCTACTGCGATTGCCAGCAGGCGGATTCGAACGCAGCAGCGGTTGTCCATGCCATGAAGAATGTGTTCTCAAAGCAGAGAGCAGGGCAGGAGGCAAAGACACTGAACGATTCCACACGCCAGACTGATTTGGTTAGAAAACTGGTGTCTGCCATTGCACCTACATTGTTACTTCAAGAGTCTTTCCTTAAGGCCTCTTGGCCTTGCCCAGGAGGGTATTCCCTGTCCCAGAAAGGGAGAAGGACCAGAGCATCCTCGTGATCCCAGACATTAAATGTGAGCAGAGGAAGAGAGATTCTGGCATGGGGATCAAATTGAGAGTCAAATAAATTGTGTAAGATCTATGCTTTGTAATAAAATTTACTGATATCAGGCGAACATTTCATATAAAAGAAAGGGGTTGCATGAAGATATTACTTCATCAAAACATACTGGGTTTGAAAGCTGACTTTTAATTAACTTTTTTTTTCAATTTTGAGAGTTTTTCCAAGGCTTCAGATGTGTTTGTGATAGACACGGAAGAGGCAAAAGAGAAGTAGCTGAAATTGGAACAAATTGAGCATTGCTAGTCAAAACATTTCTAAACCAATCTGCAAGGCAGTGGGCATTTCCTTCCCCTCTGTACACCAAAACCAGCTCTCACCAGGCCAGAGGAAGCTCCTACCTATCTGTGCCACCCTGCTCTGTTACTGCTCTCCATTGGTGTCTGTACTTTCAGGCTGTGAAAAACCAAAGCCAGACGGAGCTCATGGATGAGGAAGCCATGTCCCAGATCAGGAAAGGCCACGAGACCATGTGTGTGGTGCTCACCAGCCGCCTCAAGAACCTGGACATTGTGCGGGCTGTATGGAGTACCAGTGACATCAAGGCAAGGATATGGAGATACCTGAGGCTCATGAGGGGAGCAGCTGAGCAGCTCTTTTGGCTTGCCTGGGGCTGATCCTGCATATTACCTAATATCATTGAATCATTTTGGTTGGAAAAGTCCAACCGCTAACCCAGCACTGCCAAGGCCACCACTGCCCCATGGCCCTCAGCACCACATCTAGATGGCTTTGAGATCCCTCCAGGGATGGGGACTCCACCACTGCCCTGGGCAGCCTGGGCCAGGCCCTGGCAGCCCTTTGGGGCAGGAATTGTTCCTCAGATCCAACCTAAACCTCCCCTGGCCAACTTGAGGCCATTCCCTCTTGTCCCATCACTTGTTCCTTGGGAGCAGAGACCGACCCCCCCGGCTCCAACCTCCTATCAGGGGGTTGCAGAGAGCAGAAGGTCTCCCCTGAGCCTCCTTTTCTCCAGACTGAGCACCCCCAGCTCCCTCAGCTGCTCCCCATCACACTTGTGCTCCAGGCCCTGCCCCAGATCCGTTCCCTTCTCTGGACACCCCCAGCCCCTCAATGTCCTTTTTGGTGTGAGGGGCCCAGAACTGACCCCAGGATTTGAGATGTGGCCTCACCAGAGCACAGCGGGACAATCCCTGCCCTGACCCTGCTGGCCACACTATTGCTGATGAAAACCAGGGTCTCACACTTTTGTCCTCGGGGGTGCACCACAAAGTGCTGCTGTGTCCCACCTGCAGTTGAATGGTCACAGAGAAAACTTTCTCACGTGAGAGGTCCCTTCTCTTCCCCAGCCAACTCCACATTTCCTCTGCCTTGCTTTGGACAAGCAGCACTTGGCATTAATTGCATTAGTCCAGCCAGTCTGAACTTTGCAATAGACAACTTCTCCTTCCCCCCTCAGAACTCTGTGGAATCTGCAGTGGCGATCAACGATCTGTCTGTTGTCGTGGACCTCTTGAATATTGTCAACCAAAAAGCGTGAGCGCTGGGTGGGGCAAGCTGTGGGGACACCCGGGGGCTGTTGGCTGGGGGTTGGAAGCACTGCCTTCTGCCTGCCTCGTGTCCAGTGGGCTGGGGCAGCTGGAAATGTGTGTGCTTGGGGTCAGATCTTCAACTCTGCAGTGTCAGTAACTGCTGGGGTCGTACAGGGGCTTTTTGGTGGGCAAATGGTGTCTCACAAGGAAAACTGAAATCTTGGGACTTCATAAAGTGATTCTGCTGAGTCAATAAAATATGTCAGGACCTGCCACTTTCCATCACAAGGGGGAGTCGGTGAACTTGCTGAGTGCTGCTGCCTGTTTTTTTTTTGCCAGAAAGCATTATTTATGTCAAGTCAGCCTCGTAAAGCCTCGGTCTCCAGTCTCAGAGTGTGTCCTTTTCTTTTCAGGTCTCTCTGGAATCTGGATTTGTGTACCATAGTCCTGCCACAGATAGAGAAACTACTCCAAAGTAAATATGAAAGGTGAGGCCCCAAAAGCATGGTGTGCTCGGGGGACAAGGTGTGGGTATTCATAGGAGAGCTCCACAGGGTATTTTGTAGCTGAAAAGAAGTCCTGAGAAATCCCAGCAGATAGAGTATAATGGCAATGCAACACCTGGAAAAGAGCAGTGGAGTTGCCACGTGTGTATGGGAAAAGATGCATATGTGCAAGGGCAAGAAGAGCAGGATGTTGAGATTTGGTGCAGGTCTGTTGGACTGAGAACAGCTCGGGCAGCCAGGAGAGGTCAGATCAATGTAGAACAAGTGGTCTCTGCACACTGATGGGAATAAACTGTCGGCTTGGGACAAGGGGAGCAGAGTCCTGCAACAGCCTTGGGGTCACCTGGGAGATTGCTTTGAACCTCATTGTTAGGGGGCAAAGTTTCTGCCCTTCCCTCCTACCAGGAGAGAGGCTCCTGCCAAGTCCTCTTGGCAGGACGTCTCTGCTCTTGAGCAGAAAGGTCCCACTTGGCAGGGTGCATGCCAGGCCCTTTCAGAAGGGCTCACTTGGTCAGTGTGGACTCGAACCAAGACGGTGTCGGTACTTGGCTGTTGCTCTCCTTGCTGGGTTACAGGTGATGGAGGGGGGTGGTTTGAGTAGATGATCCCCATGACTGGGTGTGAGTGAGGGCTGCATTGCTGGAGGGACAGCAGCAAAATTCAAGTGGTGCCCAATTCTTTGTTTGTCTTTCAGTTACGTGCAGACTGGCTGCACCTCCCTGAAACTCATCCTCCAGAGATACCTGCCACTGATCACAGACATCCTGGCTGCACCACCTTCTGTCGGAGTGGACATCACCAGAGAGGAAAGGTGAGGTGCTTGCTCACCTTCGCTTGCTCCTGTTCTGACCCAGCCTTTCTCTCGGGGGAGCTTTGCTCCTCACCACCGAGGCTTTGACACTGGCCTGGGCATGCCTTGCCTTCTGTCTGCCAACACCAAACCCTCCTGCTCTGAGAAAAAGGACTGCTTTTCCTCTGTCACTGTGTGTTGAGTCACACCTAAACAGTGTGAGTATGTCGGGAGTGAAACCACCCTGTGGCTTCACCCGCTGCCTCACAAGACACATGAGTTGTCACCTGGGTTTCCAGGTCATTCAGAGGATAGCTCTGCTCTGAGAGCTGGCCCTCTGGAAACACCTCTTTCCTCCCCACCCTCCACTGCCAAGGAGTGAGAGCCTTGCATGGATGCCATTCTCCTGTGGCATCAGGACAGCTCTGCAGACACACCACGTATTCAGCCCATGTGTTCACATCTCAGCCTCTTCCAGGCCATTTGCAGGGCTGGTGTTTCCTCTCCCGCTGGCGTTGGCATTATGAGAACGAGCAGGTCTCGGAAGCAGCTGAGGGAGGGTTCGTGCTGTGTCTGCTCTCTCGTTTTTGCAGGCTCCGTAAGTGCAAGCTGTGCTACGAGCAGCTGAAAAACATCAGCAAAATTGTCAAGAACAAGTCTGGGCTCAGCGGCCGCCATGGTAGTGCCTTTCGGGAACTGCATCTCCTCATGGCTGCCCTGGAGTGACAGCTGCCACCTCCTCATGTAAACCCAGGTGGCCAAGCTCCCCTCTGCTCGTGGGCCAGCTGGCTTTCACCTCTCTCCGTGTGTCCGTCTTCCCCCACAGCAGGGTGGGGAAGTGGAATCTGGTGGGCTGGAGGGAGGACCTGCGTGGAGAGACGTCTGTGCTGGGTGAGGGGACCTGGCTGGGACAGGACCTTGCAAAGCCCCTGGAGGGAAGCAGCTTCATTTCAGCTTTTCATCTCGGCATCAAGCTCTGGGCTGCTCTGTGTGTGCTGGCCTTTCCCCAACGGGAGGGCTTCGAGCCTGCTGCCCTCCTTCCTTCACCTCTCCGTGCTGTCCGTCCTTGTTGTGTGGCCCTGGGGCAGGCTGGCCCTGCTCTCCTGCAGCATGCTGGGGACTGCAGCTCCCCCCCCCACAGAAGCCTGTGGTGGGGTGGAGTGCCCTTTCCTTGCAGAAGGGGCTTCAGCTGCCCCCTGGGCCCGGCCCCTTGGGCTTGCTTCATCACATGTGAGCCTGGACACCGTGCCTGTGTGCCCAGCGTAGTCTCGAGGACCTGGATGGGGAGGAGGCCAGCTCTTGGCTTCTCAGGAACCCCTGCTGCCACCCACAGAAGATGGATATCTTCAGACTGTTGCTGGGAACTGAGGTCTACCTGGATCTGTCAAACTCTGTGACTTAAACAGGACTTGTCTGTGTTTGCCTTTGGGGGTTAGGAGGTGGGAGGGTGGAGGAACAGAGGGACAGGGGCTGATGTCTTTCTGTATCCACTCTTAGATGTTTTTTTTTTCCCTAATAAATGTCTGTTAGAACCTTTCTGTCCCTCTTTCTTCTGTCCTGTGGGGAAAGAGGTTCCTGTTGGTGCTTCCCCTGTTCCTCCCAGCCTCTCTCCTGTTTTATACACTGGAGCCTGTTCTCCAGAAAACTGTAACTTATATGAATTTTATTAAAAGATTTGTGACTTGTTGTGTTAAGTGCCTGAATCTCTTGAAGCACCGTTTGCCTTGGCACTGCTCCTGGCTGGAAGTGTCCAGGAGAGCAGGGCTCTGCTCCCTGTGTGTCCCTGGGGGCAGCTGGACCTTCTCACCCTTCCTGCTGGGAGGCTGTGGTGAGCAGGGTGGAGACAGTGCTGGCCAAGTGGCTTGCTGAAACCTGGGGAAGGTTTCGCTTTGCTGGGTAGTTCCCAGCCCAAAGAGCAGTGTCATCATTTGTGGCTTGTCCTTCTCCATGGCCCCTGCAGATCTCCTCCAGCAGCTCTGCACCATGGAAGTGTTTTGTCTGTGTGGTTTTCTGTGTGCTCTGGAGCCAGGCACAGGTTGCTGGGGGTGCAGGAGGCTCTGTCAGGCTCATCATGAAAGCTAAAGCCCCTCCCCACCTTGCTGGTCCATCATCAAACCACAGGTGAGTTTTAGGAACAAAGGGGAGCATCCTGCACTGAGGGTGGCTTGGGGACAAGGGGCCTGGCCATGTGCTGGCACGGCTGGAGCCTGGCTCAGGCACCATGGAGCTGGCTGTGCGTGTGCTGCCTCAGCTGGGGCTTGCTAGAGGTAACCCCGTGCCTGGACCCAACCAAGGTGTGACCAGGCTCTGCCAGCTGCCCACCTCCAGCCCCAGAGCCGGAGCACAACGCTGCAGGGGCTGGCCTAGGGTTTAACAACTCAATCTCCTGCTAATTAAGGAAGCCCCATAGCTGCACTCACAGGGAGCCTGCTGTGAGAGGAGGGGGGTGATGGGCTTTTCCAGCCACAGGCAAAATGGGAGCAGGAGGGAGGGAGCCCCCACCCCAGCAGGGCTCACCCCACGGCAGGGAAACAACCACAGCCAGGAGCACTGGCTTTAACAGTTTATTTAAAATAAGTAAGTTTTGTTACAAAACAGGATTATTTTCTTTTAATTATTAAAATACATAGAAACATCTAATCTTAGAAAAGGCTAAATTTATTTTTCCCTTTTTTTTTTTTTAAATAGAATACGCTGTGGAAAGAGAAGGCTGTGGTGGGGAGGAGCCATCCATCCCCGCACCCAGCCAGGAGGAGCGGCCCCAGGGTGGGTGCACAGGGCACTGGTGGCAGTGCCCTCCCTGCCCCTGCCAGCCCCATCCCCACACAGAAGCCAACAAACAGGCTTTTGGGCTGGAGGGTTTGTTTTTTCTGTTTCTTTTCCACTCGTTTTCCATTCCGAGTCCATGTAAACGGGTTATAAATATTTCAAACACTTTCATCTCGACCACACTGTGATCTCTCGTGACAAGACAACTGGTAAATAACTTTACAATAACTTCACCCGAGACTGCTAAACCCACCCTGGGGCTGTGGAACACGGGCAGCCCTGCCACCACAGGGCCCCAGCCCCACCACCACAGGGCCCCAGCCCCACCAGCCCCACAACAAGGAGCAGCTCGGCTCATGCACGGCACCAGGGCACCTTCATGCAACAACAAGGCTTGAGAAACCTACAGGGGGAGGAGCTGCTGGGCTCTTTTCTGGCTTAAAATGGAGGAAGCACTGCTCCAAAAGACATGGGGCAGCTCCCTGGGCACAGTCGTGGGGGAGCCACAGCCAGGCTGGCCCCTGGGGGTGGCACAGACAGGCCCAGGGGCTCGCCTGGCTCCAAGGTCCCCACCAGCCAGATACTGCTGCTGCTATAAAAACAAAGCTGGAGAGACAGGGAGCACCCAGCAGCTCCCTGCTCCGGCTAAAAACATCCCTCCAGCAAGAATAAAAAGTCACAGAGCTGAGTGTCCGAGGGGGCAGATCCCTGCCCAGCACCGCTGTCCCCACCCTGGCATGGGGGATGCAGCTGCTGGGAGACCCTGGCCCCGGGCTGGTCACAGCAAGAGGAGCCACCACCTGCTGGTCACAGGTCCTGGGGGTGAGGGGACAGCACCGGAGCCTTCGTGTCTACCAGCAGCCGGCTCGGCATGGCACTGTGAGGGGCTGGGCTGGCACTCATCACACGGGCACCGGCTTCAGCTTCCCTGGAGGGAGACATGGAGCTGTTGGGGACAGTCCAGAGGAGGCCACGGAGATGCGCAGGGGGCTGGAGCAGCTCTGCCCTGGGGACAGGCTGAGAGAGTTGGGGGTGTTCAGCCTGGAGAAGAGAAGGCTGCGGGGAGACCTTGGAGCATCTTCCAGTGCCTGGAGGGGCTGCGGGGAGACCTTGGAGCACCTTCCAGTGCCTGAAGGGGCTCCAGGAAAGCTGGAGAGGGACTGGTGCCAAGGGCAGGGAGTGATGGGACGAGGGGGAATGGGTGCCAAGTGCCAGAGGGGAGATGGAGATGGGATGGGAGGGAGAAATTGTTTGGTGTGAGGGTGGTGAGAGCCTGGCCCAGGGTGCCCAGAGAAGCTGTGGCTGCCCCTCCCTGGCAGTGTTGAAGGCCAGGTTGGATGGGGCTTGGAGCACCCTGGTGTGGTGGGAGGTGTCCCTGCCCATGGCAGGGGTGGCACTGGGTGAGCTTTAAGGT
This sequence comes from Aegotheles bennettii, assembly GCA_013398125.1. Classification (NCBI taxonomy): domain Eukaryota; kingdom Metazoa; phylum Chordata; class Aves; order Caprimulgiformes; family Aegothelidae; genus Aegotheles; species Aegotheles bennettii. The sequence continues at coordinate 24,693 of VZRW01002725.1, forward strand.
CCCTTCCAACCCAAACTGGTCTGGGATTCTGTGAGACACACGTGGGTCATTCTGGGCAGGGGACACAGCCACCACTGCCCCAGCCCCATCCAGCAGCATCCCAGCAGGTACTGCAACCATCCCCACAAGCATCTCCAGCAGTGGCACAGCCCAGCACCCCTGCCCTGCGTGGGGAGGGGGGTGAAGCAGAGCCCTCCACCAGCCCCTGGCCGCAGGCACTCACCTGGCAGCGGTGGCTGCCCCTAAGTCAGGCTGAAATTCGAAAGGGAGGGAGGTTCAGTCCCGGGACACGGCCCCTGCCCTGCAGCATCGCTCCTCCTGAGCCACCAGCAGCACCTTTGCACCAGGGCCCTCTTGGGGAAGTGCTAACCAGGCTCCTGATGGCTAATTAGCCATTAGTTAATGAGCTGGTTACCAATCAGCTAGCTCCCCGGTGCAGGCTTTGCCTGCTAGCACCTGGCTGGGACAAGGCTGGTGGCAGGTCCCTGTTCTGCTGGACACGCAGCTGGGTACCCGGGGTGCGGAGCGTGGCCACGGGGCCCCACCACCCACCTGAGGTCTGGAGCTTCCTGCGGATGGAGGCGGCGCGGCCGGAGAGCTGCCCCGGGCTGGGGGACACGTGGCCCCGGGCAGGGGGTGCTGCGGTCCCTGGCGAGTCACCCTGGGGAGACAGGGCACGGCCCCAGGGTCAGCCCAGGGCAGACCCCAGAACAGGCTCATGGCAGACCATGGCTGTCCAAGAGTGGTGCCCAGAACCGCTGCGGGGGTACCACGGGGCTGCTGGAAAACGGCGTGGGAGAGCCAAGGCAGCAGCGTGGGCTTGGGGACAGCCCCCCAGAGATGGCTCCAGGACACCCAACAGCAAACAGCCCTGGGGACTACACGTGGGGGCAAAGCAGGGGAGGCCCCTTGGGGTGAAGAAGGGCACGGGCAGCCCCTTGGTTACCTCCAGGTGCTCCTGGCTGGGCCATGGGGTCAGCTCAGCCCTGCGGGACACGGGGCCCAGCTCCACAGAGCGAACCCTCTCGGCGAACTTGAGGGAGCACAGTGTCTCGCTGGTGTTCTTCTCAGCTGGGGACACCTGCGGGCGGGCAGAGTCACCCTGTCACCACCTGCACCCCCGGGCTCCCTGCCCGCCTGCCGTGCCAGGCAGGAGGTTCTATCATTGACCCACTGCTCCACCACACCTGGGCCGGCGTCTGAGCCCGCCAGATCCCTGTCACCAACTGTCCCACCACGAGGGGCAGCGGGAGGAGCGGCAGCAGGTGGCAGGGGCTCAGTGGGGGTCACAGGGCAGGGATGGAGCAGCTGCCAGAGCACAAATCCTCCCAGCAAGAGAGAGGCTGGGGAGACGCCAAACGGTGCCCTCAGGGGCAGCATCCCCCTGCAGGCAGGGGGGCAGGATCATGGCCCTCCCAGTTCATCCCCCATCCTCATCTGGGGCAGAGATGGGGACTGAGCTGCCCCAAGCACCCAGGCTGCAGCCCAGACCCATCCTCATGTGCACACCCAGTCCCCTGGTGCCAGCCCATAGAATCACAGAATCATTATGGTTGGAAGGGACCTCCAGGGTCATCAAGTCCAACCTTTATCCCATCATATTCCTAACCATTGGACCATCAGACCACGGCCTCAAGTGCCTCATCAACCCGTTTGTTGAACACCCCCAGGGACGGGGACTCCACCACCTCCCTGGGCAGCCCATTCCAGTGCCTGAGCACCCTCCCAGTAAAGAACTTCTTCCTAATCTCCAACCTAAACTTCCCCTGATGGAACTTGAGGCCATTTCCTCTCCTCGTGTCATCAGCAGTTGGGGAGAAGAGACCAACACCAGCCTCACCACAACCTCCCTTTAGGGAGCTATAGAGGGCAATAAGGTCTCCGTATGTGTACAACAGCAAACATAACTCTGGCTGCTGGCATGTTCCTGCAGTACTGAATCCTACAGCTCCTGGCCCCAGCATGCCTGCCCCAGCGAGCGGGGACCAGACCTGCCCCGAAGCCCCGCCGAGGGGTGCCCAGCCCTACCTGCACCATCATGAGGGTCTTGCTGTCGCCGCTGAGCGAGTCCTGCAGCAGGTAGGTCAGCTTGGAGTTGCGGAAGGGCACGTGGCCTTGCCGGGAGCGCAGGGCGTAGATGACGTCCCCCAGCGCCGAGAGGGACTTGTTGATGTGCTGGGCCTCGCGGAGCCGGCTGCCCTCCGCGCCCGACCGCCCGACCCGCTCCGATCCCGCCAGGTCCACCAGGTTCAGCTTCCCTGGGCACACAGAGCCACCCCCCGGCGTCAGCGCCCGGCCCCGTGGGGACCCCACGGCCCAGCCCCGGCGGGGGGGCAGCACCCACCTGTGGTGCGGAGCCCGGTGCTGCGGTCGAGGCCGCGCACCGTGACGATGAGGAGGGCGTGGGAGCGGGAGCTGCGCTCGTTCAGGTTGGTGCACTCCGTCGCCCGGTTCACGTGGCCGAACTCGAAGACCTGGGGGAGCACAGGGAGGTGGGGGTGAGGCTGCCTGCCCCAAACCTGCCACCACCACCCCCCCGTGACCCGGGCATGTCACCTGGGTGACAGCCCCCTGCGTGGTGCCCAGGCCATGGGGGGGATGGCTGCTGTCGGGTCCCAGCCTGGGTGACGCACCGAAGGTGACAGACAGGGCACTGTGGTGACAGCCGCCACCCCGCTAATCCCCGAAGCTGCCTGGGCCCCACGCTTTTATTTTTAACCCCCTGCAGCTTGTCCCATGGGACAGTGACAGTCACACCACACCCAGGGACCTATTTTGGTCTCTGTCACTCCCTGAACCCAGCGGTCACGCACCAGAGACCCCCCCCAATCCATTGTGTCCCCAGTGTCCATCCCTCCTGCTGTCCCCCATCTTTGCACACCTTGTTGATGTCCTCCACGCTCTGCACCCTGAACTCGGTCAGCCCAGGCACGTAGAGCTGCCCGCTGCCATCGGGGCACAGCTTGATCTCCAGCTTCTCCTGCGGCTCCTTCCCCAGCAAATCCCTGGGCAATGGGGGATCTGTCACCATCCCCACCCCGGGGGGGTGACAGGACCGGCACCGCATCCCCACCGCCCCGTGCCAGGGCTGCCAGAGCAGCCGCCTCCTCCCGGGGATGCTCCACGTCCCATTTATAGACCTCAGCTCCCCATGTGCATGCTCCCACGCTCCCCATTATGGCCATTCCTGGTCCCCGTTATCCGCATGGATGTGCTCCCAGCCTCCTCCTGGCTTCTCCTGCCTGTACCTGGGCAGGGGAGGAAAATACTTCCCACGCTCCCAGTTTGTAATCTCTAAAATATCTCTAAAATATCTCTAAAATATCTCTAAAATATCTCTAAAATATCTCTAAAATATCTCTAAAATATCTCTAAAATATCTCTAAAATATCTCTAAAATATCTCTAAATCTCCCCCCAGGGGAGGGGGGCAGGGAGGAGCAGGGATGCCCCAGCGGTGTCGGCAGGGCTGGTGGCAGGGCTGGGGCTGTGCAAGCTCTGAGCTCCAGGGAGAGGGCAACGTGCACAGGAAAAATAAATAAATCAAGAACAAATCCTTGCACGGCCACATCCAGCGCCCAAAACCCCGGGCAGAAGCTGTGTGCGTAAGGCAGGCTGGGGGCCGGGGAGCAGAGCTGGGGGCCGGGGAGCAGAGCTGGGGGGTGATGCCCAATGATGCCCACCCCCCGGCAGCCCCACTGGCCCCCAGGGGCTCCCCCAGCCCCCGCACCTGAGCGCTTCGTTGTAGATCTCGGCGGCGCTGACGCTGATGTTGTAGTCCCAGTCGGCCGCCTTGCCCCGCACCTCGGAGAAGAGCAGCTGCAGCGCCCGCTGGTTGATCCCAGGGTTTGCCACTGTCCCCTGATGGATGGGGGTGACAAACAGGGCAGGGGGGAAGCACCCTCTGCATTTTATTCATATTATAGCCCAGGGGGGTGCACAGGGCTGCACAAAGCCCTAGGCAGCAGAAGTGACCGCATGCAGGGGCCGAGCTGGCCACCAGCCTGGTCTAGGGAAGTGTGGAGATTGGGCACCACAGGGGGGGGAGCTGAGGAAGAAGAGGGAGGCAAAGCCAGGCAAATTCACCTCCATCGTGTAGGTTTTTCCTGCCCCTGTTTGCCCATAGGCGAAGATGCAGACATTGTAGCCGTCAATGCAGGAGGTGACCAGGGCTTGAACCTCCTGGAACACCTGAGGGGGAGCAGGGAGTGTCAGGAAGAGGTGGCTCCATCACGCCCTCAACCCAGCAGCGTGGGCAGCAGCACACACCTCCTCCTGGGATGCTTGTGGGGGGAAGACCTTATCCAGCTCGAAGGACACCTGTTTCCCCTTGTGCAGGAGGTGCAGGATGGCATCATCGTCGGCGTCGAAGGTCACCGCGTTGGTTGCCTCCAGGCCCTGGCCATCCTCCTTTGTGATGGGGCGGACTCGCCCGAAAACACGGATGTTACCTTGGGTGGGGGGGATACAGAGATGGCATCAGCCCCGGTGCATCCCATTGACACCCCAGGTCACTGCCAGCAACCCAACGGCCAAACACTGCACCTTGCTGCCAACCAAAGCATCTTCTGGGGATGTGGAGCACCCAAGCTATGGTGCTGGGGTACCATGGGGTGATGCTCCCATGGCCCTCCTGCCACCTCTGGTCACTGTCAACCACCCAACAGCCAAATGCTGCACCCTGCTACTGACTAAAGCATCTTCTGGGGACATGAAGCACCCAAGTCATCATGCTGGAGTACTGCAGGGTGATGCTCCCATGTGCCTCCTGACACCTCCTGTCACTGTCAACCACCCAATGGCCAAACGCTGCACCCTACTGCCAACCAAAGCATCTTCTGGGGATGTGGAGCACCCAAACCATGGTGCTGGGGTACCACGGGGTGATGCTCCCATGCCCCTTCTGCTACCTCCAGTCACTGTCAACCACCCAACGCTGCATTCTGCTGCCAACCTTTGAGTTGGCATCTTCTGGGGAGGTGGAGCACCCAATCCATGGTGCTGGGGTACCACAGGGTGATGCTCCCATGCCCCTCCTGCCCCCCCCAGGGACAGGCTCTCCCGCGATGGGCCCAGCCACCCCCCTGCAGACCTTTCAGCCGCACCAGCTCGTTGTGACACTTCTTGCGGAGCTGCAGCTCCCGCCGGTACTTGCGCAGCAGCTCCCGGTTGGTGCTGTGCACCTCCTCGATGGCCTGGCCGATCTGGGGGGGAGGCGGGGGTGGAGACCAGCGGGCTCAGCGACCCCCCCAGCATCGCCACCCTGTGCAGGGGGGAGCAGGGTGGTGGTCCCGAGGGAGCTCACCTCAGCCCTGGCGCTCCGCAGGGTCTCCTGGAGGAGCAGGGGGAAGTCGCGGACCTGGCGCTTCAGGCTGTTGTAGTCGTGGGTGAGGGTGCGCAGCGCCGGCTGCAGCGTCAGCAGGTTGGTCCGGACACCTGCGGGCACGAGGCAGGGTGAGGGACAGGTGGCACAACACCCCACCAGTGGCCAGGCCACCCCGTGAGTCCCCCCTCCTCCTCCTCACCTGCTAGGTTCTCGTGCACTGCCTTCATCTCCACCTGGGCACGGGAAAACGCCTCTTCGATGGCGCGGTTCTTCTCCTCCTCCATCGCCTGCATCTCCTCCAGCATCTGCCCGTGGGCTCGCTCCAGCTCAGCCTCGTACATGGTGATCTGGGAAGGGGGCAACGGGGGGTGACGCTGAGCAGTGACCACCCAGTGCCCCACCGTATTGCCTGTGCTCCCAGGAACCATGATTGCTGATCCCATGGCTCAGACCTGAGCCCGGAGCTGAGCCACCATCTTCTGGGAGCTCTGCAGCTGCTGCTCCATCTCCTTCAGCACCTGCCGCTGCATCCCCACCTGCTCCTGCAGGTACTGGTTTCGGGACTGGCTCTCACACAGGGCTTGCTTTGTCTTGGCTGACTCCACCTCCACTGTCTTGATGATGTACTGGGGGAAAAAGCACCCAGAGATGGAGTGTACTGGGGAAGCAGCACCTGGGATGGAGCTGGGGTTGGCCTGGGGGGCTAATTCACAAAATTATGGTGCCGATGCGCTCAGGGCAGAGGTGGCACTTGCAGGGCACCCACCAGGCACTGCTAGGCACCTGGCCCAGGCCAGGAGAGCCCCGTGGTGCTCACCTTTATCTGCTGGGGTTGGGCCTTCAGGCTGGCGATGGTCTCCTGGCTGTCCCGCAGCCGCCGGCTGAGCCGCTCCTCCTCCTCGGCTCTCTCAGCCAGGGAGTCCTTGAGCCGCAGCTCCACCTCGGCCAAGCGGTTGGTCTTCTGCTGCACCTCCAGGTCCAGCTCCGCCAGCCTGGCCCGCGTCTCCTCAGCCTCCTGCTGCAGCTGGCACAGCCGCTCCTGCAGTCCTGCATTCTCCTGGCACCACGGACAGCCGGGACTGTGTCACCCACGGTGTCACCACCCGGGGTGCCACCACCCCACCGCCACCAGCGACTCACCCAGAGGTGGGCACAGTCCCGGCACGGCGCCGGCTGCCGCCGCAGCTCCCGCAGCTCCCCCTCGCACACCTTCATCTCCTGCCGCAGCCGCTCGTTCTCGGCCACCAGAAGGTCCCGGTGCTTCTCCGCGTCCGTCCCGCCCTGCCAGGGAGACCATGGTGCCTGCTGCCCCCGGGGACCCCCACCCTGACACACTGGGGACCCTCCCAGGGACCCCCAGCCTGCCACACTGGGGACCCCCCAGCCTGCTGCCCCCCTGGGACCCTCAGACTGCTACATTGGGGAACCCCCCCTGATGCCCCCCAGGTACCCCCAGCCCCCAGAGGGGCTTTTTCTCCCCCCTGGGTGATGGTGCTGGGGAGCCTTTGCCATCTGCACCCCAGGGCCACTGCTCCACTGCATTGGACCCCACAAACTCGCAGCCCTCAATGTCCCCCTCAGTTGCAGGGCTCCAGCTGTGACCCTTGGGAGGTTTTAACCCTTTGATGCCCTCCCCATGTGTCCCCTTCCCCCACGGGGACCCACGGTGTCCCTTGGGGTGAGGCAGCTCACCAGCTCCGAGCGCAGCCGGCTGATCTCCTGCGCCTGCTCCAGGACCTTCCCCTTCAGTGTCTCCACCTGGCAACACAGGCAAGGTTAACCAGGAGGCATCTCAGCAGCTGTCGGAGAAGACCCCGCGGTGCCACCGGGGCCACCGACGTCCAGTCTGGCTCGCACTGTCATTATGCCTTAAATTTCCACCTCGCTCTGAGCGCCTGATTCACATGAGCTGATTAAAATGAGCGTTAATGAAAGGCTTGCTTCGACCTTGTTCGACCATGGCTATAATTTGTCCATGTTGAGCATTAGCAGAAACCATTATTAAAGAAAAAACAGCATCGTCTTTGGAGAAGGAAAAAAACAACCCCATCCATAATTGTGTTTAAAGAGCCAGAACTGCCTCATCCTGCCTTTGTTTGGCTTTGCCTTCTCTATTTATTTTTCTAGGAAAGTTATTTCAGGAGAAGGATGGAGCAGGAGCTCCTTGAGAAGTCCACGTGTCCGAGTCTGACCAGAGGATGCTCCCCAGCCATCCCTATCTCAGCACCTGCCCATCCCACGGGGACCAGGCTGCCCTCCCTGAAAAAACAGGCGGATTTCACAAACCCTCAATTTTTTTCCAAAAAACCATGCAGTTATTCAAACGAACGGCAGCAGCGAGCGCTTGGCAGAGCCGGTGGTGTCCGGGGGTGCCTGCTCCATGCCTCCTCCCGGTGCCCAGAATCCAGTGGCCGCTGGGCCAGGATCACTGCCTCGCCTCAACTCACCCCGGGCAGAGCTGGGCCCCCACGTGCTTCACCACTGTCCCCCAGATCCCAGCCTGGCCCCCGGTGTCCCCGCACCCCGCAGCCGCCGAGCTCCTGGCTGGGATGCAGGAAGCGATTGCCCCATCCCAATAACCTCCTTTCTTCTAAGCAGCCAGCCCTCTGCAGGCCATAATTTAGGAACTGCTGATTAATAACAAATGCAGATGTGCTGACATGGTGCTCTAATTAATGACAATAAGTTATTAAGCCACGCCCTTGCGGAGCTGGCGGCTCCCGCGCTCCCGGCTGGGGGGTCCATGGGAAGCTCCCACGGTGCAGAGCTTGGGCAGGCAGCAGCACCCTGCGGCACCAGGACCCCCCTCCACCTGCTGGGCGTGCCAGCCTCATCCTTGGGTGGGAAAATCCCATTCCACATTCAGAAGGGAGAGTATTAAGATTAATTTTTAAGGTATTTCTAAAAGATGGGAGGGATCGAGAAGAGTCACGGCTTGTTCCAGGGGGCCACCAGCACACCCCAGCCAGCACACGCGTGTGCCAGCACCTCCACCCCTACCTGCTCGGGCATCTCTGGCCACATCCCGCTCTCCGGAGGCGTCAGGGACTCCTTGGCCCCTGGATCTGGCTCGAGCCGTGGCCCGGCCATCCCCGAGCTTTGGGAGTTGGGTCGGCTTTTGGCTCTGGCTGCGCTTGGTGCCGCACTGGTCAGCGCAGGGCACCGCCGCCGCCGCGCACGCCGGTCTCACGCAGAGTACGCCAGCCCCATGCAGGACAATTACCTCCGCCTTTTTGACACCCGTGGAACAAGCCGAACCTGACTGTAACAGCTTCCACAACAGCCACATGCAAATTCCTTTAGGAGCAGCCAGAATTTCAATCTCCCTGGAAGGACCCAGGTCCTCGCACCGAGGATGTGGCCGCACCAGCGTAGGGAATGGTTTTTTGGGGGGGTTCTGATCCCAGATGTGTCATATCCAAAGGGCCACATGCTCTCGCTGACATTACTGCAGTGTCACCTGGGGGGCTGTGAGCATCCCGAGGGACAGCCAGGGTGCTCAGAAGCACCCAGCTCCCACACCATCCCTATGCATCCTCCACTATGGAGGTCCTATGCTCCTTCCAAGCATGGCCCCTGCTAACTGCAAGCCGTGGTGCTCTGGCCACCACACAGACTGAAGCCGGAGACCCCAGCAGACACCCTCGCGTCCCCTTGTCCCTGCCATACCTGGCCTTGCAGCTGCAGAGAGCAGGCGAGCTCATCGTTCTCCCGGGCAGCGAGCTTCTCCTGCAGCCCCAGCACCTCCTCCTGCAGCCGCAACTTCTCCTCCTGCAGATGTGCCATGGAGGCCATCACCTTCTGGATCACCGGGAAGGGCCGGGTCGCTGGCAGGCTGGAGCGTTTCCCACCGCAGAGCCGCCCACCTGCAGTGGGAGCAAAGATGGAGCCAGTCAGGAAACGGGATGCCGGCTATGGGAAAGGTCCTCAGGGGCTGTGGTGGAGATGGGACAGTGGGTAGGAGGACTTGCAGAAGTCCCACGGAGAGCAGTGACGTGCTGGGAGGTGCATCCCGAGGCCGCGGTGCCGATCCAGGCTAACGGCAGGGTCTGGCCGGGCGAGCTCTGGTGCGGGGCTGGGAGCCGAAGGGATCTGTGGCTGCCAGCAGAGCATCCCAGGCCATAGCACGGAGCCTGCCCACGCCACCCCCCCGTGACCCAGCCCTGTCACACGCCGGGATGCTGCTGCCTCACGCAGATAACAACCGCCTGCACCGCGGCGCTCTGATTCATCCCAGCAGCCTTTTTTCTGAACGAGCAGGTGCCGGTGGAAAGCAGGACGTGACCGTGTTATTACAGACTGCATCGTTACACACCAGGATAATGGAAGCCAAATTAAAATGACACAGGTACCCTGAGCGGCCCGATTGCCCAATCCTTGTGCGTTTGGCTCTCTAACCTTCCTAGTATTATTTTAACCATCATTTGCTGCGTGTTAATAGAGCCACTGGTGCCGGCAGAAGCCGACCTGGCCATACATCAGAGCCTACCAAATGAACCCAGGGTGACTTGGTAGTTCCCAAGGAGCAATGAGCTGGCCTGACTCATTCCCAGCGCGGGATGAGGCACCGCGGTGGCCAAACCAGCAGCCGGGATCCCGGCTGCCCGGCGCCCTTCCCTGCCTGCTGCAGATTTCACCCACTGCCACCAGAAACCTGAGGTTTTAAAGGTGGGAGGTGACGCTGGGAATCGCTCCGCTGCCCGCAGGCAGATGCTGCCTGAGCTATGGGAAACGGCCCGGGTACAAGAAACAAGAGTATTTTGCCTGTGAATCAGACTTTCGACCTTTAAAAGGAGTCAGAGAGCAAGCAGAGTGGGCAAAAACGAAATGCTGGGCCCAAACCACAGCCCTGCTATTGACTGCGTGCCATGGGGCTTGGCCAGCAGCATCAATCACCGGGTTTTGTCCTCCTTCCTTCCTTGGGCTGGACACCCTGAAGCAGTGCCAACCAGTGCTGGCTTTTCTTTCTTTCCCTGCCAAATGCCCAGCCCAGCTCAAGCAGGGGACTGTGACGTTCCCTTTAGACCCAACACACACAAAACCCACCCCAAAACTCCTGAAGTTAACAAGAATGGCAGCTCTTGCCCCCTGGGGAGCATGCAGGGGTAAGGGAAGGTTGGGAGAGGAGATGGCACCTGGAGCAGCTTGACACCTACCCCCGGGCAGCCACGCTGGGGGTGATGCCAGCTCTGAGTGCAGCAGGCACAGCATGCTCACCCTCCTGCTTTCCAAAACCCTTTGGAACCCATCTGGGAAGGTGGCCGTGTGGGGCTCTGCCCCATCACCACGCAGACTCCCTTTCCTCCTGCACTCCCGCTGCTTCCCACCAGCTCCTGCACCCGGAGCTCCTCAGGGATGCAGCTGGGCACTGCACTGGGAGCAGCTCCTGGGGTGCACCCTGACAAGCCCGGACAGTTTGGTCTTGACAGTGAACAACTGGAAGCTGTGGGGATTCACCTGCCCCGGCGCAGCCACGCACGCTGCACGTGTTCCCCCCAGCAGCACACTGGTGTTAACTGGAGGTGAGGGCCAGGGGTCTGCTGGCACTCACCTGGTGTCACCCCACAGTGGGATGGTGTTTGATCCCTACCAAGACCCGATCCCCCCCAGTGAGTGCAGCCACGTGTCCGTGTGCACCCCAAAAGAAGAGAGGTCCCCCCTGCACCAGCCAGCAGGTACTGAGCACCCATCCCATCTCATCCCTTCCATCACACCCCTCCTCCCGAGCACCCATCCCATCCCCTTCCATGACACCCCTCCTCCCGAGCACCCATCCCATCACATCCCCTTCCATCGCACCCCTCCTCCCGAGCACCCATCCCATCTCATCCCTCCTATCACATCCCTCCTCCTGAGCACCCATCCCATCACACCCCCTTCCATCACACCCCTCCTCCCGAGCACCCATCCCATCNATCACATCCCCTTCCATCACACCCCTCCTCCCAAGCACCCATCCCATCACATCCCCTTCCATCACACCCCTCCTCCCAAGCACCCATCCCATCACATCCCCTTCCATCACACCCCTCCTCCCAAGCACCCATCCCATCACATCCCCTTCCATCACACCCCTCCTCCCAAGTGTCCATCCCATCACATCCCCTTCCATCACACCCCTCCTCCCGAGCACCCATCCCATCATACCCCCTTCCATCACACCCCTCCTCCCAAGCACCCATCCCATCACATCCCCTTCCATCACACCCCTCCTCCCAAGTGTCCATCCCATCACACCCCTGCTCCTGAGCACCCATCCCATAGCATCCCTCCTATCACACCCCTCTTCCCGAGCACCCATCACCACATCCTGCCTTGCCCCTCACCTGCTTGCTCCAGGTTCATGCTGGAGGCTGCCTGTGCTGGCTGGTGGGGTGATGCTGGTGGCTCCTCCGTGGCCGGTGCTGGGGCCCGGTACCGGCTCTCCTCCCGCTGCTCTCCCGCCGTGTCCCGCAGGGCCTGTGTCCACGAGAAGCAACAGGATGGAGAGCTGAGCTCCATGACCATGCCCATCGTGGTGGACATGGTACTGGCAGCTGGCACTTCGCCAGGCTGGCCAGGAGGAGCGAACAGAGGACGGGACAGGGGGACCCAGGGAAACCCTCCCTCACATTGCTTTTAGTTCTACCCATAAACACCTCCTGCCCTCAGCTTGGCCATGCAGTTATACTGAATATTCCCCATTTTTCTCTCCATGTCATTAAAAAAAAGCCCCCGGCTTGCAGGCAGGGTTCAATGGGAAGCTGCCTGCTGGTGAGCCATGGCTCAGGCAATGCCATGTCCCACGGGATGGAGCACAGCTCCGAAAAACAGAGAAGAAATCTGGAAGGAATCTGGAAGGTCCCAAATTTCTGTACCTATCACTGGCTTGCAGGGGAAAAAAAATATCTGTTTTTTGAATCACCATTTAAAAATCATTATGGCATGGATGCTTTCAGGAAACTGAGCTGCCATCGGCTGAGCTCACAGGATTGCTCCACTCAGAAGTGCCTTTTCTTACTTATCTCTGGCCTCAGAGCCCATGGCATCGCCCCAAGTGACACCAGGGAAACCCCTCTCCCTCCGGCAGAGGGGCAACACCCAGCACACACCGGGTACCTCCGAGAGCCACCGCGAGGGAGGTGACAGCAGCACCTCCCAGGGAGGCTGCGTGTCTCTGGTGGCTCCAGGAGGGTTTTGCCTGAGGGAATTCATCAAGGCTGGGGTGAGATAAGAAGGGGTTTTCCTTCTTTTCAAAGAAGGGGAATTAAAATGATTTTTCCAAAGCCCAGAGTGGTGGCAGCAACACCAATACTGCCCTGGTGCTATCCCCGGCCGCCTTCCCCCACCTCCTCCACCCTGCTGGCAAACACCAGCTCAGGGGTGTCCTGGTCACCCTTCTGCCTTCAGCTCTCCTGCCTACATCACCCAGAAAACGTTACCCCAGGCTGCTCCCCCAGGGGTGGAGGTGGAAACTGGATGTGGTGATGGGGGTGATCAGCCAGTCCCCACCGAGGGGTGGCCCAGCACCCTCCCCGCCCAAGCCGCGGCCGGCTCAGCGCTCCTCACCTGGAGAGCCAGGCAGAGCCCGCCAGGGCTGGCTGTGTCCCGCCAGCTCACGCTGAGGATTTTAGGGTGACCCAGCGCTGGCAGCAGAGGAAGGTGGGGGGAGGCGCCCGCTCTGCTCCCGGTGATGAGCGTGTCCTGCCCGCAGCCTGGGACGGAGCGAAAAGCCTCGCTGGACCAACCTGAGAGCCCAGGGTGGACACAGCCTGTGGCCTCACTCAGCAAAGCCACCTCCTCCTCCCCGCCACTGCCACCACACCAGGGCAGCGGGGACGGTGCATGGGCTTTATTAAAAATGTTAATTAGGTTAATTAGAAAAATTAGCCCTTCGGGGGGTGGAGACTGGCTGCCAACAACTCGTAATGAGAATGCAGGGTGTAGCATCCGTCTGTCCTCTGCAGGACCAGACCCGTCCCCACACTGGGGACATCCCACCCCTGCTCCTTGCCAAGCCACTCCACTTCCCGCGATCCTATCTCGGAAAAGCTGCCAAAGCTGGCTTGCATCACCCAAACCGGACAGACGGACCCTGCCAGCGCCACCTCCCACCACTGCCCCCAAATATTTCCTTTATTTGTCATGCAGCCAAACCCAAAAGCAGACCGGGCAGCAGTTCCCTGCCCTTCTGAGCTGCACAGAAGGAAAACAGCATCTCAAGGAGCTTTTTCCCATGGCTGTGTCCTCCTCTCCCATGGGAAAAGCAGTTGGCAAGGGCTATATCCCAAAGGGACTGCTTGGGAACCCTGTGTGCCCTTCCCATCCGCCTGCCACAAGCTCTGCCACCACCACTGGCTGCCAAATGTCTTCTCCGGCAGGCAGGAAAAAAAATCAACATCCCACAGATAAAACCCCACTAATGCAGTTTTATTCCCTAAAATCACCCGGATGCTCTTGGGCCTGAGGGGGAAGCAGCAGCAGGAGGGAGATGTGCCCCAGTGAAGCCAGTCCATCGCTCTGGACTTCTTCCCAGCCTGTAATTAGCCATAACATTTTCCAAGCGCCGTGAAAACCGAGTGTTACCAGAGCACTGGCAGATGCCCTGGCACACAGCAATGAGCTCCCCATCCCAGCACGGGCACTGGCAGCTGCTGGGCAAAGGAAACACTTGAACAAAATCCCATTTTTTGGAGGCTTTGATGCCAACCAGCGTTCGACTGGGCTGGTCCAAAAAGAAACAGCGGCCGGATAAGCAGCCGCCAGCACGTAAGGATGGCCAATGCTGAACCCAACAGCTGAAAAAGCCCAAATGGGGGGTTCAGCCTCCCCCTTTGCCAGAACCCATCCAGCACTGCCAGCAAGGGAGGTAGGAAGAGCTGCTTCCTGACGAGTGGCTGCAGGTCGGGGCAAGCAGCTGCCCGCCCGCCTGTGAAACAGCTCAGGCACAGTGGGGAAAAGCCCTGGACTACTCACCTAGGAGGCCTGTGCAGCGGGGAGAGATAAGGAGCCCTTCCAAGGAGCCGAGGCTGGGGAGCAGCAAGGGCCCTGCGTCTTCCCTGCCATGCGTGTCGCTCCCTTTCCTTTCTTACACGTTAAATTTTAACCTTTCTCCCTGAGCTCCCCACTGAGAGGGGCCAGGAGGGCGATGGACGCAGCTCTCTGCTCATCCCCCAGCTGCCTACTGCTTTGTGCCTGCTCCCGAGCCTCCGTCTCTCAAATCCCGAGCTTCATCCGGAAAGAAATGTGAAAAATGCAGGCTGGCCTGTTCCCGGCCTCTCCTTCCCCAGCGTGAGCAAGGGCGTGAGCACGCCGAGCCCCGGCAGAGGACAAGGCACCGCCGCGCCGCACTCACCGGCCACGGGAACGTCCTTCGTCGTCCAGGCGGCTCTGGCGGAGGGCCCGGCTCCCAGATGCCCGGTTCTGCGGGATGTGAGCATGGCACGGGGGTCCCGCGCACGGTGACACCTCTGCGGATCAGCGCAAGGGAAGGGATCTCAGCGCGCTCGGGTCCCCGCCGGGAAAGCCCAGGGGACCGTGCGGGAGCGAACCGCGACGGCAGCGCCGGCCCCGGCTCCCGAACCCCGCGGGAAGTTGCATCGGTCCCGAACGCCCGGGGCTGCCCCCGTGCTCCCGGCGGATGTGACACAAACCGGGGCCGTAATTAACGTCCTCATTCCTGCAGCCTTCCCAGGCTCCTCCTAACCGCGAGCTGGGGGTGATTTATTTACCGACGCCAGGAGCGCGGGCAGCTCAAGGGCAGCCCCGGCCCCCGCGGCTTCCGCAGCCCCCGCAGCCGGGCGGGCACCGGGGCTGCCTCGGCGGGGGAAGCGGGCGCGGA
>VZRW01002725.1:47800-78558 GCA_013398125.1 Aegotheles bennettii
TGGGGGGTTCCTGGGGCTGGGGATAGGGTGGGATGGGAAGGAGCTAAGGAGCAAGCATTCGTGTGTGCTCACACCACTCCATCAGCACCCCAGACCTCTCCTAGAAAGCCCCATTTTCCTCCCATTAATCTCCACCTGCTGGCACTTCCTAGAAGGCAGCCCAGAACGGTAAAACCAGGAGATCTGCAAAATAAACAGCGATCAAACGCAAAGGCCTCTGCTCCTGCTCTGGAGGGCCTCTGCCAAGACACACAGATTGTATCAGGCTAATTTACAAACGGAAAACCGCCCTAATTAGCGCTCAGGAAAGCACTTTAATGAGAACCATGTTAGTGTAAAAAGCAAGAGCGCCATGAGGTCAAGTCATTCCTAAACACCGGAAAAAACAGGGAACAGGGCAGAGCCGATCCCTGCCCACCCAGGCTGCAGCACTGCTTTCCCACTTCCAAAATAATATTTCAGGTTATTGGTGAGGAATTTATAAACCCCAGTGACAGGGCAGAGCCACCGCACACAGCAAGCTCTGGGCACGGCGGTGGCCAGCTCAGCCTGGGGAGGGTTGGCCAGTCCTGGCAGACATCTCCCCCCCTTTCTGGGGAGAACACGGGTTTTGTGGCTGGGGTTTCCTCTTGTGGAGGGGAGAATAGAAGCCCTGTCAATGCCAGGAGTCACCAGCGGCTGTGAGGTTGTTGGTAACCATGGCAGCGGGGAGGCTTTCACGTGATATTGGTATTTCTGCAGCACAAAAGAGCCTCTTATCTAGAATGAGTGAGTAGTCTGGCAGGTCTTCGTTCCTCTAGTTATTGCTGAGATAGAGTGGCACAGCTTGGCCCGCTTGGTGCTCACCCTGGGGTGAATCCAGCCCACCATGGGGACACACACCGGAGGCTCCAGGATGCAAAGGATGCCCACGGGGGAGCACAGCAAGGGTCCCGCTGTGTGGAGGCAGATCCTACCCACGCTTCCCAACAGCCACGGCTGGGAAGGGAGCAGTGGCCATCCCGGTGAGCCAAGTGAGTAGCTGTGAAAAGTATGGACCGTGTTGGGCCATCCCCTGGGCATTGCAGCCCAGGGCTGGTGGGGATGGCCCCCGGCTGCCCCGTAGCATCCCCACAGCCTGACTTATCTCACTTCTCCAGTTGTTTACCTTTCCCCCCACAAATTCCTTCCAATTTAGCCAAGAAAATGCTTTAACTGTTTGACCTCCAGCTCTTCTCATACATCAAGCAACTTCTAAAAGCAGAAAAAAATGCATGAAATACTGTAGGTACCCAGGCTGTCCTTCTCCAGATGACTCAGACCCAACTGGCTGGATATTGCTCAGATCTCCCTGGGCCATGAACCAAAATTGGAAAGTTTCATCCCAAAATAGGAACGGGTAAACAAGGAAAGAATGAGAAAAGGAAAAACATCACCCAGCCTGAGCTGAAGCAGCTGCTGTTCATAACTGCTGGCGTGGGCACACCTTGGCTTGTGTGACCCCTACCCAAATGGTGCTCAGGCTTTTTTGTCCGGGTGGGAACTCCAGTGGGACCATTACTGCGCTTAAAAGGAGGTGTGTGCTCAGGGCAGAGCAAACCAGGCTCATCTGAGCTCCATTTTAAAGGAGGGTAAGAGGGATTCAGGGGGGTTTAATTGCAACCATGACTCAAGGCAGAGCTACACAATGGAAAAAACCCATACAGGCAGAAGAAGTGGCTACAGACTGTTCCCAGAATTAGGAGCACGTCCTGCTGCTTAAGGCCTCCAGGTTTCAAGGTTAAAGTGTTTAATTTTATTTCAAACTTTCTAATTAAACACTATTTAACTGGGCTTTCCATTTATCCTGCAATTTCTTTCCAGACCCGACTCTAATCCCCAAACCTGCTTATTCCTTTTTACTTTCGTTATAACCTTATCAGTGATTAACCTGCAATTGCACTTAATCTCTTTAAAGGATTGCTCGACTATAAATACAGAGAAGCTACCTGCCCTGTTTCTATCGAGAGGAAAACAACTTCCCCCCCAGCCAGGTGTCTACGGTGGGTTATGTTATTCCTTTTGTAGGGTGAGTTTTTAATTGGAGATGTCTGTCTTTTCTAACTTCATACAGAACATTAAATCAGCATCTCTTTTCTGAAGTTGTAACATCACAGGCCACAAGGAGTATGAATACCCCTCCAGTAGGAAAAGTATATATATATCTAGCTATTAAAAAGTATTTATATATATATATACAAGTGTATAAATATATTAAAACAGTAGATACAAAGCCTCCAGTAAAGATTCTACTTGTGATGGCGAGCCAAAACCTAATGCCCTCATACAGACCCGCCAGCAGCAAGCTCTGCTTTGTCCTTCAGCAGTTCTCTGTTCCACTTCTTTCACTCAAAAGCAGCAACAGCTGAAACACCGTCGCAAGGAAACCTGGTTACTATGGCTATGGATCACTGAGAAATCCCTTAATCAGAAATATAAGGGAGGAGGAAGACTGCAATGCAGAATTTCCAGGGTGCTGGACTGGCAAGGAGCGACTGCCCGGTGAGATCCCCTGAGCACTGCATTAACATTATTAGAGCATCTCGGATCGGATCAATCCAACACTTAAGGATAACAAAGTGGAATTAGAAAAAGCTAATTAGAAATGCAGTGGAGGTACATGGACCAGATCCCTCGGGAACATCGCGAGGGCAGTGGATGGAGCAGCCCCGTGATGCAAGGCTGCAAGGGATCTCACAGGGAGCCCAGCACAGCGAAAGTGGTCAGCGGAGCCACAGAATTCAGCAGAAAGCCCCTTTATGGCAACCCCCGAAACCCGAGGTGGGAAATGAGCTGCCCATCTCCTGAGCCTGCCTGTCGCTTCTAAATAGTCCTGGGCGGGCAAGAGCAGAGAGCTCAGCGCCCCGCCGCAGCCCGTACGCCCAGCCCTGCCTTGGCCTGAACCATTGCCTGGAGCACAATCTCCCTACAGAACTCAGGCTGTAACCAGGTCGCAGAGGAGGAGAACTTCAAACCTCCCTGCAGTTCCAGAATTACCAGTTGTGTCCTCGTCACCAGCCAGCACTGTCGAAAGCAAAGATCTTCACACAAGCAGATGCCATTGTAGAAGGATTTTTTTCCCTCCTCCTGGTGATTAAAACTACTACAACAACTCTACGACTAGTATTAGGTGACCTCTGAGCCTCTAAAAAGTTCATTGGAAGATCTGTGAACTGTGTGTGGGGACTTCACTGGCTCCGTTGATGCAGCAGTGAGAAAAAGGATGGAAAACAACTGGAATTTTGAAATAAATCCACAGCAGGTGAACAGGAATCTACGTGGTGTTTATTGCAGATACAGGAGGTTGCGAGAGCCATTGCAGCCCACTATTTATTTAAACACTTTTTCTAAACTGTATCGAATCAGAGCAGCGAATCGGCCCCCAGTTTGACTCTTGCATATCTCCTTGTTTGATTATATAAATATTTATATGGTGAAATATTTTCTATAGAGTGAAACATTTTTATTTCGTGCTCCCCACTGAAACCTTTCTACCCAGCGGGAAGCCACTGAGGACAAGAAATGTTTAGGGAGGGTTGGGTGAGTCCAAGTTTTCCTCTGCAACGTTAAGGGCAGTGGTGGCTTCAGACCCTCCTGCAGCTTATTGGAGCTCATTAAATTGGTTTAAAAGAGAGCAAGCCATTGTTAGCTAACACTAATGTGTATGCTGGCTTTTTTGGCTGCAGAAATCCATCTATTTTGCAAGAGAGGAAAAAAATGCAAGAAAATAAAAAGACCCCATCAGAGGTGAAGATCAGCCCCAGGCTGCTGGTGGGAAGAGGGACCACCAGCATCTGGGGGTGACACCAGCGCTGACACCCTTCTCACAGCCAGACCCATGAAACCTGCAGCCCTGATCACAGGGTTTGCTGAGCACCCAAAAAAGGCCCTCGGCCATGGCACTGGGTCTGCTTCCTGTGGCAAAACCTGTCCCAGCTTTTCCTCCAGAGGATGGAAACCGGCTCCTCTCAATGGAGCCAGAGGTGCCAGGAAGACCCAGCCAGGCAAGGTCCTGGGGAGGGTCTGCATGGTCTCACCTGGCACCCTCTCACCCACCGCTTCTCACTCCCTCTCAGCTCTGGTTGGCGCTGGGTTTGAGGAAGATGAGGGTCTGATGGTGCTGAAGGAAGATGGGACACCTCGAGCTATCAGCTGGGCGTGCTGGCTGCTAAGCAAACGTTCTCCATCCCATCCATCTTCAGGCTGGAGAGCACCTGCACAAGTGCCCTGCTGCAGCCATGAGCAAGACCTGAGTGGCTTCTCTGTGGGAAATGTGACCAAGAGCCAACAAAGTGATGGAAATTGGCTGCTGGAGATGTGGCAGGTCACGGAGGTCCAGCAATGAGAGCAGGGAACCGCCTGCACGCTCCTGCACGCTTGTTTGTGGGCTCCAGTCTCTGGCCTGACCCTGAAACACTGGCTGAAAGAGGAGAGCACTCACTGCACTTCTCTTTCCCATCTCACCTGGAAACCAGCATGGCTTCTCCCTTCCTGCACTTGTTTCCCTTCAGCAGTGGCAGGTTGGTGCACCTACGGAAATCCAGAGCTGGAAGGGATCTCCAGGAACATCTCACCCAGAACTGTGCTTCTCCATCCTTAAAAGATGCTCAGCAAATCTCTGTACCAGCCACCAGTGATGGAAAGCCCACCCCCTCCCTGGGGCGGATGGCTGGCAAGAACTCCTCTTCCCAGCAGCAAGCCCAAGGTGGTGTTGGCACCACACCGGGACCTTCAAGCACCTTGCAGTCTACACACAGCGGGGTGGACCTTGGCCTTCTCATGATGGTGTGATTGGGTCTGTGCTCGGATTGTGAGCATAGTCCACATCCTTTGTGGATGAATCACTCAGCAGATGCTGACAACCTTGAGCCCAACGGAAGAACCTTGCTGGTTTTTTTTTTCTCTGGTTGTTTCAGGCCAAGCGGTGACTCAGTTGTCAGAGGTGAAGAATTCTTCACACTTTATCTGAACACCCATCAACCGTTCAGAGCCACAAAAAGCAATTTCTCCAGGGCTCCCTCTCCTTACGGCTGGGTTTTGAAGCGAGAGAACTGGCCTGAGATTTAGGGGGAATATCCGTAAAACTGTTCACTAAAAACAGATCTCCAGAGCATGGAAACCTGGAGTGGTTCTGGGTCATATGGCAGAGGGGTTGATCAGCAGCAGGGGAGCTTCTAGGCAGAAAAGTAAGACAGATCCTACCCGCAGCACGTAGCAAAGCTGACTGCCACCGCGTGGGAATCATTAATGACAAAAAGCTGCTACCTCAGGCCTTCGCCTGACTCCTACTCCTGCCCCAGGACCTGCTTTTTCATTTGTTTTCTTCCTCTTTTTTTTCTTCTTTCTTTTCTTCTTTTTCATCTTTCTTTTCTTTCTTTTCTTCTTTTTCATCTTTCTTGTGTTTCTTTTCTTCTTCTTTCTTTCCTTTCTTTCCTTTCTTTTCTTCTTTTTCATCTTTCTTTTCTTTCTTTTCTTCTTCTTTCTTTTCTTTCTTTCCTTTCTTTTCTTTCTTTTCTTCTTTTTCATCTTTCTTTTCTTTCTTTTCTTCATCTTTCTTTTCTTTCTTTTCTTCTTTCTTTTCTTTTTCTTCTTTTTCATCTTTTTCATCTTTCTTTTCTTCTTTCTTTTCTTTCTTTCCTTTCTTTTCTTTCTTTTCTTTTTTTTCTTCTTCCTTTTCTTCTCCTTTTTCTTCTTTTTCTTCTTCCTTTCCTTCTTCCTTTCCTTCTTCCTTTCCTCCTTCCTTTTCTGCTTCCTTTTCTCCTTCCGTTTCTCCTTCCTTTTCTCCTTCCTTTCCTCCTTCCTTTTCTGCTTCCTTTTCTCCTCCTTCCTTTTCTCCTTCCGTTTCTGCTTCCTTTTCTCCTCCTTCCTTTTCTTCTTCCTTTTCTCCTTCCTTTTCTCCTCCTTCCTTTTCTCCTTCCATTTCTGCTTCCTTTTCTCCTCCTTCCTTTTCTCCTTCCTTTTCTCCTTCCTTTTCTCCTCCTTCCTTTTCTCCTTCCTTTTCTCCTTCCTTTTCTCCTTCCTTTTCTTCTTCTTCTTCTTCCTTTTCTTCTCCTTTCTCTGAGATCTCAGCAGCAAGGATTTCTCCATCCTCTTGTTCCGTAGGAATCACACGAATGGTGACCAAACTATCAGAAGATTTGGAAAATAATTCTTCTCCCATGCGGGTGGGTGATTTTGGGGAGGCAGTAGGCGATCTCCGGTGCACTGGTGACTGTGGTGGGATTGGACTGAGGCCGGAATCCTGCCACCACAAAAAAATAAAAGGCAAAATCAAGCTTAGCAGACCCTTGTCCTCTACCCCAACTGCGGTGTCTGCGCTGGGCAAAGCCAGGCAGGAGTTTGGCAGAGTGTCACCACACCAGACCCCATCGTTGGGATGTCACCTTGCTGCCAGGATGGCCCCGGTGAGAAGGACAGCAGGATTGTACCCTGCACACCTTGAGAGAAGTGCCTAGAGACAGTGCAGTGCTCACACCTCCTGCACCAGCTCTTGTTCTGCTCCTGAGGTGTCTGGAGGGGTCGATCTTGGCAGAAGCCTGGCAGAAGTGGTGTTGTGAGGGAGCAGCCCTGGACAGGACTGTCTTAAAGCTTCCTTCAGAGGAGCCTCAGAAACCTCAGCTATGGACGAGCCATGGACAGGGACATCCATCTAATGGGGTCCTGCTCACCCCAATACTGGGGTTCACTCCTGATACCTGCACCCTCCAGCAGCAGGCTTTGTTTCTACCACTGGACAGGGCACTTGGTGCCACTGCTCACAGCTGCCTGTAACTGCTTGTTAATGCACTGCACTGTGTGAAGCCCTGTCCTGCTTTTGTGAAGGACCGCAGAGTCCCAGGCCTGCTCGGCATCTCCCTGGGTATTTACCCAGGCTCAAGGCCACCACGCACTCCCTATCAGCTGCTCTTTCACCTCCCTGGATGTGTCCAGATGTGATAGTCTGCATAGCTCCATGCTGGGAAGGGTGTCAACAAGGTCTGCGTGGAGATAGGACCTTTTCTAGGAGTTCAGCAGAGACACTTGGGAGGGGGAAAAAAATAAAATAAAAATAAAAGAAGTACAGGGCCATTTTCTTCATAGGAGCAGCTCTGCTCTGGGGACAGGCTGAGAGAGCTGGGGGGGTTCAGCTTGGAGAGGAGAAGGCTCCAGGGAGACCTTAGAGCCCCTTCCAGTGCCTGAAGGGGCTCCAGGAAAGCTGGAGAGGGACTGGTGCCAAGGGCAGGGCGTGATGGGACGAGGGGGAACGGGTTCCAAGTGCCAGAGGGGAGATGGAGATGGGATGGGAGAGAGAAATTGTTTGGTGTGAGGGTGGTGAGAGCCTGGCCCAGGGTGCCCAGAGAAGCTGTGGCTGCCCCTGCCTGGCAGTGTTGAAGGCCAGGTTGGCTGGGGCTTGGAGCACCCTGGTGTGGTGGGAGGTGTCCCTGCCCATGGCATGGGGTGGCACTGGGTGAGCTTTAAGGTCCCTTCCAGCCCACACCAGTCTGGGATCCTGTGATTATTTTTAGTTGCTCATGACCAAAAAGCAAGGGTGATTCCCTCAGCCCCCGCTGGGCTGGCAGGATGGTGTGCCTGCTGCAGGGGACCGGGGCCCAGGCATGCCAGGAAAGCTTTGCAGATATTGACAGAGCTGTGGATGCTGGACACAGCATCACAGCCTGTCCTGCCAGCACATCAATTAATACCGAGTGGCTCCATCTCCGAGGCACAGGAGATGTTCATCTGTGGCTACAGCCCAGCTAGAATCTAGAATCATAGAATCACAGAATCATTATGGCTGGAAGGGACCTCCAGGGTTATCAAGTCCAACCTTTATCCCATCATATTCCTGACCATTAGACCATCTAGACTCAGGTTTAGCACAGCTGGGCAAAAAGTCAATGTATTTCCCTTTTGCATGGCAGGACAATTGTCCCTGCAGGACAATGCCATTCTCCCAAGGCCGTGTATAAGACGCTGGGCCACGCTATGGCAGACCCTGATGACCTGAGCTCGCTCCTTTAAGGCACCTTAATGGCAGCCTCTGGAACTGGTCAGGGAGAGCAGTGACTCAAAGCCAAGCCAAGGTGCCATGGTCCCCACACTGACCTTTGCGTCCTGCATCGCCTTCAGCTCCTTCAGCCTCCAGCGGAGCTGGGCCAGCGGCCCTTTGCCCCGCATCCTCCCCGTGGCAGCCAGGGCAGCCTGGAAGAGCTTCGGGGTGTCATGTTTTGGGCGGATGATTATCGGGTCTCCAGGTCCTCCCTTGTCATCTTTGGGTTTATTGCTGTTTTTCAGCATTTTCCTACAGCAAGGAAAAGGAGGGAAGATTTCCAGGGATGTGTTATAATACCTGGATTTTGTAATGCAGAAAAATCAGCCTTTAGAAGGGTTTTTTACACCTTAGGAAGGACGGAATAACAATCTAAGTCATGCTGGAAACTAAAGTGACTACTTTGATAGGTTTTTAGCTGGCCACACACCTGGCCTTTTTACGCAGTATCTTCTGAGACTCTGGATAATGCACCAAGATCTCGTTCAGGTCCTTCTTGTCCAGGATGAAGAGGTTGGCAAAGCCATGAGCTATGACGTTTGCTGTCCGGCGATTGCCCCCTCCTGCGGCCAGCAAGCTGAGGAGGACACGGCGAGACATTAACGCCACAATCAACGGGGTTCTGTGCAATGTCTAGAATTTAAAATCTCCCTTTTCCCATCGTGTGTCCCCAACCTCTCGCTTTCAGAGGACTCAGAGTTTCATTCTCACCCCCAATGCAATGTTCCAAGCCCCAGTTTTAAGGAATGCTGGGCCAGGTTGGTGTAGAGCGCTACATAAGGAACTCTCCACCCGTTTGAAGGTTTCAATGCTGCATTTGACACCCCTCTAGTGTCTGCTGGGCTGCAGGGAGGTGATCTCCATCACTGTGCCACAGACTGGCGCAGGACTCCGCACGCCCATGGAATGGGCAGGTTAAAGGCTGGGGGGCTGTTTTAGTGAAAAACCTTTCCCTATTCATTTTCCCATGGTTCCATACAGCTCTGCCTACTGCCACTCGGCCCCCAGGCAGCAAACAGCATGGTGACAAAAACAGTGGAAAAGCTCCGAGAAAAAAAGCTGTGATTTGTGAGGCAGACGCTGCCGGTGCTCGTGGCTCTCAGCCACAAGGATGAATCTGATCTCCCCACCTTGCACCCTCCCCACCCAGCCCCCCCAGCTGTGTTTCTGCAGCTCCTCACCTGATTTCTCCGAACACAGACCCAGGTTTCAGAGTCACCAGCACGGTCTTGCCATCGGGTCCCCCCAGCACCTGCACTTGTCCCGCCTGGATAATGTACATCTCGCGGCCGATTTCTCCCTGCAGTGAGGACAGGGGCTGCTTGGGGCACCCAGAAATGGGGTGACCTCATGGATGCCCTAAGCTGCATCCTGCTGGAACCCCTCCTGACCACACTGCTCTCTCCAAGCTCTCCCAACCCTTTGTCCTGATGGTGCTCACACCTGAGCATCCTCATCTAAGCATCCCAAGGTCTCCTCCAGCTCAGCAGGCTCTTCCCAGCTCCCCTGCCATTCATGACTGCAGCAGAAGAGGTCTTTGCACAAGACCAGCTGCAACAGAGGATGGTTTTGCCCGAATTCCCTCCCTGTGAAGTGGCCGGGTGCCACGGTGATGGGCCAGCCCGGCTCTCCCTGCTCTGCGCTGATCCTAGTGCCCTGCACAGCCCAGCCATGACCCCGGGGGACAGGGGACACCAGAGCAGCTCCTCACCTTCTTACACACGTAGTCATTAGGCAGGTAGACCACCGATCTGAGCCTCTTCAGCATGTCGAAGATCATCTGCCTGTCACAGCCCTGGACCGAAACAGAGCCAGCAGCGGCGTCAGAGCGCGCCAGGTGCCAGGACCCACTGCCGGGCCCCCGCTGCCCAGCGTACCTGGAAGAGGGCCACCTTGCTCACGATGTTGTAGTTCACCTCGATGGCGATGTCCAGCCTCATCTTGTCTGGCAGCTGCACCAGGAGCTCTGACTCATCTGTGAGACCAAGCACAACACTGGCTGTTTGACTGGAGCTCACATGGCGTGGGAAAGCAGCCCACGTTTTGGTGGCAGAGGGCAGGAACCAGCTCACCAAGGAGGGTCTCCTCCAGCCTCTGCCCACCCAGCAACCTGCATATCTGAAGCCAACAGGTGACAGAGAACCACCCTTCACGTTATTGCTGCTCTGATGGCTCTCAGAGACAGCCTGGTGAACCAGCACCTTTCCTGGTCAGGAAATTGGGCTCAGAGGTCCTGGCTGATGGCAGAAACCCAACCATGTCCTGGACTACAGCATGGCCAGCAGGAAGAGAGAGTGGATTCTCCCCCGCTGCTCTGCTCTCCTGAGACCCCCTCTGCAGTGCTGGGTCCAGCTCTGGAGTCCCCAACACAAGAAGGACACGGAGCTGTTGGAGAGAGTCCAGAGGAGGCCATGGAGATGCTCCAAGGGCTGGAGCAGCTCTGCTCTGGGGACAGGCTGAGAGAGTTGGGGGTGTTCAGCCTGGAGAAGAGAAGGCTCCAGGGAGACCTTAGAGCACCTTCCAGTGCCTGAAGGGGCTCCAGGAAAGCTGGAGAGGGACTGGTGCCAAGGGCAGGGAGTGATGGGACGAGGGGGAATGGGTTCCAACTGCCAGAGGGGAGATGGAGATGGGATGGGAAGGAGAAATTGTTTGGTGTGAGGGTGGTGAAAGCCTGGCCCAGGGTGCCCAGAGAAGCTGTGGCTGCTCCTCCCTGGCAGTGTTGAAGGCCGGGTTGGCTGGGGCTTGGAGCACCCTGGTGTGTTGGGAGGTGTCCCTGCCCATGGCAGGGGATTGGACTGGATGGGATTTAAGGTCCCTTCCAACCTAAACCAGCCTGGGGTTCTGTGATTTACTGGGTGGGTGATCTAGTGGGTTTCCTGTTGAACATGCTCTGGGCAGCGATTGCCAGTCACTGCCCTCTCCCCAGGGACCAGCAGGTGGGATGCTAGACTTGGTGTGCTGTGAGTGATGCTGGGCCAGCATGGCACTGTGACCTGGTGGCAGCCTGTGCACTCCATCAGTGGGCAAACACGCCAACATAGCAGAGGAAAATAAGCTACCCCCACCCCAGAACTGTGGTGCCATTGGACAGCGACATTTCACCTCTGCACAGGAAAACACACGCAGTGTAAGTGCTGCCCCTTGGAGCAGTTGGGTCTCACCTAGCATGCCTTGTGATTGCCACGTGTACTCATACCACGTTTTCACCCGGTTCTGGACAGTTTTGGGGATTCTGTAGGAGTTCATGTATTTGATGGTACTGTCCATGCAGCTCCTGTAGTAAGTTTCCCCTGCGGTAGCAGCGCCAACCACATCTCTCATCTGAATGGGAGGAAGGGATGGAAGAGATGTTTGAATTGCTCACCCATCACGTATGTTAAGCAGCCTAGAGCAGATATGCTGAGTCCTAACAGCATATGCCAAGTCCTTTTTGTCTTCCACCAAGGCACAGCAGGGAAAGCAAACCCGGAGGTACAAACCTGTGGACCAGACCCACCAAACCTTCCTCCCCCGAGGCTGGGAACCCCCCCAGACTCCTGCTCACCTGCCCTATCATGACGGAGAAGGCAAAGACACCCATGAAGTAGTTCAGCAGCTGGAACATGATCTCGAACAGCGTCTTGGGGTCCGGCAGCCCCCCGATGGTGATGAGGGTTTTGACTGCCCAGTAGTAGCAGCGGATGTAGCTGGCAGGAAAAGGAGAGACAGCTTTGAAGGCGTTTCTGGTGTGGAGACCTGCTTCACCCCTTGGTACCGGGCTCACATCCTCTGGCCACAGCAAGCCAAGGCCTGATGAGAGCAATTATGGGTGACAAAGGGGAAATGAAGGGGCTGCAGACTCCCCACCATGCCTGCAGGTGCTTCTGGAGATGCCACAGGAGCAGGGAAAAGTAGGGACCCTCCAGGAACCTCTGCGTGGGATGCTCAGCTGCTCTGGCTATTCCCATTTTCTGCTGCTTTCAGCCACACTACTACAAACCAGCAATGTATTCTGAGCAACAATTACACTTCCAGAAACAGTCAGGAGAAAAAAGAAGTGTTTGTAGGCAAATTGTTGGCACGGGGCTCAGGAGATGTCAAGGGAATCCTCGAGTTGCTGGTCTTGGGCACTCCCTGGGATTTTATAGTTACACTGAGATACAGACATACATCACACAACTGACCATATAGCAGCAATATTAAATGGGATGCTGAGTGCTCGGAGGGAAGGCAACACCTGCACTAAGGCTGCCTGGGTGACAGTCACTTGTCCCCACCTACACCCACACCTCACAGCAAGGCTTTAATGCCCTCACCCACACCCTTGTCAGGAAATTCATTTACTGCATGGTGCTGGAGTAGTTAAATGTTACTTGATATCTTATTTTAGAATCATAGGGTCACCATGTGGTTTGGGTGGGAAGGGGCCTCTCCAGGCCACCCAGTGCCACCCCTGCAGTGAGCAGGGACATCTCCAGCCAGACCAGGTCGCTCCGAGCCCCGTCCAACCCCACCTGGGATGTTCCCAGGGATGGGGCACCCACCGCCTCTCTGGGCACCCTGGGCCAGTTGTATGTCTATATCTGTATCTATATCTATATCTAATCTATATCTATATCTATATCTATACCTATATCTATATAGTCTAGTCTAAATCTCCCCTCCTTTAGCTTACAACCACCACCCCTTGTCCTGTCACTCCAGGCCCTGCTAAAAAGTCTGTCCCCATCTCTCTTATTGTCTCCCTTGGAAGTAGTGAAGGGCCACAATAAGGTCTCCCTGGAGCTTTCTCTTCTCCAGGCTGAACACCCCCAACTCTCTCAGCCTGTCCCCAGAGCAGAGCTGCTCCAGCCCCCTGAGCATCTTTGTGGCCTCCTCTGGACTCACTCCAACAGCTCCGTGTCCTCCTTGTGCCGAGGACTTCCAGGCTGGAGGGTTTTCCCACGCTGCAGGTGTGGGCATTTGCTGTGATGCAGCGTTCAAGCCTGCGAGCCAGGTGCTCTCCCCGTGGCACCCATCACCCACAGTGCAACGAGCATTTAACACATGAGTCTTGGAAATGCCACGGGGAGGGAAGGCGGTGCCCGTTGTCCCTGGGAATGGGGGTGCTGGGCTGACACTCAGCACCTATGACCTGATTTTGCAATGCTGCATCAAGCCCTTGGGTTCAAGGCACAGCCCCCCCTCTCCAAGCAGAGCTTCAAGCCTCCACCCCGACATGGCAGCAGGTCAATGCAAACAGAAACAGGGCTCACGCTGCCATCCCTCAGCCAGGGAGTGTGTCCTTGTTCCCCACCAGGGCCTTCCTGACCTGCTCTTGCCTTCCACCTCAGCCCAGCTGCAGCCTCCTTGTCTTGCAGCACAACCCATCCCTCCTGTTCCCAGCTTTCTCCCTGGCCCCTCGTCTTCTCCTGGCACCCCAACCTTTTGCCTCGGGGCTTTTTATGAACCCAGCTGTATCCTAGGACCTCCCTTCTTGCTCCCGTTCATCAGCAAGCTGTGCTACATGAGGACCCAAGCCCTGGCTCGTACCTGTTTCCTTCCCCATCATAGACCCAGGAGGTAGAGCCCAGTCCTTCAAAGTCTGATGCCCAGTAGTAGAGGCAGGAGTTCACGTGCAGGCTGTACAGCAAGTAGGCAGTGGTCCGAATCACTCTGCAAAGGAAGGAGAGAGCAGGAGGGGAGATGATATGGTGATATCTGCTGGGGGAAACACACCAGATCCCCCTGGCATCACCAGGAGCTTCAAGCAAACTGGTCTGGTGGGAGGTGTCCCTGCCCATGGCAGAGGGTTGGAATGAGATGATCTTTAAGGTCCCTTCCAACCCAAACCAGCCTGGGATTCTATGAAGCAGTGAGCCAAGTGCTGATGATGCAGGACCCACAGAGCACCCAAACACACGGCCCCACTGCTCCTTCCCCCAGCTCCAGAAATGCCAGAAAAAGCAGCTTATCCACTGATGGCTCCTCTCCAATGCCAGCACCCCTGTGCCTGCTGGGTCAGGGCGGGGTGGTCCAGGACCCCATGGCCCACCTGCATCAGCCAACAGCCACATCAGCTGGTCCAGGGAGAATAAATCAGAAAGGCAGGAGGGGTACAGACCCACATGAACCTCCTTCCCCAGGGACAAGCAGCATGCTCCTCCTCCCTCCCTCTCACCTGTAGATGTAGGCCTTGCTGAGGATGGACTCCAGGCGGCTGTTGAACTCGAAGAAGGCCATGTACTGGGAGAGGAAGGAAAGCAGCGTGCTCCAGCTTATCCCAGTCCCCACTGGGAGAGCTACATCCCCCAAATCCCCACTGCCCCTCCACTTCCCTCCTGCAGCCCCTCTGCCATGTGAGCTGCCACAGGCACATTGGGCTCCATCTATACAAGTTCTCCTGTTCTGATGTGAGCATGAAATTAAAGTTTGGATTGAAATGAAGGATTGAATTGAAGGGTTGGAATGAAGGATTGGAATGAAGGGTTGAAATGGAGTGTCTGACCAACAGCCCTGCAAAGCCTTTGGGACGAGACTTCCCACCCATTTTGCAATTCCCGTGGTATCATCGATGAGTCCAGCAAGCCACAGCTGACACAAACCAGTGTGAGACTCTCTCCCCTCCACTGCAGCTGGTGTTCTGCCTGGTTGTATAAGCTCTGACCCACCTTCAGACAGCGAGGAAAGCGCAGGAGTGGGTTGACGCCAACTTTGAAGTATAAGAAGTCCAGGGGCAGGAGGCACAGCACGTCCATCTGCAATGCACACAAAGAGAGGAACCTCTGAGGGACCTGCCAGCCTGCTGGGGTGGAGCTTCCAGCCCCACTTCAGGTTAAAGAGCCTGATTAATAAATAAAACCATGCCTAACCTTAAAGCGTTCTGTCTTCATGTAGTGCTCTTTCATGGCCTTTTTATCAGTCTGGTTGGGGAGAGAAGATGAAGATCGATCATTGCTCACAGAAAGGAAAGTCATGGCCAACATGGTCACGTCAGGCTTTCCTCTTCTGCACCACAGCAGGGAAGATGATCCCTGCGTGCCCAGGAAGGGGAGCAGAGGAAGAGGAGCAGGAGTTCTGGCCATGTGCCATCTTCTCATTCTATCCTGGGACACCCCGTGCTCCTTTTGCATCCCAGAGAAAGCACATCACAGTGCCAGCACCACAGAAATCAGAGCTTACAGGAGAAACCTCCTTGTCTGAGCATTTGCCTGGGCTGTGGGAAGGCTGTACCCTCAAGGTTTGCTTTTTCACAGCTTATTTAATTTGATATGGGAATGAAATCAAGGTCTCTCACTTATCTAAGGCACATGATCTGTGCATTCGCATTGCAACCGCGTTCTGCTTCGCTGTGCTCCTGAAAATGAACCCCAGGGTGCATTGTGCCACCTGCCCATGGTCAGCAGCATGTGGCTGCACGGGGGCCAGTCAGGGGGCACCTCACTGTGCCACCAGCAGGACCACCCCATGGAGCAGCACCTCCCAGCATCCCCACCCCATTCCTAGGAACAGGGCCACCACAGACCATGGGTTTTCTAGATGGGTTGGTGTTGGCTTGAGGGGAAAAATACTTATGTTTGGTGGACAACATGACTGCTAGCTCATACACCCCATGGCAGGAGCGATGCTTGCAGTCCTCCAACAGCAGACACAGCCCTGAAGGCCCCAGCCGTGGTAGGGGAACTTGGGGAGCTCCATTCAGAGCTCGGTGACCAGCACCACCCATGCTGCTTGGGGTGATGGGGATGGAGGGTCCTCAGTGGTGGGATCCAGCACGCTACCACTCACTATTATGTCTCCCCCCCGGACGAACTGCAACCGCATCTGAAAGATGAGGATGTCCAGTAGGTAGATGAGGTCGCAGAGGTAGTCCATGAGCAGCCAGAAGTGGATGTTTGTCGGTGTCTGGTAGGGGAAGGTGCAGCGGACGGGGATGAGCCAGCAGTTCCAGTTCCAGGCCATGACGACGAAGAAGAGCCACAGCACGTACATCACGTCTGTGCACAGGGAACCACACCATGGTTAGCTGGGCACACCCCCCTTGTCCATGTGAATCTGCAAGGGGTTTCCATCCCCTGTGCCACCCGCAGTGCCAGGAGGAACCCGCAGCTGGGTCTGGGTGCACAGGGAATGCCCCCGGTTGCAGAGCACGTTGTTTTTATCAGAAAGCCTCCTTAGCTTTGCTGGTTCAGCCAGGCTTGCTCTGGCTTTGCTCCCACAATACCGACGTTCTGCCTTTGCCTTTTTCCCCCTGAGGGTGTGTGGAGCTGGCTGCTGGCTGCCCGTGCTCAAAAGGGCAGCGAAACAGAACCATTGAATCACAGAATCCTTTGGGTTGGGAAAGCCCTTCCAGATCACCCAGTCCAACCTCTAACCCAGCACTGCCAAGGCCACCACTGACCACGGCCCTCAGCACCACATCTACACAGCTTTGAGATCCCTCCAGGGATGGGGACTCCACCCCTGCTCTGGGCAGCCTGGGCCAGGCCCTGGCAGCCCTTTGGGGAAGGAATTGTTCCTCACATCCAACCTAAACCTCCCCTGGCCAACTTGAGGCCATTTGCTCTTGTCCTATCTCCTTTCAAGGAGTTGTAGAGAGCAAGAAGGTCTCCTCTCAGCCTCCATTGCTTCAGGAACAGTGGGTTTTTCTTCTGTGATTTTTCATTGTCATTTGGGGAGTCCACATTGCAGGGACAGTGTTTGCCCACTAGAAAGCCCGAAAAGCAGAAGGTGGCCACCCCGTCCCTGCCCGGCCATGCTCCTGATACACACCCAGCCACCAGGAGGTATTTAGGAAAGCTTGTGCCTTGCAGGGGAATTTAAAACTCTGGTTTTATAGTAAGTCAAGTTGCTCCTTGCTTAGTTGTCCTCCTTTCTCTACTAGGTCTCACCTTTGACACCCATGTCCCCACCCCAGTCACCCCTGCCCGGTGCGTGGCCGTGCTCCATCACTCACTGGTGAGCGGGTCGATGCTGCTGGGGAACTGGTAGTTTTTCAGATGGTACAGCCAGGGTCTGCACTTGAACTTGCAGCACAGCATCTCGCAGTAGTGGTCCTCCTCCGCTGGCTTGTCCCCCTCCGGCCCCCCTCCCGGGGGAGGCACCGGCGGGGCTGTAGGTGGTGGCTTGGCAGGAGCTGGGAGAGGACACACAGTTATTTTGAAGGGCAGAAAAGCATCTTATGGCAATCTGGGGTAAGGTTGGGGTGTGGGGACCCATCAGTTCAAAGCTCCCAGCCCAGACTCACACGCCGTGGGGCTCTCATCGTCCGAGGAGATATCAGGGTCAGTCAGCTTCTCCTTCACCTTCTCCGTCCTCTCTCGGAAGAGCTTCACCAGCTCCTGGAGCCGGGTGTTGACGATGTTGCTGCTCAGGCTCGTGGCTGACCCAATGCGCTCGGGCAGGCTGCGAGGAGACCACCAGGTGTTTCGTGCAGGTAGGAAAACCCAAGGGCAGGTTCATGACCCGTTTTTTAAGCTACAGGATCCTGAGCTAGGATTTACCCCTATTTATTTGGCTAGTGTGTAATCAGAAGAACACAAGTTAAGGCAGTTTCAGTACAACACCATCAAGCAGCACCAACCTGAGCCTCAGCCTTGCCCTGGGGTGTGTGATGCCCTCAGAGGTACTTGAGGAGCACCAAGATCCCAGACTGGATTGAGTGTGCTTGGGAGAAAATGATTTTGGAAGAACTATAGGGTGAAAATGTGGACCAAGGCCCTGAATTTATAAATGATATTGTCTCTTTTCAGCCACTATATTCAAACTAGGCCAGATTCAGACCAGGATCCTTTACCTAACATGACTGAGAAGCACCAGTACAAGGGAGGACAAAAATGGGCCCGTTTGCTCTACCTCCAGGCTGGTTTGTGGTGATAATGGACACACGATTTCTGCCCAGGAAGAAGGCAAAATCCCACACTATGTGGAGGTGCAGACCCTCCCCCAGTGAGGGTCCTGTTTCCCAGTGAGGACAGCTCTCTCCATGGCTGTACCTCAGGGCTGCAGGGAAGCCAGGCCCTGGGGTGCACAATGTGCTTGCCTTCTACACGGGAGAAGAAGGTTATTTCTCCACAAACAGTAAAACCCAGGTGCTATAGCGTGTGTAGTGCAAAGGCACGTCGCTGTGGTCAAACCCAGCCTTAAGAAGAGTATTTCTGCCTGGGTACAGGAAAAACAAGAGAGCAGTTTCTGCTCCAGGGAGCATCATGATGGTTTTTTTTTGAGAGGAGTGAATCACAGAATCACAGAATTGTTATGGCCGGAAGAGACCTTCAAGATCATCCAGTACAACCATCTACCCAGCACCACCACAACAACCCCTAAAACACCAACCTACAGCACCCAGCACCACATCCAGACACCTCTTGAACACCTCCAGGGACGGTGACCCCACCACCACCTCCCTGGGCAACCCATTCCCACCCCCAATCACCCTCCCAGGGAAGGAATTGTCCCTGATGTCCAACCTGAATCTCCCCTGCTGCAATTTCAGGCCATTCCCTCTTGTCCTTTCACTGTGGGCACGGCAGAAGAGACCGACCCCCCCCTCACCCCAACCTCCTCTCAGGGAGCTGGAGAGAGCCATGAGGTCCCCCCTGAGCCTCCTCTTCTCCACACTGAACACCCCCAGCTCCATCAGCCGTTCCCATCAGACATTTTCCAGTCCCTTCCCCAGCTCTGTTCCCTTCTCTGGACACCCCCAGCCCCTCGAGGTCTTTTTTGCAGTGAGGGGCCCAGCACTGACCCCAGCACTCGAGGTGCAGCCTCACCAGTGCCCAGCACAGTGGGACAATCCCTGCCCTGCTCCTGCTGGCCACACTGTGCTTGATGCAGGCCAAGATGCCATTGGCCTCCTTGGCCCCCTGGGCACACTGCTGGCTCACCCCCAGCTGCTGTCACCCAGCACCCCCAGGTCCCTTTCTGCTGAGCAGCTCCAGCCTCTCCTCCCCAGCCTGGGTCGGTGCCTGGGGTTGTTGTGACCCAAGTGCAGGACCTGGCATTTTTCCTTAAAATTACCTTTCCATTACTCGTTACACAGAGGTAGCCCCAGCCAGACAGGGACCCACATCTCCCTCCCCCTTTGGTATCCCAGCACTTCCAGGACCTTAGCTATTCCCACCTGAGCCCTGGGCTCCAAGCCCCTGAGAGTTTGCCTGATCCAGATCCCACCACAGACCTTTCCTTCTGCTCCTCATCGCAGCCCAGCGGTGCTGGTGGGGGTGACTGGTTCCCCTTTCCCTCATCCAGATCGTCCACCGGGGCCTGCAGCTTCCTCCTGCAGACACAGACACAGCCCCCGAGGCTCAGCTTGTCCCCCAGCTCCTCTCCCTTCTCCTCCTGCTCCCGTATCATCTGTTTCCACCTCTCCTTCTCCTACCAGGGTCAGTTTTCCCCTCATTTTCGGCCTTGCCTGAAGCCAACAGGAGCAAACCACCCAGCTCCCTGGCTGCCAGAGCCCTGGTCCTCCCTGGGCCCCCCGGACCCACCGCTGCAGGGACATGAAGCCACCTGACCCACTTGGTGACCCTTTTTGGGCACTGGGCAGGACACCCAGAGGGTGGGCACTGCTGGGCACTCGCCCTGAGGGCTGAGGTGAGGTGAGGTGGGGCAAGAAAGTGAGAACTGGGAAAAAGGGAAGGTCCTGGAGACACAGTGTGGCTCTGAGCTGGCTCTGTGGCACCTTAAACCCCCAAGACAAAGAGTGGATCATGGAGCAGCAGGAACATAACAGGGACCATCTAATGGCTGCTGGTACCTGCAAAGCCAAATGCAAAGAGCAGCTCCAGGGCCAAGAGGAACCCTATGGACACTGCCTGGGCAATGCTGAGCCAGTGGCAGCTGATGTCTCCCCACCATGAGGGTGACACCCACCACGCCCACATCACCCCAGCTCACTGGCCCAACCTGCCAGGAACAGGTTGCTCCACAGGGTTCTGTGTATTCCCCTGCACCAGCACTGTCAGAGGGGCAAGACCCCGGGAGGCAGGGACCCGCTGGGGCAGAGCTGTACCTGGGGGAGGAGGGCACCACGCCGGGCACTGACAGCATGCCGGGAGTGCCGGTGGTGGGCACCGGTAAGCAGGTACCATTGTCCTCCACTGCATCACCTCCACTGTCCACGTCCTTGATGTCCACAGTGGAGTAAAGACCTGGCCGGTGGAGAAGGACAATAACTGTGGGTGAGAGGGGTGCAGGGCAGGAGGG
The DNA here is from genome assembly GCA_013398125.1 of Aegotheles bennettii. Classification (NCBI taxonomy): domain Eukaryota; kingdom Metazoa; phylum Chordata; class Aves; order Caprimulgiformes; family Aegothelidae; genus Aegotheles; species Aegotheles bennettii. The sequence goes on from VZRW01002725.1 coordinate 68,013, forward strand.
ATCCCCAGCCCCCATCGCCTCCACCGAGCTGTCCCCACACCCTGCAGCGTGCTGAAGGACTCTCCTTTTCCCTCCATTCCCTTCTCATCCTTTTCTCCTAACAGTTTGGAGTATTTTTTCCTCCTTTTTTGTCCAATTTTTTTCCCTCAGAAGTGCCACTGCTTCCCTTCTGCTTTCCCAGCTGGCAGCGATTGCAACCGCTCTGTACCAGTGCTGGGTCCCCGTGGGTGGGGACATGATGGAGGTGAGGATTACCAGCTGCAGGAACTGGGATTTCCAGCCTCAAACCTGCCTCCCAGGGTCTAGAAACTCTCCTGGGTCTTCTGAACACAAACATGTAGAGTCACAGAATCATTAAGGTTGGCAGAGCCCTCCAAGCTCACCCAGTCCAACCCCCNCCAATCACCCTCCCAGGGAAGGAATTGTCCCTGATGTCCAACCTGAATCTCCCCTGCTGCAATTTCAGGCCATTCCCTCTCGTCCTTTCACTGTGGGCACAGCAGAAGAGACCGACCCCCCCCTCACCCCAACCTCCTCTCAGGGAGCTGGAGAGAGCCATGAGGTCCCCCCTGAGCCTCCTCTTCTCCACACTGAACACCCCCAGCTCCCTCAGCCGTTCCCCATCAGACATTTTCCAGTCCCTTCCCCAGCTCTGTTCCCTTCTCTGGACACCCCCAGCCCCTCGAGGTCTTTTTTGCAGTGAGGGGCCCAGCACTGACCCCAGCACTCGAGGTGCAGCCTCACCAGTGCCCAGCACAGTGGGACAATCCCTGCCCTGCTCCTGCTGGCCACACTGCTCTTGATGCCAGCCAAGATGCCATTGGCCTCCTTGGCCCCCGTGGGCACACTGCTGGCTCATGCCCAGCTGCTGTCACCCAGCACCCCCAGGTCCCTTTCTGCGGAGCAGCAAGCTCCAAACAACAGGAGCATTTGCTTTCCATGCAGAATAAGGCACTATTTAAATGAAGCCCTTGGGCCGCTCTTTTGCAGAGGTGATAACTGCTTCCTGCCACCAGCGAGGTGAGAAGCAGGGTGGTTGGATGTTCATAGTGGGTAAGGAGAGATGCTGGTTGCCCCAGGGAGAGATGTTGTGGGGGTTCTCCTGGCTGGACCCCACAGCCAGCCAGGCTGTGCCTTTTCCCAGCTATAGAACAAAACACAATGAGTCCCTGCAGGATTCCTTCCAAGGGAGGTGGTCACACATCTGAAAGGCCCCGTGCATCCCCTCCTGTCCCACACTGCTGTGGGACCTGTGGATCAGGGAGAAGCTCAATTAAATCCCTGCCAAAGGCCAGTTGGGGTTGCAAAGTCACCACCCCGTTGGGTGGAAGGAAAAGCAGTGGGGTTTGCTAACAGCAAAGCAAAGTAAAGCTACAGAAACATTTGTGCTTCTGGGTTCAAAGGCAGAAACCATGAAGAGCAAACCTCCATCCTACATGCCCTCAGTGTGAGGCTTGCAGGAGTGCTAAGGAGAAAACTGTGTGCAGCAGATATTGAACCCCCTGCTGCAGGTCGCTGGGGAGAGGCTTTGGCTGAGCAGGTCAGAACATCCAGCACACACTCACAGCTCCATGCAAACCCTCTCCAGGGATCAGCTCCAAAGGCACAAACAGAAAACCCATGGATTTTGCTCCCCAGCCTCTGCGCTGCAGCATGAAGAGTGTTTTTTGGATTTTTTTATCCCAAAGAGCAACTACTCCAGGAATAAGCCGTTGCCCCCCTCAAGCTCTGGAAGCCCAAGGTCAAAGCCATCTCTAATACCTAGGGAGGATTGCTCTTCAGTGCAAAAATTGGGGTTGACAACTCCAGCCTTCAGCTTGCTGGCGACAAGGTGGGGGGTGCGGGGGGCAGCGGTGGCTTGGTAGCTGGGGACATTGGGGAGCTGCTCTAGCGTGCTGCGGGCAGGAGGGGAGGTGGCCCTGCTGTCCGGCAGCTCCTCCTGCACCAGCCGATCGATCTCGATGTCGCGGGCACGCTTGGACATGCTGCTAGGCACCTAGGTGCTTCAAGCAAGGGACGAGGCATCTGGGGCTGCAAGAAAACACAGAAGGGTTTGAGACGGAGCGGTTGTGTCAGCGCAGAGGAATGCACGGGGCTGCGGGGAGTTCGGCTGCCGCCTGCCGCTCACGGGTGGTGTGAGCATCCTGCTCTTAGAATCATGGAATCATTAAGGTTGGGAGAGACCTTCAAGCTCATCCAGTCCAACCCCTCCCTCCATCCCCACTCACCCACATCACCCAGAGCCACATCCAGACACCTCTTGAACACCTCCAGGCAGGGATGGTGGCTCCACCACCTCCCTGGGCAACGCATTCCCACACCCAATCACCCTTACAGGGAAGAAATATTCCCTGATGTCCAAAAAAGTCCTCTTCCAGCACAGCTGCACGATTGGGTGCTCTGCAGGGCTGCAGGAGCAGAGGCAGCTCCAGCCTGCACCAGGGCTCAGGCCAAGCAATGCCCCGACATTGGTGGGGTTTCGCCAGGACCTGCTGTGGGAGCTCACCACCTCCATTCCATCACAAACCTGTTACCTCCTAAGTGGTTATATTAAAATGCATTTTATGCCACTGGTTACTTCCCAAATTGAGCAAAGTGGTACGAAAAATCCCTTTTATCCACCCCTACAGTCTTCAGCTAAAGGAGAAACTCTTATTTCACATCAGAGGTTGCTTAATGAACAAGAGTAAGGACTGGGTAAGCTCCAGCCCTTCAGCACAGGCTCCAGCTGGCGACACTATTGCCATCGCTCTGATCCATGGGAAGCTTTAAGCCAGGGAAAAGCCCCAGCTGCCCCTGGCAGGCCCAGGCTGCAGAGCTTGCAGGGGGGAGTTCCTGCATTTCCCCTCTTGGGCATTGCTTTGCCCGCTTTGGTTCACTAACTTTCACATCATGCTGCTGTGTATTGTACCTTCAGTATCTGTTTCAGCAGCTTCAGCTCTCTCCTCTTCTACCTTCAAAACAAAAAAAGCCATTTTGGTGAGACAAAGCCCAGCTCCACCAGGAGAAGATCAGACTTTGCAGCAGTGCCTCACATCCCCCGATCACTCGCCAGCCTCTCGGCTTGTTGTCCAGTGCCAATGCTGGAGGGTGACAGCATCCCTCCCACGGTGCACAGCTACTGTGACTTCCTCAGCTCCAGAGATGGGGACATTTCGGTGGGCAACATTCCCAGCACCCATCCTGGTCGTTGCTCCTCACAAGGACACTGCATCCCCCCAACAAGCTCTGAGCCCCTGGCTTGCACTGGGCAGCAAGAGCTCATTGCAGACCTGAGCCCAAGCAGGGAGCGATGTCGTACCTGGACAAAAGCACCTTCGAGGTCACTTATCTCAGCTTCTTCCAGCTGCTCAAACCTGAAGGCCTCCTCTGCAAAGTAGGCATCATCCACACTCTCTTCAGCAGTGAGACAAAACGACTGGAGCTGGGCTCTGGATTCACAGATCAAGCAGAGACAAGTGCTTGCTTTTGCCCTCTCTGAGGTTGGGCATGTTGTGGATGGGGGGCATCACGTACACAGGGGGATCACACCAAGAGGGGGGGTCACATCAACAGGGGAGCATTACATCCATGGGGAGTCATCACAACAACTGGGGCCATCACATCCATGGGGGTTCATCACATCAACTGGGGCCTTCACATCCATGGGGAGTCATCACAACAACTGGGGCCGTCACATCAATGGAGAAGGGATCACATCGACAGGGCGCATCACATCAATGGGGAGGGGATCACATCAACAGGGAGGCATCATGTCAATGGGGGAGCATCACATCAATGGGTGGGATCCTGTCAGTGAGGGGCAATCATGTCCGTGGGGGGGATCACGTCAACGGGGAGGGAATCACATCGACAGGGGGACATCAGGTCAATGGGGAGGGCATCACATCAATGGGTGGGATCATGTCNGGGATCACAACAGCAGGGGAGGATCACATCAATGAAGAGGGCATCATGTCAAGGGGGGTATCATGTCAAGGGGTGTATCATGTCAAGGGGGGTATCATGTCAAGGGGGGGGGGGCATCACATCAACAGACATGATGCACAGCTCTCCCAGTTTCAGAGAGCACTGCTCCTCCAGCTGCAGCACAAGGCAAATGGTACCACAGAAGTGTTAAGTTTAATATAGCAGCAGTACAAAAAAAGTTGTTGCTTAGGTTAGAAGGGACTTGGAAAATACACTGTGTGGTGAGAAATGTGTAATGATGCAAGGCATTGCACACGCATAAGCAAAAACTGCACATGCAGAAAGACATAGGCAGTATGTTTCTCCTGCTATGAGTAATAATTTCTCATATAATTAAAATTTGCCAAATAAAAAGCTGAGAGCCTAATTTTCAGGCAGAGTAGCCCTGCAGGCACCATTCAAACCCCGTGTCTGCCTCTGCAAGACACCCTCAGGACACATAATCCTCATTTTCCTTCCACAACAACCACAGAGCCCAGTTCCACCATTCTGACAAAGGGGGCTTGCAAGATCTGTTTTATTGATTTAATATAACTTTACAACTGGGGAAAAAAAGAGAAAGCTTCATCATGTTGTTCCGTGCACTTATGTCCCGATTTGCTCTTTCCTGGCAAGAGATGGAAAGCAGGGATTGGGGATAATGAAAAATTGTAAGACAGCTGAATGCATGACAATTGACAAACCATCTTTCTGCATCCCTGATGAGTCCTAAGGCAGAGCAGGGGTGTGACAAGCAGGGGCTGCTTTTTCTCTTTTATCTCCCCATCTTGAAAAACTGTTGTTTTCCAAGCTCTTTTTAAAATGATCTTTAATAATCCCCCCCTTATTATTTTTCCTAATTAGGCTCCCTTCCATGCAATCACAAGGCTTTCCATCCTAAGCTAGAGAAGCCACCGGTGTCTCTTTTCTCACAAACAAACACACCGAATGATGGAGCAGTTCCTCTTTCAACCAACAACTGAAGCTCAGGTTTCTATAGTGGAGCCCCAGGAACAGACTTGGAAGAAATAAAAAGATATGGGTTTAGCACTGAATACTCGTGCCTTTTCAGCTTCTTCCTGAGAATCTGGCTGCTTCAGAGGAGTTAACAGAGAATAATACTGTAGCACCAGGTAATGAATCCCTAAACGTTTATCTCAGGTTAAATCAGAGCAAACCACTAAACTAAGAAGAAAGGTTTTTTTAATACCATCTAGAGTGAAGTCCCCACCTGCAACCCGAGAGTAACTTGGCTGTTCCCACAACAGGACGAAATGGAAAGTTCTGCCTACTCGTGTGAAGTAGCATTCACAGGGACAAGACATAATCCTGGCTTTAAATTCAGCTCTGTAATACTCCTGATAACCCCAGCTGCCCTGCATTAATGGATATGGTTTTAAACGGGGACCTTCTTTTAACCCTTTGTTTAACGGGGACTCTCTCCCAGCTCCCGAGGAAGGCACAAGCCGGGGCCCCTGCTCGGCCGANCCTCCTCATTTTTTTCCTCCTTTTTCTCATTTTTTTCCTCCTCCTCCTCTTCTTTTACCTCCTCCTCCTCTTCTTTTACCTCCTTCTCATTTTTTTCCTCCTCCTCCTCATTTTTTTCCTCCTTTTTCTCATTTTTTTCCTCCTCCTCCTCTTCTTTTACCTCCTCCTCCTCTTCTTTTACCTCCTTCTCATTTTTTTCCTCCTCCTCCTCATTTTTTTCCTCCTTTTTCTCATTTTTTTCCTCCTCCTCCTCTTCTTTTACCTCCTCCTCCTCTTCTTTTACCTCCTTCTCATTTTTTTCCTCCTCCTCCTCATTTTTTTCCTCCTTTTTCTCATTTTTTTCCTCCTCCTCCTCTTCTTTTACCTCCTCCTCCTCTTCTTTTACCTCCTTCTCATTTTTTTCCTCCTCCTCCTCATTTTTTTCCTCCTTTTTCTCATTTTTTTCCTCCTCCTCCTCTTCTTTTACCTCCTCCTCCTCTTCTTTTACCTCCTTCTCATTTTTTTCCTCCTCCTCCTCATTTTTTTCCTCCTTTTTCTCATTTTTTTCCTCCTCCTCCTCTTCTTTTACCTCCTCCTCCTCTTCTTTTACCTCCTTCTCATTTTTTTCCTCCTCCTCCTCATTTTTTTCCTCCTTTTTCTCATTTTTTTCCTCCTCCTCCTCTTCTTTTACCTCCTCCTCCTCTTTTTTTTCCTCCTCCTCTTCTTTCTCCTCCTCTTCCTCTCCTTTTACCTCCTCCTCCTCTTCATTTTTTTCCTCCTCCTCTTCTTTTACCTCCTCTTCCTCTCCTTTTACCTCCTCCTCCTCTTCATTTTCCTCCTCTTCCTCTCCTTTTTCCTCCTCTTCCTCTCCTTTTACCTCCTCCTCCTCTTCATTTTCCTCCTCTTCCTCTCCTTTTTCCTCCTCCTCCTCTTCTTTCTCCTCCTCCCTTTCCTCCTCCTCCTCATCAGCAGCACTCAGGTCGCACAAGCACACCCTGGGAAGAAGAAACCCATTAGCTAAGATCTAAAATCATGCCTGAACCTCACCAGAGGGGCACTGCCCACCTCTGCACCCACTTTGGCCAGAGATGCTCTCCCTCCAACCCCCAGCCAGCACCCCGGGGGGACCCACGCTCAGGCACACGCTGTTGCACAGCCCACTTGTGCCTGCAGCCCCAGCCAGGTAGAAGGAAGAACAGGAAAGTTTGGGAACGCAAAACCAGAGTCCTTGAGCCTTCAAATTCCCCTTGCAGCATGGGGAGAGCGTGTGCTTAAGGGTTACCTGATGCTGATTCTGACCCCAACCCCCCCCTGTCAGGCCATGTGTGCTTCCCACAGCTCTTCATGCTTGTGCACCAAGAGGAAAGAATCTGAAAAATACTTTTGTAACATACCCAGTGCTTTCTGGCTGAGCAGAGAGAGCTCTGCCAAGCAACCATGGCTCTGGACACTGCCTGTGCTTGGGGCAGTCAAGCAGCGCCCATGATGGAGACAGGGACTGCTGCGCTCACCCTCCCCTGCATGTGGGCTGGACACAGGGGGGCTTTAGGGGGCTCCCAGCCCCTTTGGGGGTGTGCACGGAGACTTCTCTCCCCCTGCAGCAACACAGCCTGCTCCTCACTCTGAACACATCTCCCAGCCCTCAGCAGGACCCCAACAGGGGTTTCTTTTGGAGGACGTCAGATGAATCACATAGAGGAGCCCATTCCCGCATGTCACGGCAGTTGGATGCACAGCTGATGGGAATGAGGTCCAAACCCTCTTGCCTTACGGACAAAATCTTATGGGAAGCCTAAAGCAGAGGATCCTTCAGCTGTCTGCTGCAGGGCATCATGAAGCATTGCACTCATGGCTCTGCCTCTCTACTCGAGAATCTCAACACCAGAAAGAAAGGCTGCTTGCTAAAACACCTTTTGCATCCTTCTGGCACCCCTGTCTTTGGACGTGAGGGCCTTGGCTGCCCACTGCCAGCTCCATGGCCAGCACTTGGCAAGGAGGGATGCCCAAGGATGTGCCCATCCCCTCCTGTGGCAACCACGCTGGTCATTGGAGGGTGTGCAGAGCTGCTTATCAACAGCATCTCCCTTCTCCTACCTGTTTTCTTCTTCCTGAGGTTCCTCCTGTATGGGGGGAAGGGTATGAGCATCTGCCACCAGCTCAGCCTCTTGACCCCAGGCCACCATCTTGCACATGGCTTCGTTAACCCAGTCATCACTGATCTCTTCTAGGACAAGGTCATTCTCCTCGGGTTGATCAGGGACAATGAGAACTGAAATGGGAATGGGGAAAGGGAGGTGATGAAGTGAGAGCAGCATGGTTCCAAGGGGCCAGAGGTGGGGCCAGGGCAGATCCCATGGTTTAGCTGTTCAATGCAGAGGTGCTGCCCTGTGCTGGGACCGAAGCACCTCTGAGCCTGCAGAGCCCTGTGCTGTCCCATCCCCTTGAGCTGTGCCGGACAGATGCCTGGACCACTTTTCCCAGAAGGAAGTAGAAAATCTACCATTTTGTGCCAAGCCCTGTGAAAACTCTAACCCCTTGCATACAGATGCCTGTTGGCTTCCCTACACACATAGCAATCTCCACCAGCTGCCAAGGTGGCCCATCCCCAGGCCCCATCGGGGCTCTCCCCATGGGCAGGAGCAGCCATGGGAAGAGCCCTACCCATGCCCCTTGTGGAACCCGAGCAGAACACTGCACCCCAGGGGCTGGGGTTTGCAGATCAACACTCGACCCAGCAACACCCCGAGCACCACCCGATGCTTCCCTGGACACAGAGCTCCCCATGCACCTCCCAGCTTCCCAGCATCATTCCAGGGGAAATCACCCAGGTGGGTTTTTGCCACAGAGCAGAGGACGTGGTTCTGACCCACGAGCAGCCCTGGCCACGTCCCGGGGGTACCTGTCCCACCACACCAGGCACAGGCCAGAGCAGCAGGAAGAGGAAGCACATCCACAGGCTGTAAAATCAGTTTATTTTGAGCCTGCCTGACACCAAAGCTTCCATGTCCACAGCAAAGCTAATAGGAAACGTGCAAATCCAACTCCAGAAGGCAGGGAACCCCCCCACAGGCAGCCCTGTGCCATATTTACCCACCCCGTGCTGCCTTTAGCTTGGTCCCTGTTAATTAAAATGCAATCAGGGAGTCAGCTTTTACAACACGCCACAACTTTGGGATCCATCATGTGAAAATGGAGCAAATACTCCACTTGTAGCCTGGTACCAGTGGGGTTCGTTATGAGCACAGGGGACAGGTCACAGCCTGGTTGCTTGGTTCCTGACTCATTGTTACAGCTGCCTCAGTGGTCCTAGGGACACGGTGAAACAGTGGGAGACCCTACCACGGCCTTTCAGTATCCTGTGGGTGGGTTTCTAGGAAAGATGGACACTTTTTACCAAGGCCTGCAGTGACAGCATGAGGGGCGAGGGTTTAGACTGAAAGAAGGTAGATTTAGATTGGACAAAATGAGGAAATGTTGTGCAGTAAGAGTGGTGAGACACTGCACCAGAGAAGCTGTGGGTGCCCCATCATTGGAAGTGCTGAAGGTCAGGTTGGACAGGGCTTTGAGCAACCTGACTGAGTGGAAGATGTCTCTGCCCTCAGCAGGGTTTGGACCGGATCATCTTTGAAGGTCCCTCCCAACCCAACCCATTCCTTGGTTCTAGGATCTGTACTGAAAACCTGGTGTGCAGGGGCTCTTCCCCCCCAGCCCAGCGTGCCTGCATCACCTATGCCTGCCCAGACACCTCCGGGCTGGAGACAGCCCCCGAGATCCCTGCCCTGCCAGGACCCTCCTGCCACCACCACCTGTGCTGCACCCCAGGAGCTGCGAGAGCTGGGACAGAGCAGCCAGGGAGGCTGGGGGAAGCTCTCCCATAAGGAGAGCCCAGCCAAAGGCTTCCAACCATTCCCTCCTACCTACTCGCCTAGAGATCAACCTCAGCACCCACATCTGCTGCTGCAAACCAGAGCCCTTCCCACTTGCTGGGAGAAAACACTCAGTTACTGGAAGAAAAGCAACAAGAAGTTGATTAGAGCTTAAAGAGCTTTATAATGTTACACCTTGGAGGTAGAGGCCGATGAAAAGAAGCCCATGGGCTTCAGCTGGAGGTCTCAGGGGTGAATACTTGGGTGCTGGGGAAGGGGTGAGAGGGCCAGGAGTGCTGGGAGGCTGCAGCAAGAGGCTTTCTGCCTCTGGGGTGTCCTGAATGATGCTTTTCTACCCTCCTCTAAATTATAGCTCCCAGCTCATAGGCATCATCCTGCAAAACCAATAGCTCCAGTTCCTGGAGCCAAGAGGGAGCCAGGATGGGACAGCTCTGGGACTGGGGAAACACAGCCAGCATCCCTGTGCCAGCTTTGGGTCCCCCACACCCTGTCTGGGAAGGAGCTAGAGACCATTTGCAGATTCCCCTTTGCTTTTCCTCCCCAGCTGTGCTTTCTCCTTGGGTTGGTCTCGTTTGGTTGTGGGAAGGGCTGGCTTGCCACTGTCTTCGTTTTCCATTTGTTTCAGAGGCACTAAGCCCCTTTGCCCCCTGAAACAAAAGGAGAAGGAAAACATTAATGAGGATGCTGGCAGTTTGGTGCTGGGGCAGAGCTCTTGCTTGACCCCATCACTCCCTTCCTTGGGCAAATTAAGTGACCTTGAGATGCCTCAAGGTGCCAAAGCCAGCTGTAACGTGACTGCCCTACTCATGAGGTGGCATCCTATTGCCTTTGCCTCTTCCCGAGATCCACAGCAGTGCTCAGGACTCCAGTTTGTACAAATATGTGGAGAAATGCCTTCCTGCAGGATCTCTCACTCCAAGATCCCACTGAGCAGCTGCTGGCTGGGCAGGAGCAACCCCCTGGCATATCCCGGGGAGGATGCACAGCCTCCGTGTGCCTCCCTCCTCCCATCAGTGGCTCCTACGGCCTGACCAACCACCCTTTCCTGGGGTTGGAGCTTGCACAGGGCTGTGTGACCTCTCCCTGCACAGTCCCTCTGGAGCAGCCATGGTTCCCGGTCAGGCTCCCTGTATTGCTCAGCATCCCACAGTGTGGCCGGCACGGGGAGCCAGGTCTGGAGGGCACAGGGAGCCAGGTCCTGCTGGCATGGGGAGCCAGGTCTGGAGGGCATGGGGAGCCAGGTC
>VZRW01002725.1:129106-149999 GCA_013398125.1 Aegotheles bennettii
CCAGCACTCGAGGTGCAGCCTCACCAGTGCCCAGCACAGGGGGACAATCCCTGCCCTGGCCCTGCTGGCCACACCATGGCTGACACAAGCCAGGATGCCATTGGCTGCCTTGGCCACCTGGGCACACTGCTGGCTCATGTTCAGCCACTATCAACCAACACCCCCAGGTCTTTTCCTGCTGGGCAGTTTCCAGCCACTCTTCCCCAAGCCTGGATCGGTGCCTGGGGTTGTTGTGACCCAGGTGCAGGACCTGGCACTTGGCCTTGTTGAACCTCACACAATTGGCCTCGGCCCATCACTGCAGCCTGTCCAGGTCCCTCTGTAGCACCTTCCCACCCTCAGGCAAATCAACACTCCCACCCAACTTGGTGTCATCCACAAATATGCTGATGGTTGCATTCGATGTCTTCATCCAGATCATCAATAAAGAACTGGCCCCAGTACAGAGCCCTGGGGGACACCGCTGGTGGCCGGTCGCCAACTGGATGTGACTCCATTTACCACCACTCTTTGTGGAATGCACACAGGGATGCATCCAGTCGGGGTTTGAATGTCTCCAGAGAAGGAGACTCCACAGCCTCTCTGGGCAGCCTGGCCCAGTGCTGTCACCTTACAGTGACAAAGTTCTTCCTTATCTTCACCCCGAACCTCCTGTGTTCCACCTTGCACCCGTTCCCCCTTGTCCCATCCCTGGCCATCCCTGAGCAGAGCCTGGCTCCATCCTCCTGACCCTCACCCTTTCCATATTTATAAACATTCATGAGGTCACCCCTCAGTCTCCTCCAAGCTGCAGAGCCCCAGCTCCCTCAGCCTTTCCTCATGAGAGAGATGTTCCACGAGGGAACAGCTTGGGTGTTTTTTAAACATTTTAAAGTGTTTAGTCGGTGGGTTAGAGCACACTTCATGTGCCATGGTTAAATAACCCATCCCCTCAATCAGATGGCAAGAGACAATTGGGACAATAACCAGGTGCCACCCCGAACAGCCTGCGTGTTCACATGCTCCCCACTCACCATGTGCATGTCACATCGTGCTGCAAGTGATGTCCATGGAAGCACGTTGGAGTTTCAGATTGTCCTGATTTCCCAATGAGTTTTAATGAAAAATCCCACTTGTTGCCTCCCCTCCTTCCCCAGGCGCGCGCGGGCTGAAGGAGCAGGCAGAAGTGGAGAAGCCTAACGAGATGTGAACACTTGGTAACAGTCAGGGCTGGCATTCAGAGGCCTCTGAGAGATGCAGCCATGACTCACACCGACATCATCCACCTAGAGATCCCTGGAAGATATCAGCCTGTTACATCACCCCATTCCCAGGGTGCAGAGGGATGGGATTTCAGGGACCAGGTGGAGGAAAGGCCCATCCTAAGAGAATCATCCAGTCTGAAAAGTGAGCAGAGGTTGCCCACTCCAGAAATAACTGTCCACTAAAGGGCTTCCTGCCCTCCAGGGTTTCCCAGCTATCCGATGCCTTGAAGGAATGAGATCTCCAGGAAGGTCCTGAGATGTTGCTCCTGAAGTTTCACGTTGCTGGGTGCAGTTACTGGAGCAAAACGGAGCAGCCCTCTGCAGCATCACCAAGTCTGTGCTTGCCTTGGAGCACACAGCCCAGGTTCATGGCCTGGGAAACCCTAACCTGGCCTGTTGCCCTCTTGGCTTAAGCCATTGCTGGGAAGCAGGTGCCTGGGGCTCGCTGTGTGGCCCAGTGGGCCAGCGGAAAGGACGTTGGTTGGACCAGTAAAACCAGAACCGGATCCAGTCAGCAGCTTTGTGAGCCAAAAACGTTCACTGCAGAGCAAAAATGAGAACAAAGCAATGACTTCTGCAAGGAGTGCGAGAGCCTGGGGTTCATCCAGGTGACTCCAGCGACCTGGATCTTCCTGCAGGAGCAGGGCTGGGTGAAGGGCAGCTATGTGAGGAAACTGAAAAGGGGATCCCATAGCCACCACAGGGACCCACAGCCACCACAGGGACCCACAGCCACCACATGCAAGGGGAGACAAGGTGCAGAAGTGGTTTGGGTGCTGAGGGAACCCGAATAAAGGCTCTGCACCTTGTGCTGGCTGAACTCTGAGCAGCGCAGAAGGAGGAGGAGGAGGAAGCTGGGCTGCTGCTGAGCAAGGGATCAGCAGAGAACAGGGGTGTAAATGTCAGCAGATGCAGGAGAGGCAGTGCCCATGGGTGCTGGAGATCTTTGGCAGGAGAAGTCAAGGAAGCAGGACACGCTGCCTTGGTAGGACCACCACACAATGGATGCCACGTGGGGTACAGGGCAAGTAGGAACAAAAACTTTCAGACTCTGGACAAACTGGAGACAAAAAACGGGTAGGCCAAGAAGAGTTTATTTCTGACAAGCAACAGTTCAAAGGAGTCATTGAGAGCATCCTTTAGGGACAAAGGATGTTGACTTGGAGAGGACCTGGGCTGCAGCAGGCAGGAATGGGGGGCACGACCCAGCAGTGTGAGAAGAAGGATGGATGAGGTAGCAACAGCACTTAAATGTGCCACCATACTGCAGGGACCTCAGTTCAGCACATGCTCACAGCACTGCTTCTGCCCAGCACACGTGGACCTCAGGTGGACTCTGCCACAGGCTCTTCCCTGCAGGGACAGGCTCTCACCATGGGACAAAGCTACACCAGCTGAAAGTCTTGCTGAATTCAGGCACCAGAGATCAGCAGAGTCCTGGATGCAGCAGAGCTATCGTTACCCCGCGTCTCGGCAGCAGACTGAGCCCTGCCCTACAGCACCAGGGGCTTGAACTTACCCCATGTCCACATGTGGCCCCACACCAGCACATCTCCAGGTGTGACACATGATGACAGTCTTGGCAAAGTTCCACCTGTACCACTCATAGGCTTTGTGTGAGGACTCGCTCCTGCATCTCCACCTGGGACATGCCCAGGGCTGGGGGAGAGCAGGAGCGCGTGGTTCTGTGCCAGCAGGAGCCCACAGCTCACCTCAGCTGAGCTCCTCTCCCTGGCAACCAGTGACAGGCCCATCTTCCCAGGCAAAAGCCTTGTCTCAGAGGTACCCTTAGCCTGGGCAGCTTCAGGATTGAGGAAAACTGTGTGGGAAAGACACATGGGCAGTGAAGGACTGGGACATCAGAAGAGAAATGGCTGTGTGCAGTCATTCAGAGGCCACCTGGAGGTTTTTAGACCAGAGTTCCAAGCGGTCTGTTAACACCCAAGACCAGAGCACAGCTTGGACAACCACCAGCACAGCAGCCAGGCTCTCCTAAGGGTTGCCAGTGAAGCACCACGTCTGTAGGGGAACTCCCGAGATGCAGAGGCCCACAGGCAGGAGCTCCAAGCTCAGGGCTTTGCAGTGATGGTGTTGGGGAGGAGGAGTTGTCAGCTCAAAGAGGAAGAGATGGGAGCTCCTGGGGTGCAGAGATAGAGCCATGCCCAGGCCCCAGGGGCTGGGAAAAGCAGGTACCAGCACCAGCACCCAGTAGGCATCTCCAGAAGAGCTTGGGGGCCTCAGGAGGGACATCCCCAAAGGTGGCCAGTGGCTCCTTTGCCCCTGCCCATGGTGATTTGGTACAACTGCTCCCCCCTGCCCTCCTCGCCCAGCCTGTCGTGGCAGGGCACAGGGACCAGCACCCCCCAGTGTGACCGGTCCTGCCCCTGCAGCTCCCTCCCCACTGAATACTCCTCCTCCAATGCTTCTTTTAAAACTTTTATTCAACAATATAGAATTCTTTTAATTATAATATAGAACTGTCCATCGTGACACTGCACCCCCTGCCCCACCACTGGCAGACAGGCGCACGCTGGCTGAACGTGGGGTCTCAGGGCTTGGGGGAACAGCCAGAACAGAGGAAGGAACAACTAACCCACAACTGCTTTGCACACCCTTCACATTTCCACGCTTTCTGGGTCAGGAAGAGCTCAACAAGGAACCAAAGGCAGAAGAACCTTTAACACCCGGAGGGGAGGGCTGCGGTCAGAAAGAGGCGAGTGGCATCCAGCCCGGCGCTGCCCCGCTGGCCCTGCCGCGCCGTCCGCCCGCCGTCACCACACACACGCCGACAGGACCCTTGGTTTGGTTCTCATTCTGCTTATGGAAAATTGGGAGCAACAGCATCAGACCTGAGGAGAGACGGGAGGAGGGAAGTGAGCGTCACGGGGCACTGCCAGCTCAACACGGAGCTCCTGCGGCCCCGGGTGACGAGGAGATGGCTGGGCACACCGCCCTGGGCACTGCCACCCCACCCCCAGGCCTGGGCACCCTCTGGGTGTGAGGACAGCAGGGCATCCTCAGCCTGCTCTGGAAGGGGTGGCGGGGTGAGAGGGGAAGGCAGGGCCGAGCAATGCCAGGGGAGACACAGGCCAGCAAAGCAGCACTTCCATGGTCCACAGTTCGGACGTTCTTTTTCCCACCCTCCTGTGCCAAGTCTCCCTCCACTGCTGCCAGCATCTCCTGAAGGCTCCTGTCATACCACAGCACACTTGCAACGGGCATGGGCCAGCTGGGGAAGCTCTTACTGCATCCCTCAATGGCTGCTGTGGTTCTGGGTTTGAGCCTTCCCTCTCCCAAGGCACCCGGCCCAACCTGTGTTCTGTGGCCAGCCCAGCTGAGAGGCCAGAACGTGCACCAGGACCCTCCCAGCGTTCCCCAGGAGAAAGCATATGAAGATGTTCCCCAGTGCTCCTCACTGTCCCTACAGGCAGAACAAGGCTTTGCCAAGGTCCAGGGATGAGCAGGGCTTCCTGCTCCCAGTGCTGAAGAGGCCAGTGGGTGCAGAGAGGAACTGGCCTGAGCTGCAGCTGAGCACCCACACTGCCCTGGGATCAGGAGGCTCCACATCCTCCTCACCCCAGGCTGTGCTTGCTCAGCTGCTGTGTCTCCCTCTGGGATGAATCTGTCACAGCTCATCCTACCCTAGAGCTGGGTTAGGGATATGGGGAGATACAGGGCAGGTCCTTCTGGTTACTGGAGCCAGGGAAAGCCATTCACCCCTCTCTCACTGGGAAGAGCATCTCTCTTCCTCTGCTTGAAGGTACCAGGAAAGAATTTCTGACTCGGGTCTACAGCACCTTGAACCTCCATCATTAGGATTGGACACTGCCAAGCACTCATAAACAACAATCAACATTTTTCACCTATCAAAAAACCCCATTCTTCTCCCCCTGCCCCAGCTCTCTGGACACTGGAAGGCCAACAAAGAGCTGGAAAACGGGCAGGTTTCCCCCAGGCCATGAGAAACGTCCACTCCTGCCTCCTCTCAATGGAGCAATTCAATCCATGTTTAAAATGAGTTCCAAAATGGATATTAAAGCCACACATCAACCCTGCTGGTATCAGCAGAGCTTAAGAGGAGAAGAGACCCCCATGCCTCTCAGGCCAGGCAGCCTGCAGGTGGGACAGATGGAAGGACAGAGGGCTGCAAACACTCGCCAAGGCCTCAGCAGCATCTGCAGGAGTTCATGTTAGCAAGGGCCCTCCTGCAGCACCAACACAGACAGCTCCTCAGCCCAACCCAGCAACTGAGCTCCTGCACCAGTCCCACCCCAGGGTGGGAGGAAAGAAGAGCTACTCCCTGCTCAGTACATCTTTAGGAAAAGCCATCTGGTCAGGTGGAGAGGGGCCTGGAGAACCCCCAGCTTTCAGCCACGCACTGGTGACTTCTCAGCTGACCAGCCACGAACAGACTGAGACCACTACCTTGGGCACCAGCCGGCCAAGTCCAACCAGAGCTCACTGCCCACTGCCCCCAAAGCCTGGCACCTCCTCTGTGACCCCGCGGAAGCAGAGCCACCCTGCCTCAGTGACACTCAGGGCTGGCAGCACCAAGAACTGCAGCCAAGGGCTAAGAGACTCTGAAACACTCAGACAAGAGGGGCTGGAAGAGCCAGTGTGACCTCCTCGAGGAGGCAACGCCTTCAGCCCTCACTCCTGGCTCTCCCATAGACTGGAGACAGCAGACGTTCAGACGTATAGATATTTATTGGTTTCTGTGAATCATACAAATGGATTGACCTGCTATCGATGCCAATAGAACTTTATTGGAATATGGAATGTAAACAGATGTTTCAAATAGAAACATTGCAACCTTATAAAAAATTAACTATTTCAACAATGCCGCAGAAGGAAATTCTGTGTCTAGGTGCTGGTGGGAAAACACTATCTCCAGCTTCTAGGTTTGAGTGTCACCAGAACCACTTGATGAAGTCACACACAGAACGAGTAGAGGAGGCAACTGTGAACCATGGGGCTGCAAAGCCATCGAGGGATCTGATGAAAGAACCCGCCAGACGAACCCCCCACCCCCCGCAACGGGATCGGCACCCGGAATTCAACCAATGTCTGTCACAACACTACGTGGGANNNNCCTCCCCCCACACTCTCCTCCCTGGCCTCCTCTCTGCTCCTCTGTCCCGTGGTGCTGGATTGAACCGCTCCAGAGCCGCGCTCTGGCACAAGTCTGCGTCTGGCACGAATTCCCATGGGAGAATGCACACCTATCACAAGAAGTCTTGCAACACTGACTTTCCTGAGCTCGGTGGGAAAGCTGGGATGGTCCCTCCCCACTCCTGCCACGAGCAGCCCTCACACCCGTACATTTCCCCAGCAGGTCTATTGAGTTCTTCTCAGAGCCAGCCTTTGTCAAACACACCGGGGTGGGGACCTCGCCTCTCCCCAGCAACCTGGATCAGTGCCTTCATTTTAATGCTCCAAACCAATCCTGAGATGCTGCTGGGTTTGTGGGCTGGTTTTTGTTGAACCTCCCCCCTCCCTGCCCCTGGCATTCACAAATTGAAACTGGAATTCAAGGGCCAAATTCAAGCCCAGAGCGAGCAGTAGGACTTGGACCTCAAAACAGTCACACCTGCTGACCCCCAGCCCGAATTTGGTTCATCCAGAGTCTACGAGTCAGAAAGGCATGTTTAGAAAGAGGCATGCTAAGGGCTGATGGTGGAACGACCACTTTGTCCCCCCACCAGCACGGCGGGGAAGGCTAGACTGAGAAGGAAGATAAGGATCCATAGAGATGTGAACCAGAATCAGTTGTGTTGAGCCCTGGGGATATCACTACATGTTTAGCTCTTGCAAGACCATTTACCCAGGGCATTGGTACCACAGGGTTAGAGTTACATTAACCACAACCACCAGAGAGGAACTGAGGTTTATGACCCCCCCCCAAGGTTAGATTTCTGCCGAGTATAAAGGAGAGGGGAAGGGGGGGGTGTGTGTCCTTGGTTCTTTTCCCTTCACTGTGTGACGGAAGGTTTTGCTTTTGTTTGTAAACATCTTGAATTACCCGTCGTTTTCCAGTCTTCATCGTGCTGTTGTCAGGCCACTGGAGAGCACAGCGTTATCTGAGCTGGGCTGGGACTGCTCCTTCACCACTGGATCTGCAGGAGACACAGACCAGGCAGGAAGGGGAAACATTTAAGGAAGAGGAAGCTCCACCCTGGCAAACCCTTCCAGAGAACCTGCCCTCAAAATTCACAGAGCTCCTAAGGCTTTTGCAGAGCATGGATCTGAAATTTGCCCCCACAAGCCAAGACCCTTCTCCACCCCAGCTGGCCCCAGCCTCACCACAGACTCACAGAAATAGGGGTGCTCCATCGCCTCCTTGGCAGTCAGCCTCTGTTGATGGTCATATCGCAGGAGCTTGTCCAGGAGGTCTAGGACTTCAGGACTGACCAGGTGTCTGTTCTCACTGTGGATGAAGTTCTCCCAGCGCTTTCGGGAATGCCTGCCAAGGGACCAGCTGTCAGTGCCCAGCTCTGACAAGCACAACAGTACCCAGAGGTCCCTGGGGAATCACCTGCTTCTACCCTCTTCTGAGAAGAGTGGCTGTGATGGATAGTCCCTGCTCCTCCTTGCACAAGCTACTGCTCAGCAAGCACTTGCTGAATGGGAAAAACCCTCTCCTTCAGGTACAGAACTGTGTGGATGTCCCACACCTGAGAAAGGCACAATATTGCACGCAGGGACTAGACAGCAGCAGGCAGGGTGACACCCGTGGGACCAGAAGTGATCTGGTTTGCCAGTCAGCCTCACAGAAGCTGTCCTTGCTATCCCATCCACCTCCCATCCTTTTCAGAAGCCTCAGCTGGGCGATTTTTGAGCCCCTCAGCCTACACTGAACTCCTGTGTTCATATCTCCATTTCTAGGAGGTCAGTGAGCAGGAGGAGGAAGCAGGAGATGGCTCGTGGATCATGGGAGAGGCAAAAGGAAAAAGCCTGCCATTTCTGTGACTGCCTGAGATGACACGAACAGCCAGATGGGAGACCTGCAAGCAGCACTGTGACACAGAAGATCAAAGCAGACCTTTGCTGAGAGACCTTCAAGGGGATGGACATCTTTATCTCCCTCTCTGTGTTACAAGTTAAAAAGGCAGCATTCCACTTCTCCACTTACTGGCCCAGGATATCATTGAAGTGCGGGTCCAGTTCTATGTGGTACTTCTTGAGATATCCATACAGCTCATCTGTGCCCAGGACCTTCGCGATGCGAACCAGCTGCAACAAGAGGCACGTTGAGACAGAGCAGAAGGGCAGGCCACCCAGAGCTGCCCGAATCTCAGAGCTCTCCTTCTGGGAGCACCCCAGACAGAAGAGAGATCTCCCTCGAAACTTGTTTTTGCAACTTGTGCAGAAAACGAATCTCCTACACCAGGCAGTGAAGCACAATCCCAGATGGCTCAACTAAGCACGCAGCAACGTGCTCCCAGCAGACCCCCAGCACCCCCCACTGCACACACAGAGATGAGGCAGTGACAAACATCTCATACAAATAAAACCAGGTAGCAAAGTTTCTTTACTTGGTCATAGTTGTCCTGGCCGTGGAAGAAGGGCTCCTTTCGGAAGATCATGCTTGCCAGCATACAGCCTAAACTCCACATGTCTAAGCTGTAGTCATACATCTGAGGGGAGAAAGGAGAAGCTGTCAGAAGAGGCACACTCACCATGGCCTGGTTCCCCACAGGCAACCACAGGCTTTTCATTCCAGTCAGCCTCTCCCCAACCCAGGCAATGCCCCAGCAGGCAAAGCCAGACAACCCAAAGGTGGCCAAGGTGCAGCCACAAGTGTTTCACCAGCTAGCAGGAGGCGGCAGACTCTTACTTGGTAGTCCACAAGGAGCTCCGGTCCTTTGAAGTACCTAGAGGCCACACGGACATTGTATTCCTGAGCTGGATGGTAGAACTCGGCCAGACCCCAGTCTATGAGCCGCAGCTGGACAAGCGACAGAGACACAGAGTGAGGACCCTCAGTATGAACCTCTTGGGTGAAGCCACATTGGCCAAACCTCTCCATCCTGTGATGCAGGCGTTGGAGCCCAGGATGCAAGGAGTGCTCTGAGGACAGGAGATGCTGCCAGCAGTGCTCTGGTCAGACTTTTCCCTTCCTCCTGTCACCAACTGGTGGGGCAAAGCCCAGTTTAGAGAGGTCCTCTGCTACTGCTGGGCAGCTGGCTCCTTACCAGTACCACCAGTCACACCAGTCACTGCACACCAGCGAGCAGGCAAAAGCTAGAGGTCTTAACCTGCTGTTTAGAGGAGCTGGGCCAAAGGCAGTGTTGATTTTAACTGGGGCCTGAGAGCAGGAAAGGAGGTAGGAGGGGGGCCCACCATGTCCCCCAGGGCAGACCATCCCCCCGCAGCCACAGGGTGATGACCTGCGTGCGACTGAAGGGTGGTGGTCTAGTACAGAGATTTCCCCTCCTTACAGACCTTGCCTTGCCTGCACAGCCACCATGGACTGACAGGAGGGACCTGTGGCCAGCAACAGATTTGCTGCTGTACATCCCAGGTCCCTGGGGAGATGAGTGCACATAGCACCCAACAAGCACCACGAAGGGGTGGGGAAGCCCCCTGTGCCACCCATCTCATGGCAGCGAGCTGGGTACAAACATTCCCTGTGATCCAACCAGCACAGCTCAAAGGTGAGGAAGCCACCACAAGACAAGCAGGCTGTACTACAGGAGGAGTTTGTCCCCTGGGTAAAAACATCCATGTGTGTTTCAAACAAGGCCACCCTGCTGCCCAGGGCCTCTGCACCTACTGCCACCCCACCCAGACCTGTGCCTCTCGGCAAAGGGACCCAGCACGGGTGGCTGGGGGCAAGAGCAACCTCCAAGCCATGGACTCCCACTGTGGTGCTCCCCAGGGGGACTTGGGCAATCTCCTGACACAAGCACAGGTGAAGGGGAGCTGGCAAAGAAAGGTTAGAGGGGTGCAAAGCTGCCCAGGCTATGGGTACAGAGGTGGCAGAGTTTCAGGTTCCCCTGGAACACCCCTGCTCGTGAGCCCTGGTGCCACAGTACCTTTTTCTGTTGGTGGTCTATCATGACGTTGTGGGGTTTGACGTCCCTGTGCATGATCCCCATGCTGTGACAGTAATCCAGGGCCTGACAGACACATGCACATACGTTAGACACAACCACAGGCACAGCAGTAGCAATATAACAGACAACTCCCAGCCAGGAGCAGAGTGCCCCGTGTCCGAGGAAGTGCTGCAACCCTGGCACGAGGAACTGGCATTTGCAGCTCTCAGCTGCTCATATGATGTGAAAAGCTGGGACCAAAACTGCATTGATCTCAAGTTCTGCTGCAGTCCCAGGTCCTGAACTGTGTTCCCTGCATAGGCTTTGAAGAACACGATGCAGAGAGGTGTCCCACCTGGTGACAAGCCCAATGCTCCAACCTGGGTAGCCCTGTGCTTCCCAGGTCACACTCTCTTCCCCAGGTGGGGATGATTCTTACACACAAACAGTTTTATGGACTCCAGTGCAGCTTTCCACCTGTGTCCCAAACCCCACGAGCTAAAAAGTCACCTCTGCCCTGCTCACTGAAGCCAAACCTACACTTTAAAAAGGCAAACGACAGCACACGAGGGAGAGCGAAGCTGCTGAAAGCTTGAAGGCCAGGAGCACACAACCTCTCCAGCTCCGTGACCTTGCTCCACTCTTCCCATTCCCCCCACCCCCTGCAGCTGTTCCCTCGAGCAAGGGGGTGAGAATGTTGTTTCCTCATCTCCAAGGGGGGGGGAGATCCATCCATCAACATCTACCAGATGCTCCGAGATCTCCAGCAACATGGAGGGAGGGTGCAGCCTGCAGTGATCTAATATCCAAGACATCAGTGCCAGGGCAGTAACACTGTCCTTGGGCCCCTGCTGCAGCAGGAAGAACAGGAGGCAACAGCATCCATCACATCAAGGCCCCAGGGAACATCCCTGCAATGTCACGTGGCCTCGCAGGCAACAGGAGTCACCACAAAGGGTGGTCCTGGGATCTCCAGTACAGGAGATCTCGAACAGGCTGGACAAGCCTTCAGGAGGAGGGTCCTTCCCTTGCAGACAGGCACAGAGAAGAAAGCCTCCCTCAAGCTCGCTGGATCTATTTGGAAAGTCTGCAGTCACCAAGTCCTGGAGCACAGAGGGCTCTCCCTAGCCTGTCCCACTCATTTCCAGAGGCAGGAGACCAGCAAAGTGCCAGCCCAGAGCCCCAAGGCCCTGCTAGGACCAGGCACAGCCAAGCTGCTGCTCCAGCAGGTCAGCACAGAACAGCCCTGAGGTCAGCTGAAGCCTGTAAGGTCTCCTTAATGCCCTGCTGCCCCCAGAGTCCTGCAGCCAGAGACCCCAGAGAGGCTGTGCCACAGAGCTCCCAGACCTGCTGTACGGCTCCAGGAGCATTCCCATGGGAGGGACAAGCTAGGCTAGTCGGGAGGAGGTATTTAGGGTACTCCTCACCCTTTGTCAGAGGGATAAGGAACTTTGGCTGGGAGGTCTCAAAGGAAAACACCAACATATAACAGCCAGCATAGCCTGAAGCTTCATTCCCCAGGACCACACTTGTGGTGTTTCGTCACCACAGGGCACAGAGCTGGCCTGCTTGTTCCTGAAGTGTCCTACAGCTCCCACCCAGGGACACAGGGCTGTAGGATCAAGTGGGCAGAAGTCACTTTTGGGGCTGCATTTGAGCACTGCAGCAGGAGGAAGCCTGGAGCTGGCAATTCCCACTCTTCCACTCTCCCTAGTGTGCTGGAGTCCCCGGTTCCCCAGAGCTGCAAACACCTCCCAGTGCCTGTACTAGGTCTGGAGGGGAGGCAGTTGATTTTCTTTGCAGCAGCCTTGCCAGAGACACAGGGAGACCAAACACAGCCCTGCCTGGCCACTGACAATCTCAAATGCTTCACGGGGAAAGAACAGGTCCCGGAGAACCAGAGACTCTGTGGAGGTGACCAAAGGTCCCCAGCATGGCTGTAACACCTCACAGCAACAAGGCAGGTAACCAGATCTCTCCCAGACATTCCTGGGCTGAGAGACACGGGTTCTGCATTGGATACAAGAGGAGTAACTGCTTAGTAACACTGCCCCATGAGCCCCACTACTGCCTCCCTCATCCCTGGGCTCCGCATCGACTGCCACACGCAATGCCACTCACCTTCAGCAGCTCATACATATAAAACCGAATATCAAAGTCTGTCAGGATCTGGTACAGTTGCTGAAACAAATTTGGGGAGGGAGGAAAAAGAAAAGAGAAATAAATACTCCAGATTTGAATTAGTTCAGTTCCTTGCACCCCACCTGCTTTCCAATCACTGACCCCATTCCAGATCCCCTGTGAATGCTGCCACTCCTACATGCCAGGGGGGCCAGAAAGGACACAAGAGCTCCCAGGAAATGCTACTGGGATCATTCAGACCTTTGACAACTTCTTTACAGCAGGAGACAGGCAAGGCTGTCTGTCCAAGGTCCTCCAGAACACACAGGAGTTAGCACAGATGATCCCGACTCTGTTCACTTGCAAAGTCATCGCGGTGACTTGACAACACCCAGAGCAGGCTGGGAGCACACGGGCAAGGCTTCCAACGTGGGGCAGGGAGAGGAAAATTGTAACCTAAAGGAGCATGGAGTGGGGAAGCACAAAGGGTAGAGGCAGTCTCAGAGCCATGGAGGCTCCCCCTCTGTCCCAGCTCGAGAACATAGGAATGCTCGTGGTGCCAAGGAGAGAGCTCGGAGTCTCCGGGAAGCGCCTGTTGCCAGGACACATTCGCCACCCTCCTCTCCTCCGTGTCCTTCTGCAGCAGTGACAAAGACCCAGGGTGCACTTTAACCTCCACTGGCACTGGAGAACTCCTCACCCTGCTGCTCCCAAGTCAAGGTCACAACTGGCCCCACGATCTGCCTTCTGCTCCATATCTGTCCTCGGCAGCAGTGCCAGCCTGACCCCGTCGGGCTGTGCTCTCGTCCAGGGAAAGCAAAGCAGGATGTCGGGGGGGCAAGGAGGGACATTCCCAGGGCAGCAGCAGGACCAGACCCTTCTGCCCTTTCCGACAAACAAGGATCATCTCACAACTCAGCCAGGTCACTGATTGCATCAGCACTGGAGCCAGCTGCCCATCATGGGCACCACTTGGCAGCTTCAGGACAAATCCCAGAGCCAAGGATTGAAATTCATTCCAAGAAAGCAGCTCTGGCCCTGGATCCCCGTGAGGCCCCTGCTGAGATCCTTGGGATCCCACCTTTCCTTAGGTCCAGCTCCAAGCAGCCACACCAACCCCAGCACTGCCTGTGAAACCATCTGACAACACAGAAGTGTCGCTTGCACACGAAGAGCTCTAACAGCCCCCAGGGCACAAGCTGCAC
Source organism: Aegotheles bennettii (assembly GCA_013398125.1). Lineage (NCBI taxonomy): Eukaryota > Metazoa > Chordata > Aves > Caprimulgiformes > Aegothelidae > Aegotheles > Aegotheles bennettii. The sequence goes on from VZRW01002725.1 coordinate 142,715, forward strand.
TGTGTCCTCCTGAGCTGGGATGAGCCCAACACTTGGGAGCAACCCGCTGGAGCAGACACGTGAGCAGGGAGCGAGAGACACAGCCATGAGCCAGGGCAGGGCCAGACTGCCGGACTCAGCTGTGCCTGGCTCTGATGCACAGCCCAGGGCCAGCAGAGCAGGGCTGAGCCCTTCCCACGGTCCCTTCAAAGGGGGGGCTTTGCTAACACTGCAGGGGGGATGCTCAAACCGTGTCCTTCTGGGAGTCACCACCCTGTCCAACCCCACCTGGCAACATCAGTGCAGCCTGGGGGGAGGGCAGGAGAGGCAGTGGCAGGACAAGGCCAGACCCCGTTTTCCCCATCCCTGGCTCCTCTGCCTCTCGCTCCAGGAAGCAGGCAGAGGATTCAAGGGGGGTCACCAGTGTCTGTCTTCTCAGGCCCACGATGCTGTCGCTTCTCCAACTCACAGCCTTCCCTAGAGGCAGTCACTGGGCAACCAGCTTCCAACAGTCCCCTGGCAGAGCTGCCCCTCTCGCTGTGCCAAGGACAGCACCAGGCTCCACTGCCTGTGGGGAACAGACCCTCAGGAGCAGGCTCAGCCCCACGCAGGCAGCAGGTGAACGCAGGCAGAAGGACAGAGCCAAGGCTGCTGCTGCAAGTGAGTCCCATACAGCGGCTGTCCCAGGGCAGCTTGGACAGTGGGCTCAAACCCCCTCTGCCCAGGCGAGCAGGGGAGAGCAGACACCTCCTTTAGACACGTCCCATGCTCTGCTCTTCCAGCTTGCTCTTTAGAGTAAAACCATCAGGAACATTGCTCAGACCCAGCTCAAACACCTGCTCAGCCAGTCGCCAGCACTCAGGATCACGCGAGGCCTCAGAGACCTGGGCTGCTCTCTTTTCTCCACACAGAGCACGAGGAAAGGCCAAGCTCACCCACAGGCAGCCTCCACCCCTCTCCAGCTTTTGGCACACATGAGAGGCCAATCACAGCCTAATCCAGTTAGTGCCCGAGGAGGCAGAGATGTGCTTCCCTCTCCACGGGGCTGACAGGAGTTAAACGCTTGTTCTTCTCCCTTGAGTGAGCAACACAGCTGGCTACGTGCAGGAGGCAGCATCTGAGAGGAGAGGGACACAGCTCTGGGGTGCAGGCATGGCTGTGAGGAGAGGGACACAGCTCTGGGGTTCAGGGCAGGCAGCAGCAAGAGGAAAGGAAATGGCTCCCGAAGCATCCTGGCATCAGCAGCCACCCAAGGGGGAGAATCCTTCACACTTCTGCAGCACCTACCCAGGGCAACAGCTATTTTTTAAACTAACCTTGGATGTACAAGGATAAAACACAGGCACACACCTCCCTCACAGCAGCCTGGCCTGAAAATTCACCGAGGTGCAGGCAAAGTAGAAGACTTGACTTTAAAAGCCCTCTGTCCCCACAGCTCCAACAGGAAGCAAACTCTCATTGCTCACCTTTCTCCCCATCTTCTCCAGCTGCAAAGCTGCTCAGTGTGTTTTAAGAATAAAACAGCAAACCCAGCCCAGCACTGCTCCTGGAGACCCAGCTGCCCTCTTCTGTCCCAAGGGATTTGCCTTTCCAGGGCAGTGAAAGGCACAGCACCAGGTACACCCACAGGCCACACAAAATAAGCAACAGCTGATGGTGGTTCACTCTCATGAGACCCCCCCTGCAGTGCTGGGGCAGCTCTGGGGTCCCCAACACAAGAAGGACACGGAGCTGTTGGAGAGAGTCCAGAGGAGGCCACGGAGATGCTCAGGGGGCTGGAGCAGCTCTGCCCTGGGGACAGGCTGAGAGAGTTGGGGGAGTTCAGCCCGGAGAAGAGAAGGCTGCGGGGACACCTTGGAGCACCTTCCAGTGCCTGAAGGGGCTCCAGGAAAGCTGGAGAGGGACTGGTGCCAAGGGCAGGCAGTGATGGGACGAGGGGGAACGGGTTCCAAGTGCCAGAGGGGAGATGGAGATGGGATGGGAGGGAGAAATTGTTTGGTGTGAGGGTGGTGAGAGCCTGGCCCAGGGTGCCCAGAGAAGCTGTGGCTGCCCCTCCCTGGCAGTGTTGAAGGCCAGGTTGGATGGGGCTGGGAGCGACCTGGTGTGGTGGGAGGTGTCCCTGCCCATGGCAGGGGTGGGACTGGGTGGGCTTTAAACCAGTCTGGGATTCTGTGATTCTAAGGACAGGGATCTCATTTCTAGTTTGAAACCAATTAGCAAAAGACATTTAATTTCACTGATGGTTCCTCAGTTGACTGCATGGCTCTGCAGTGCTGCTGCCATTTAAGGCAGACGACTGTGGGTAGCTTGAGTGCTCACAGATACAGCAGGTCTGAAGAGAAACACCAGCCCTGCACAAGAGCTGCTGTCCTCACACAGCAGAATATGAACTGAGACTGGTTCCAACTCACCATCCCTGCGAGCACGGAGCCACCACTTCCAGAAGGGACCCAGCCAGGTAACTTAAGAAAATGTAATCAGCTCTAGGGAGGTATCACCTAAGTCTCCTGTTTATATCATCATTTTTATAGCCAAACTGTGTGGAATACAAGCTTGTGCTTTTGATCTGGAACCGTCCACAGCTGTGGCTTAGGCCCCAGAGAACTGCAGCTCCTGCCCATGCACAGAGCACCAAGGAAACCCAGCAGCCATGGGTGCATGGACACCACGTGTCCCGCCATTTGAATGGTGAGAGTATTAACATTGAGCAAAACATAATAATGTTGAAGGAAAGAAACTGCCAGAAAGGAGACAAATGAGGAGACATCCAAGCTTGAGAGCACCTATTGCCATCAGGACAGAGAAACACAACCCTGCAGGGAGGTCAGCACCCGCCTGCTGCACACGGGCTGCCCTGGAACCCCTTCACACACCCTGAAGGGGTGCCAGCGAGAGGCATGGCTCTCATCAGCACTGCTGAATCCAAGAGGAGAGGTCCCTGGCACCAGGATTAGCTCACATAGCACTTAACTCCAGCAGAATTTGGCTGCCTGGGGAGATCAGGACTGTGGAGCAGAGGGGACAATGACTGGGTGCTCTCCAGCTGCTTCATGTATGGAGGTACAGGGCAAGCCAAGACCCCCAACACAAGTCTTCTCATCCACTCTGTGTGCTTTCTGCTTGGCAAGAGCACTTCAGAGCAAGGGAAGGGACAGCTTGGGAGCCTCTGCACAGAGGATATCCACAGGTACCCGTGAGCAGCAGCTCCGTAACCTGCCAGTCAGCTGTGGCTCCAAGAACCTACCCAAACAGACAGCAGAGCTCACGGGAGGGCAGCTCCAGGAGCCCACATGCCCCATACAGGGCTAGTGAAATTCAGGTTACAAAGGGGACACACTGGCATCCCCAGGACAAGTTATTCCTGCCTTGGACTCATCAGCACCAAAAGCATCAACACTTTCTGTCCTGGACTTGTGCAGCTCTGAATCTGGACATCCTCCAGGAGCCAGGCGTTCTCCTGGGAGCCTAGAAATGATCTGCTCTAAACTCAGAGCTGTTTCTAATGCTTCAGCCAGAGCTGGGCACTGTCACCTCTGCTGTGCCAGACCAGTGCTGTCTCACCAGCTGCAGTGTGGTGGGACACCTGACCTGCCACGTCCTCCAAACCCCGCACCTTCCAGTCCAGAGTCCCTCCTGGCCACCAGCCTCAGGTTACTACTTAACACTCCTCTTCCTGAGCGTGTTTCTGTTACTGGGGGATATCCTGAATGATAATTTTTTCCTCTAAGCACTCGACAGAGCAGTGTAATCACACATTGACCAGGACACACACAGAGCAACCCTCAGCAAGGTGTGCCACTGCCCCAGCAACCTATTTTATCTCAAGCCATATATTAAAAATAATTATAAATAAACATCTAAACAGGGAGTTACAAACTGCCAGGATCACCCTTAAGAGGAGTCTTCAGGTCACCAGGAGAAGCACAGGGGCACATTCCCAACATACATGCAGCTCTGGAACAGCCCAGACAAACCAAGCCTGCTTTAATTAGCCCTGAAAGGTCACCACATAGCACTCCTCTCGTGGCTGTTTATTCAATGGAGGCAACACTCACCTCCCCGAGCTGTCAGAGCAGACACTGCTGCAAGTCACTATTATTCCAGCCCTGAAGTCTCCCCATGGGATTAAACAGCACTAAGACTTCCACCACCAGCACAGCTGCAGCTCTGGCCATGCGCAGGGTCTCCCCAGCAGGATTCAGCTCCCCAGAGCAATCCCAGAGGGACAGAAATGATGTGTGTGGCCTCGCAGCGTGCAGGGCCACAGGTGGGACTGCCCATGGGTCAGCTGGCCAGCCCTCCTTTCCACCAGCACCCACCCAGCACCCTTCTCTGGGGGTTTGGTGTGCCTGCTGAAGCTGCACCCTACAAGGTGCAGGAGACAGGGGGAAAAAGCACCATCCGGTACCACGGAACGAGGGAGAGGTGTGAGCAGTGCAGGAGGGGATCACTGCTGGCTTTCTAGCAACAACTGCTCAATTACTTCCCCATCACTGGCTTAATGACCGAGGGTAAAGATTCACATGAGGGAAGCAAAGAGGCCATTAAACCAGTGTGGTTGCTAATTCCATGTCCCTTTGTGCACCAGTGCTGCTGCCAGCAGCGCTCAGCCGTAGCTGCACTCCGAGGGAAGGACCCCTCTTCAGGGGGGCAGTAAATACCACTTGGAGCTGCCCAGAAACCAGAAGGATCGGGGAGCATGCTGCAGCCTCAGACAAGCAGAACCTGCTCTGAAGATCTATTCAAGACTCCTCAGCCCTCCACTATCAGGCCCACGGGCAGTGGGAGATGTGCTCTGCAGCCTCTGCCACCCCACGAGCCCCAGGTCTGAAGGATTCCAGCAGAGCACCACCCGCTCCATCAGCCTCCCTGCTGGGAACAGAGCATCACTAGGCACAGGGGTCAGCTTGGGCTGAACACACAGCACAGCAGTGATTACTGAACTGGGAGGGGAATGAGAATATCTAACCTGTTGAACTCCCTCCTCGAAGCTGGGAGGACAATACAGGTTTCTGATGAAAACCCCAAACTTCCCCACAGCTCTCGAGCAGTACCTGACAATCCAAAATCACAGCACTGGACAGAAATGGGGAGCCCCCGACACTCACCTTAAAATCTGTGTTATTGATGTACTCGAACACCAGCGCCGGGGTCTTCGACTGCAAGAGAGAGAGGGGCATGGTTTAAACACCCTCCTGACCTTCCTCTGCTCCCAAAGACATGAGAAAGCCTTTGCCTCCTGCCCAGCCTTCCCTGCAGAGAGCAGGATGGGGAGAGAAAACACAGCCCTGCCACCACAGCAGGCAGGAGAGGAGCCACTTGTACCCATACGGCAAGCACCAGCACAGTGTCCTGGCCACTGCTGCTCCTCCCTGTGCCACAGGGCAAGGCAGAAGGTGTCACCAGGGGCTAAGGCCTCGCAGCCCATCACCAGGGGAAGGTCAGACCCGGCTGCTGACACTGCAGAAGCATCATTTCCTCCCCGTGGCTGCCAGAGGGCTGAGAGACACAGACCTCAGCCAGCTGCTGGTCACAGAAAGCTTCCTGGGAATTGGGCAATTGTGGCAAGGCAGACAAGGGATAGGACGCCTGGTAACTGGGCAGGACAGCAACCAGGAGGATGATAAGTGCTTAATGTCCAGTTGCCCTGGCAGATACTCCAGATGTTCCAGGTGCCAGAGCTACTGGCTCTACTTTCTTACAGGAAAGTTGTAGGGCTACAAACCTTCTTCCCCCTCAGCCATGGGAGACCACAGAAGACACAGAAGGGGTGTAACATCTGGTGAACATGGAGAGGAACATGGGCCCATCCAAACTAAGCCACCTCAGGAGACCCTAATGAGCTGGACAGTGCTCACCCCTGGCTGGCAGGGACACAGGCAGCACCTGACCTGTGCTGGGAGGGGAGGTTGTGCAGCAGTACCCACCCCGTGCCCAGCACACACCACGGCATGCAGGCACCTACCACCGGGTCCTTGACAGTGTCAATCAGGTTGATGACGTTGGTGCCACCACGGAGATTCTCCAGAATTTTAACCTCGCGTTTTATCTTCTTTTTCTTCACTGGCTTAAATAGACAAAAGAAATTAGAAGTGAGAGTCCTTTCAGCAATTAACACCAACTTCTGCCACCGATTTTGCCTGGATCACCTCCCCTCCCCTCCTCTCCCTGCTCCCACCCTCGCAAGGGAACAGTTTTTCTTTCAAAGAGGCAGACCCCCTGCATGAACTGGGATGTCCCTCTCATCGGTGAATGCTTTCCACTCATCAGGGGAAAACCAAACCACTCCAAACAGAACTGTGACCCCAGGAACTGTGGCTAAAAGCCTTGGACTGCTGTGGGGGAATCCCAGCACACTCATTCTGTGCCTTGCATTTAGAGCCACAGGACAAGCATGGTGTATCTCACATCTCACCTTCTGTTTACCAGCACAAACCAATTCTTCACTCCTCAATCCCACCCCGTGTCTCAGTGTGTACCTGAGAGTCTCCAATACCAAGATCTCTGGTAAGGTCTTTCACAACCACCCCAGGAGCACAGACCCAACCACACAGCATCCACGTGCTGTGATTATTTTTAAAGCCTACAGACATTTCTAACAGCTTTTGACTCCTCGAATCTGCCCGGTCCCAGGAATTCCCTTTGCAAAGTCAGCTTTTCTGTGGCCATCACCCTACAGAGTGACAAAGAACAGCTGCTCCCGTGGCAGGGGCTGGAGGTTGGGTCAGCCGACCCAGTGGTTCACTCCAACGCACAGGAACCATCACTCCTGTAACCCATCCACTGCCAGGACACCTCCAGCCCTGTGCCTGCTTGAAAGGAAAGGCTGCCCAGAGCAGCTGAGACCCTGGTGGTGTGGACAGACTGGGGAAGGAGTGGCTGGGGAGCAGCGCGGCTGAGAGGGACCTGGGGGTCCTGGTTGGTGGCAAACGGAACATGAGCCAGCAGTGTGTCCTGGCAGCCAGGAGGGCCAACCCTGTCCTGGGGTGCATCAAGCACAGCGTGGCCAGGGGGTCAAGGGAGGGGATTGTCCTGCTCTGCTCCACACTGGTTTGGCCTCGGCTCGAGTGCTGGGTGCAGTTTGGGGCACCACAGTGCAAAAAGGCCATCAAACTGCTGGAGCACGTCCAGAGGATGCCATGAAGATGGTGAAGGGCCTGGAAGGGATGGCTTGTGAGGAGTGGCTGAGGTCACTTGGATTGTTCAGCCTGGAGAAGAGGAGGCTGAGGGGTGACCTCAGTGCAGTCCATGGCTTCCTCCCGAGGGTAAGAGAAGGGACAGGGACCGATCTCTGCACTCCTGTGAC